>OX336377.1:19080848-19680848 GCA_946902895.1 Fragum fragum
TGTTTTAACTATTTCGGCTCCAACCTAATACTTGAAAAAAAAACATACATAGCATATATGTAGCACAATAACTCTAAATCAGAAACCCATTTTAGCTAGCAAAGCGTCAGTTTTGATAGCTTAAGTTAAAAGAGAAAATTTTGAGGACTTCTCAGAGTTCAATGAGTGCAGACTGCCACTGGGGGCTTAGCCACTAAATCCATTGAATCATACGCCATAGAAAGTAGTTCTTGTGTATTTCAGGAATACTACAAACTCTGCCTGCAAGTTTATCTCCCAGTTAATTTTATGGCCGCATTTTTACGCATCTAAAGAAAAAAGCATTGGAAAACATTGTGGGCAATGAAGAAATTGCTTGTCACAAGCAATTTCTTCAATATCCATAATGTTTTCTATCCTACAGGGCAAATATTTCCCAATTTAACAGAATAGAAGTTGTCGTCGGCAACTTCTATCAATATGAACCACTCTAAGATTTTGACCAGTTGTAATGGGTTAACTCACGGGTTACTTTAACCTCGTCTATTTACTGTGATAACCTTGGACAAATAAAATTGCTTAACAAAACCATGTTTTGCTTGCTAACAGTACTTTCAGTACTTTGATTTATAAAACATGCATGTTAAACAAGCGCGTACTCTGGTCCACATAAACGGGAGGCAATATGTAAATACACGGACTACTTTTTTCTAAAAAAAGTCATTCACCCTGGGTCTCAAAGCGATAACGGTGTTAAGATCTTGTAAATTAATCTTCATGTTTTCGTGTTCGTGCGAGATTTTTATCACAGAGTGTCGGCTGAGCTGTAACCCCCTTTGTTACTTAAAAAAAAATTAACTGTCTGAATGTGACAAGCCCTTTCCATTTTGTGTTTTAGATCAATGCTTAGAAAAGTGCTTTTGTTGACTGATAATATCTACATTATGATACCTAATGATTTATCTGTCCGTGCGAATTTCGGAGAACAATAACAATGTTTGACCATCCTTTTTTAGCTAACAAAGCGTCAGCTTTGATAGCTTAAGTTAATAGACGAAATTTGGGGGTCTTCTCAAAGTTCAGTGAGTGTAAACTACCACTGGAGTCTTAGCCACTAAATCCATTGAATGTCTACGCCATTAAGAGTTAGATTATGAGTAAAAATATGTAACAGTGAATCCAATGAAACAAAAAAAATCAGTCAATAAAATAGACTTATGACAGACCAGAAAAGTGTCTTAAAATGTGCATTTTTATACAAAGAAATCGTTCTTTAATTTTTAGAGAGTAAAATATACACCTGTATTGAATAAAGCCCAAACAATATGATAAAAATTCAGTTGGACGATAGAAGAAGTTGTAACCATACAAAAGAACTATATCCAAGCACTTTTGACATTTTTGATGCACCGGGGTTGGTTTCCTGTTTACCCAAATTTAGACCTGTCCAAGTTCAAACGGTTTGCAAATTTAAAGTGGATTTGACTTTAAAAATGACGATTCGGTAGGGTAGAAAATATTGTAGAAAAAGAAGAAATTGCTTGTTACAAGCAATTTCTTCTGTTCTATAATGTTTTCTCAATCATAAAATCACATGGACGTAAAATACTGGCATTGAACAGCTATCCAATGAATTTCTATAGCGGTTTTAACTTAAGTGAATTATAGCTAACACAGAATGGAGGTACATATCTACTCCATGTATGTTGATTTTCAAAGGGAATCGAGCAGAAGATCTGTGTCATTGTTCTGAAGAACTACAAACTCTGTGCAGTTTTCGCGGTTTAGAGCCATACCTCCCCCCAATTCACACAACAAAATAAATAAGAAAACCATCCTCGAGACCCCAAAGCATAAATAAATATGACGATTGATTTTATAAGATCAAGATTATTCTACCCGATAAGCCTACAGTTCTTGAAAGAAGATTTAATAATTTAAAATGTGATCCACCACAATTTAAGGTTTGTTTTCGTAAAACTATGACGTCAGTGATAACGAATTAACTTTCGCTAGTCATCAAACAACCTGCTTGGTTACGGATATCAACGAAATTGTCCGTAAAGTTTAGCCATCAGCACCTGTGCATAAATCAGTCAATGCCAAAGATTAGCGAAAATTTCCGGTGAAGAATCGGGTACAGTCGTCTCGATCTCAAATGTAAACAAAAAAGAATGAAATCGACACGAAAAACACAAAATACTCTTTCCAAAGAACTTCATTCACATCCTCCCCTTGCTTTTTGATATTAAGAAAGCCTTTGTTCGTTTACTAACCAAGTAAACGATGGATTGTTTAAACTAATTTCCCTTCTTTGGAGGAAAGATACGGCTTTGAATATTAATCATCATCTCATAACAAATTCAGATTTACGTTCAGTTTAGATAATTGTGTGAAAGGTAGAGATCTGAATTATATTCTGGTATATAATAAAAGAAATATTACAACAGTCTTTCACTCTTACAGGTCGTACCTTGTGAAGGATACCATTTGAGTCGACCTTCTACACAAGCTACTCGACAGATATGTCCTGTCGGAAATGAAGACTGTTGTAATATTTCATATTTATAGACCTGCTATTTCAGCTTCCACGGCTTAAACCCTAGGCACAATTGAAGCAATCTAATCAAAGAAGGCAGGCGGGTACATTTTGAAATACAAAATATTTGTTTTTCTATCTGTTTATCTGTCAAAATTAATGATGTAGGATTAGTCTAAAACCTTGTTACTTAGTACGAGATCCAAACTGGCTGATCGCGACTGTAAGTCAAAGAATCAATAGACCAATCAGGGTATTCATTTAGATATAATTTAATTGTTAGTTTCGTCTATCAAAAACGAGCGTTCTGATTGGTCGAAAAATTTAATTCATACATCCATGAACAAAATTTTGAGCACGCAGCCGTTTTGTATGCTTCCGCATAAAATAGTTCCATACAAAAAGGTATCAAAATTTGTAAAGCGTTTGGTTTTTTCGCGCGATGCTATTAAATCATAAGAAATGAAGTGGATTCATACATTGTGTGATTAGTTTTTTCGGTTCATACCTCCATGAAAACAAAAAACATTCTCTTCATCTCTTAACTGAAATGAACATTTAACTCCATCATTGGCCTACATAAGCGTAAAGCATTTTTGTTTGTTTGGCGACTTAAACTACGCAACTACAGATCATTCAAGCTGTAGTTACGACGTTAAGGTCGCCAACCAACGTTTTTACTTCTTTCTTCCATGCCATAAATGTTGTAAAACAGGACTCTTTCATATCGAAGTGGAACTTCCTGTCGTAGTCAAAGGGGGGGGGTGGCCAGCTGGGTCACTAGGCGGGCTCAGCGATCCGTCAACTGCGAGACAAGACTTACTTTCCACTATGGCGCACTAAATGGGTCAAAAGTCCACTTTAGGTAGGACACGCTAAAATAAACGCGTGCATGCGTAAATAATTCAGGTGCACTCATAAAATTAAGGCGTGCTCGCATAATTACAGAGCGTTCAAGGGTATAAGATGAGCGCGTACGCCTAACTTAAAAGTACACGCACAATATATGAAGGTGTTTACTTTTACGCGTGCACGCTCATATTTTGAAAGTGCATGCGTTAACCAATTGCCAAACGTAAAAAAATTAGACTTGGCCTAATTGAATAAAGCTGCAGACGACATTTTGTAGTTGATGGAATTCCAAAAAATATCGATCTTTTGGGCTAGAAAGCATGTAGATAATGGAAAAATTGCTTGATACAAGCAATGTCTTCATTTTCCTTAATGGTTTCCAAAGTTCTTTTCTGTAGTAAAAAGAAGAGATTGTGTGGGAATGGGTCAGATGTCTATGATGCTTAGAGGACTGGGTTTAAAAGCACGAATGAAAGGACGGAGTGGAATATGGTGAACCGTTTGGGTCAAAAGTCCCCTTTGAATCGTCTTAGCATGAATAATGCGTGCAGGCATATATATTATAGCCAACCCTGTTTAATTTAAGCGTGCGTGCTTATATTTTGAAAGTGCACGCGTTACCTTTATGTTTCGAAACTTCCCGAAAGAGATTTAGAGAGACAGAAGGCATTTAAAAAACGTTATATTTCTTAAGAGAAATAGCCAATCGAACATATTTGTAGAAAAGGAAAGATTTGTTGCTAGAGAAGGATTCTTCTTTTTCAACTTCTGAATTATTGCAACTAGATGGTTAGAAAGATTATGTTTCCGGTATTCAGACCATTGCAGTGTCAGTATAATTCAAATTTTCTTTTGGATTTATATTCTAATAGTTGAACGATGAGATATTTATTGTTCAAAACCATAGTAATTTCGAAGTACAAAAATTATGTTGAATGGTTTATTATCCTATTCAAAGATGGAGATGATATATTGATTATGAACCGCTCTTTCTCCTTTTCCTGTGTAGTTTTTAAAAGCACGGTAATTGAGTGGATCGCAAGAAAACTATTCTAAACTACTTTTATTTTTCTTATATGTAAAGATTGGAACATTAAAGTTTGTGCCATTTCTGCTAAAATTAAAGAAAAAAATGTTGTTGTTGTTGATGTTATTTTAAAGAAGTGATTTTTCATTTCACCCTTTTTTTTCCTGAAAGAGTTAATATTTTAATTTGAATCAAACTCCCTTAGACCATCCCCACACAATGACGCTTTTTGACCCCCCCCCCTCAAGAACAGCACTTGGGAAAACATTGTAGAAAACGAAGAAATTGTTTGTGACAAGCAATTTCTTCATTTTCCACAATAATTTCCGCATATATTGACACAAGCTGATTTCAGATTGTGCTATCAGAGCCCAATCCAAGTTCTGTCCAATTTATTTGAATCATTGCAACTTACGAATCCCCGCTGTCAATCAAAAATTCGATTGACCAATCAAATCATTATTATAGACCGGAAGTGAACTTTGAACTCCGACTCGGTCGCCGACCAGTTATTCCTTTTTACTACATGTTACTGTCTATGGATTTAACAATGTAACACCGTTTAATATCTAAGGCAAACTTCCTGTCGGAGATTAATGGGCGTCGCCAGCGATCCGTCAGTTGAATGCTATGTCGATGAAAAGATAAAACTTTTAATATTTGTTTATAAGGTTGTATGCACTGCAATTGAATAAAGATGCGGTTGAAAAATCCTTGTTGAATATCGACGACATTTTTTTCATTGGTCAAACAAGTTTTTACATCGAAATAAGTTCTTACAGCTTAGACTAAATCCTCTAAATTCTGCTTCCTTGAGAATATACCACTATTTGCACCGAATTTGGGCCAATGAAAGTACTTAAACCCTGGAAAATCAAACTCGGGACTTCTTGATCGTTAGACCGGTGCTCTATCTCTCGAACATGGCCACCGCTGTGACTGTTTTTCGGTTTGCGCTTCAGCTTTAAGAAATGGCACAGACAGGTAAAGATTGTCTTTGCAATAGCAAAAATTCAATAACAATTCATTTTCAATATATAATTATTCCACTATTGATCTTTAAAAGGCAATAAATGTAAATTAGAAGTCGAATATTTTAAAGAAATTAAAGCGGAAATTGTTTTGATAAATCTACAAAAGTTCAAGCCTAATTTAACCATAAACTCACCGTGTGATAGCAAGCCTATACAATCCGCTAAGTTAATCCAACAAGCCCGATATCATGAAATGTCTAAGCGAACATTGATAATAAAATTGAACATTCAAAAAGATTTTTCATCTACAATAACGTCGTTAGAGAGAAAATCAAACCCTTATTGAATATCCCACGTTTGAAGGTCGAAACATTTTTTGCTTGGTCTAATTTTCATTCCATATTGAAGAGCCGTCAAGATAAAGGGGACCATCGGATAATTTTGTGATTTTTTTAAATAGAAATCGGATACGGCAGGGATCCATCAATATTGGCATTTCAAAAAGAATTGTACGGTAGAGTAGAATGACAAATCTGAATATAGAAAATCCACCAAAAGTTTTCAGTCTGATGAAGGTCTATATTTGCCAAAAGGGTTACAAATTACACATCTTGAAAAAGCAAGGTGTACCGACCAAACCAGGCAGACTGCGCTTTGAACTTTTCGCTTGTATTCATAACAGTTTTTCATTACTTTTTAAAGATAAAGTGCAGTCGAAGGTATATGTGAACCAATTACTAGCTTTTTTGAGGATTTTGTGGGGGTCGGGGCGTGACTTATGGAAATGAATTATTTCATTAACTTCAGAAAATAAGATTGTTTTTCGTAAATGTATGAAAATAATCATTCCTTTTCACATTTCAGCACTGTTAACCCTTCTCTGTTTTGTGAAATTTTAGACTTGTCCAATTTGAAAGAGTTCGCAGATTACAATATTCAAAATGTTACCATCCTATAGGGTAGAAAATATTGTGGGAAATGAAGAAATTGCTTCTAACAAGCAACTTCTTCTTGTACCACAATTTTCTTCAGAAAATATTGTGAAAAACGAAGAAATTGCTTGTAACACGAATTTCTTCTTTTACCACAATTTTTTTAAGAAAATGTGGGAAACGCAGAAATTGTTTTTTTCAAGCAATTTCTTCTTTTACCGCTATATTTTCTTCAGCATAAAATCATGGAGATGTAAAATTTCAGGGATTGTATTGAAAAAATTCAGAGATAGTTTCGAAAATATTCAGAGATTGTAGGGGTAAATATCAGGGATTGTATGGAAAAGGGTAGATAAGCTTCCGTGGTGGAGGACAACGTGAAATAGGGACTATAAAAATTGACACCTCTCTATTTCTACAAGATAAAAGATAGTATAAATGTTTTGGTTTGTTAGGGAATTAGAATAAATAACACCGCAACTGACTCTTAACCTTAAATGGAATTTATCCTCCCACAAATCACCATGATACATCAAACAGAAAGGGGGCTCCTGAGAATTCCATCGGGAAACAGCAGAGGTCAATAGGAAGTACCTTTTAGAGAATTGACATAATAATGAACTACAATGCTTACTCCAGATTCATATAATAAAAGAAAACAGTGAAAGATTTTGGCCCTGGTTAGTCTAAGCAATTAACCCATTCCAACACAATGACGCTTTTAAACACCCCTCAATATGAAAGATTTCGAAAACATTGTGGAAAATGAAGAAATTGCTTGTTTCAAGCAATTTCTTCATTATCTTACATTTTTTTCTACTCCAAAAGGCAAAGATTTTAAAGTTTTCACCAACTTAAAATTGTCGTCTGCAACTTCTTTGAATTTGGACTGGTCTGAAATTTTATTGTGTGGGACTGGGTTAACGAAGTCTTACAAGGGTCGAGATTTTCGCTCTTTCAAAAACCCTGTCATAATTCAAAGATTTTTCAGACGAAAATCAAATTTGGAGTAACTTTGAAAATAACCATTCAGTAAGGGCAAATATTGTTTTAAAAGAAATAAAAATCTAGTCACAAGCAAATTTCTTCTTTTGCTACAATATTTTCTCAGTTATAAATTCACAGGGACATAAGAACAGGGATTGAACAAGAAAATATTAAGGAAAAAATATAGCAAAGTAGAAATACCGTTCAAGAATCAGAAAATCAATAAAGAACGAAAAGTTTTCCCCCGGTCAGCTTGCACAGACGCAGACTGAACAGGTTCGATACTTTTCACACCACCGAGAAGACCTTTATTCGCTTGAAATGTGATACGTGTAAACCGTCGTTAACCCATTTCCACTTAATCCAATATTTTTACGCGCTCCGGAAAAATAACTATTGAAAACATTATGATAAAATGGAGAAGTTGCTTGTAACAAGCAATTTCTCCTTTTATCACAATCTTTTTATCCGTCTTTGTGCTCACTTCTCGAGTAAAGTACACCTTGAATTGTCATATGCAACTTCCTTCAATTTTATCTGGTCTAAAAATGTATCGTATGGTCATAGGTTAAGGTCAAAATAGTACCAAAGAGAAAATGGTATAAGGGCATTGCCTGTGTAAGTTGACCTGGGTCGATACAGTAACATTCCAGTTCAAAACCATAGAGCTATGCGTTATCGGTTGTAGTGAAATTGAAATGAAACGGACAGTGTTGATCGCTTGTAGAGGCATTGAAGTGAATGGGACTATATGTCTGATCGTTTGTAGTGGAATTGAAGTGAATAGGACTGCGTGTGATCGTATGTAGTGGAATTGAAATGAATAGAGCTATGCATGATCGTTGGTAGTAGAATTAAAATGAATAGAGTTATGTGCAATCATTTGTAGTGTAATTGAAATGAATAGAGCTAAGCGTGATCGTTTGTCGTAGAATTGAAATGAATAGGACTGCGTGTGATCGTATGTAGTGGAATTGAAATGAATAGAGCTAAGCGTGATCGTTTGTAGTGGAAATGAAATGAATAGAGCTAAGCGTGATCGTTTGTTGTGGAATTGAAATGAATAAGTCTGCGCGTGATCGTATGTAGTGGAATTGAAAAGAATACATGTAGGACTACGTGTGATCGTTTATAGTGTAATTGAAATGAATAGAGCTAAGCGTGATCGTTTGTAGTGGAAATGAAATAAATAGGACTGTGTGTAATCGTTTGTAGTAGAATTGAATAAAACTTTTTGAGACATGACCATATCTTTAATGGAGCGTCAAGACTCTGGTCAGAAAATTGTCAAAAGATCGAAAAGTGTTAGACTTGGTCAGCCCGGGAAGTTTGACATAAGTCAAAACTTTTCGCAACACCTGACATATCGCAAATATCTGATTAACACAAAATAAAAATGAAAACATGTAAAAATCATTTTATATAGATATGCCTGTAAGTTTTATGATAATGATTTATAAATAAATAAATAAATGAAGTACGAATAAGACACTGTTTTATCAAAAAGCATGTGTAAATGATAGGAAAAATTGGACTACGTAGGCCTTTTTGAATTTTGAAGATTGAAATGAATCTATTGATTGATTGAATGAATGAATGAATGATTGATTGATTGATTGATTGAAATGAATCTATTGATTGATTGATTGATTGATTGATTGATTGATTGATTGATTGATTGATTGATTGATTGATTGATTGATTGATTGATTGATTGATTGATTGATTGATTGATTGATTGATTGATTGATTGATTGATTGATTGATTGATTGATTGATTGATTCAGTAATATTGCGGCGGCTGGAGCACCTAACAATGAATTCTTGGTATTTCTCACACAAGTACTACCACTACATCCTTTCCTAGCCTCCAGCTGCTATCCCACTAAGTTTACAATTATCCACCCATTGGTGTGAGACAAATGTCGGAAAGGATATCATTTAAAGGAAATGAATCTAGACTTTTTGGATTTATGACTCCGTTACAATTTTGAACATATAAAAAAAACGGGACCTTACACGATAAAGTGATATATCTCTCTACGACTGACACATTCAAGAACCCCCTACTTGTACAATTTGTTAACTGTGGTATTACAAGCAAATTTTTGTCATGTTTAACATTCCTGAATATTGACTCTGAATTGTAAGTGGTAAGAACTTTCACCTTGTTTTAACTCATTGCAAAATTTTTTACTGATTTCTTTTGAACGAAGCTGCAGACGACAGAATTAAGTCGACTAAATTGAAATGATAAAAAAAACTTGTGTTCTCTGGTAGAAAACAGATTAATTGGGAAACACAGACTAATGAGGCAATTGCTGGTTACCATCAATTTCTTCTTTTCCCACAATGGTTTTCAAAGTTTCTTTCATTTGGGTCTTTGTAATCAGTAGTTTGCGGGAATGGGTTAAAAATCGAATTTGCAAAAGTTCGACTCATGAAAAAAGTAAACATTGGTATCAGTGCTGGTGAAATACCCTTGGGTCCATTCATAGTCCGGGCCGAATACCTTTACATTCCGTTCCAAATGGTAGATTGAGTCTTTGGTTGAGATGACGATCCGTTAACCCATTCCCACAGAATCTCTCCTCTTTTCGCTCCTAGAGAAAAAAGCCGCAGAAAACATTGTGGACATAGAAGAAATTGCTTGTTCCAAGCAATTTCTTCTATGTCCACAATGTTTTTAACCCAAAAGACAAAGAACTTTAGAATTTCATTAACCTAATATTGTCGTCTGCATCTCCTTTCAATTCGGACCAGTCTAAATTTTTTCATGTGGAAATGATTTAAGTAGATTGTACATTTTTTGTAACAATAGGCAAATGTGTATAAAGATCGAATAAAAATTTCGATCTGAAGCATAAATGCAAATAAATACGGACGCTTGTGTTTGCTCGCATGAAGATTTGTATTGTGCTTTAATATAATAGGTGTCTGTTGTGAAAGCCGAAATTAATGGATTATTGAATTTGTATTTAAATTGAATTCCTCCCTAAAATCATTTTAGAGCCCGAGGTATATGATAATGAACTTATATCTATGGTGTACCATTTGGGTCAAAAGTCCCCTTTAAGTCGTCTTGGCATAAAGAATGCGTACACGCGGAAATTATATAGGTAAACCCCTTTAATTTAAGCGTATGCGCTTATATTTTGAAAGCGTGGCGCTCATTTATATATATATATTTGAGCATGCATGCGTTAGATAACGCGTTTACTCTCAAAATATGAGCGTGAACGCGAAAGAATAAAATGCTCTCACAATTTGCGCGCACTTGTAATTTAGGCGTACAATCACATCTTATGCCATCGAAGGGTCAGTAATTATGCGCGCACGCCTAAATTTTAGAAGTACACCTGTATTATTAAGTGGACTTTTAACCCTTTTCGTCCACCATAAATATCTTTAGTTGAAGAAAGCCTTCTTGACAGTAATTTATCCGCTTTTTTTATATTCTTTTTTAACTGTAACGTTTATCCACACACTATTAAACCCATTACCACACAATCGCACATTTTTACGCACCGAAGAAATATACCTATAAAAACATTGTGAGAAAAGAAGAAACTGCTTTTCATTTCAAACTTAATCTGTTTTATCGTCGGCAACCGCTTTCAATTTGGATGAATCTAAAATTTTGTCGTTTGGGAATGGGTTATTTGGGGGGGGGCATTTTAAATTGTTCTTTACGGAATTGTCAAATCACAGACTAGCTGTTGTTGTTTTTTTTGGTTTGTTTGTTTATTTATTGTTGTTTTTTTCTATGTTGTCGTTGTTGTTTTGTTTAGGTTGCTGAGCGAGGTATTCTTTACATCACAAATCGGTTCTGCTTAGTGGACATGGCGATTGACTCGTAATCTGAGAGAAATCGAGGTTTGCGGGTCACAATCCGACCGCGTAGCTTGTCGCGTGAGTATGTCCTTGGACAGCCCAATTAAGAGTGCCAGCCTAGTGCCGATGATAGCCGAATAACACGTGTACTGAAAGATTTCCAAAGCATTGCCCCTTCCCCCCACACACACCTTCTCTCAGAATGTTTCTTATGGCCCTTACTTTTCAATTTTAAACCGACTTTGTTTTATCAACTGCATCTTCTTTTAATTTAGACCAATCTAAAATTTGGGTAATGAGTTAAACTGCATATACGTTTAAGAATATGTAAGCCACGGGTTTCACTTAGCCCACACCCAAACAATACCTCCTTTTACGTCCCAAGAAAAGGCTTTGGAAAACGTTTGTGGAAAATGAAAAAGTGTTTGTACCAAGCAATTTCTTCATAACCCCAAAAGACGAAAAAAAAACCTCCATCAACTTCGAATTGTCGTCTGAAGCTTTAATTAATATGGACCGATCTAATATTTTGCTGTGTTGGAATGGGTTCATTTCATATTACCAGGCATTAAATTTTTGGACTGGCCATAATGAAGTCGTTGAAGATGATTTCTCAATCTTTATGGACAGGAAATAACATGATGTATAGAGAAATTGGCTGAAACAAGCTTTTTTTTATTTTTAACAATGTATTTCTGAACTCTTTTCTTAATGGATCATGTAGAAGTTGGATAAAAACCGGATTTTTAGAGACTCAGTTTATTCATTCACAATCGATCGTCTAGTTCTTTCTATAGGATCAGGCATTGAAACTCTTCTAACACTATCCCGCCTTTTTACGGCCCTCAAGAAGCTGAGAAAAGAAGAGTGACTAAAGTGAAGGATAATGATTGAAAAAAAAACTATATTATGGCTCACCAAAACCCCTTAAATAGAAATTGTTTCCAACATGAATCTTCAAACCGTGCCCACTTCAAAGGGAGTTAAACACACACGCACAAACTGATAGCTTCCGTGATTATTGACAGAATCCTATCCCCACACGCACACACACACCACATCCCACCCCCTTAAAAGATATAAAAAGAAAAGAAAAAAAAAAGATCACCAAAAGCGGTTGCCGAAGATGAGACATTGTTTGCCGTGTTTGGTCGTAGGCATCTCGATAAATAGGAAAAAAGCAAAAAGAAAAATTCAATGGGTTTTTACGCCGAAAAATTCAGAAATGGATATTCCATGTCAGCACTAATATTCGTTAAAAATACGAAATCAATTATTTGTGTCCTGAACGTTAACAAGTGTAAAACCTGTTCACTGCATAAATTCATATATTAACTATATATGAGCGAAATGGACGGGAATAAAATGTTTTTGATATTATTTGGGCGATTATTACACTTGTGTTTATTACTAGTGTTACATATACACGTAGCTATGCAAATGAGCCTAAGCCGATGGTAAATGCTTTCATCAACGTGAAAATGACATTATCATGCACGTAATAACGTCAGCATACAATTGACGTATTATGACCGGTTGGATATTTCAAACGCTGTCAATTACACAATTTTCCTGGATTTATTGCAAAAATTAGGCTATATTATAGGTATATAAAATATAAACTACATGTACATATGAGCGAAATGGACGGATATAAAATGTTTTTGAAAACATTTGGGCGTTTTACACTTGTGTATTTTAATTAGTGTTACATATTCACGTAGCTATGCAAATGAGCTTAAGCCGATAGTAAAGGCTTCCATCAACGTGAAAATGACGTTATAATTCACATATTGACGTCATTTCTCATATCACTTACTATGATTGAATGGTTATTTCAAACCGACCAATTTCACAAATTTCCTTGATATATTGAAAAAAATCAGGCCATATTATGAATACATCTTTGTGTTCTAATACGTCTTTATGATATCTAATTAATAAACTGGTCTTCTAAAGCAGATAAAATCCCGACATAGTTTCTTTTGTTTATTGCTGTTTTTGTTGTTTTGTTTTGCTTTGTAATATATATATTTCGTCCAATTATAGAAGACCTGTCTACGATATTTGGTATTCCATGACCACCCTTTCAACATTCCCTCTGTACTTACGGATTTCTTGGTTCTGTAAAAGCTGGCTTCTCTTCCGTAACCATGGTAACACGAGGTCGACTTCACGGTCCGTTCGTTTGAAGGCGGGTTTAGAGATTATGCGGATCAATTCGAGGATAAGCTCGCTGGATGTAGATTTAGACCCTGCCATCTTGTTGCGATTCTCCAAAAATTTACCTAAAACGATATAAAGTGTGTTCTAGTTGAACGCCTGAAATATTGTAATAGAGCAAAATTAATCAATTGACAAATCAAATCAGTCAATTTGGATAAAATTGAAATTTAAACCCCAACAATCATGTGAAGCATTTTATTAGTTTCACGACTAAAACAATGTTATTATAGTTTATTCAAGCTGTAGTTACGACGTTTACGTCGCAAATCAATTTGCCTCTTATTTCATTTACCTTACCACCAAATTCAATTAAGAGATGAAGAGAATATTTTTGTTTTCATGGAGGTATGAACCGAAAAACCTAATCACAGTGTATGAATACGCGAAGCTGATTCATACATTGTGTGATTAAGTTTTTCGGTTCATACCTCCATGAAAACAAAAAACATTCTCTTCATTTCTTATAATTTAATAGCATCGAGCGAAAAAAACAAAAGCTTTACAAATTTTGATACCTTTTTGTATGGGACTATTTTGTGCGGAAGCATACAAAATCGCTGCGTGCTCAAAATTTTGTTCGTGGAGTTATGAATAATATTTTTCGACCAATCAGAAAGCCTGTTTTTGCTAGACGAAACTAAATATTAAATTATTAAATAATGTAGTTTAACGCCATGTCGGAGGTCAGTAGGCGTGGTCAGCGATCCCTTAATTCATAAGCATTTAACCCTTTCCTGTTTTAAGTTTTTTTAGACCTGTCCAAATTCAAAGGTTTTGCAAATGAAAATTTATAGTCGATTTAATTAGAAAAATATTCATTCAGTAGTATAGAAAAAATATTGTGGAAAAAGAAGAAATTGCTTGTTACAAGCAATTTCTTCTTTTCCAACAATGTTTTTCTCAAGTATGATATCACAAGGACGTAAAATCCAGTGATTGTACAGGAACGGGTTAATGACATTTGGGTCGACTTTAACGATGTGAACTAAAATATTCTGTCTTGTCGCGAACAAACGGGAATTTTCGAAACCCTGCCAGTCAGCTTTTAATCTCAAACATGGTAAACTTCCCGAACCCTTGAGATAAAATGATCGACAAATCATTTTTGAATAGTGCAAAATTACTTTAATACATTCATTTTCTTACATTTTTTATTTTTCATTTTCAAGCTTTGTTTGAGGGGAGGGGCTTATTTAAAGTAAATAATGATGTCATTCAGTTATCCTGAACCCATTAAGACTTGACTATGTTTTTTGACACCCTTTGTTAAATAATGTATAGAAAAGTATTGTGAGAAAAGGAGAAATGAATTGCAACAGGCACACTTAGACTTGTCGTCTGCAACTCCTTTCAATTTGGGCCAGTCAAAAATTTGTCGTCTGTAATTAGTGAAATGCCACCCCTTTTAAAAGCGGGGCGCATTTTTTTTTTTTTTTTTTTTTTTTCAGCGAGCGTTTTGATATCCTGAACGCAGGGCCGATCTGACAGAGAATATGACCTAGGTAGATTTTTTGCAGTTTTTCAACCGTTATAAACTGGACAAGTTTATTTTCCCGCAAGAAGCTGCAGACAACAATTTAACCCATTCCAACACAAGAAAATTAAGACTGGTCCAAATTGAAAGAAGCTGCAGACGACAATTTCAAGTTAATGGAATTTTAATTTTATTCGTCTTTTGCGATAGAAAACATTGTGGATAATGAAGAGATTGCTTGTTACAAGCACTTTCTTCATTGTCCACAATATTTCCAAAGCTTTTTTCTTGTGAGGCGTAAAAAGGAGGGCTTGAGTTTGAATGGGTTAAAGTGGATTAAGGTTGAAAAAAAAAACAAATGTAGTAAGGGAGGTAGAAAACATTGTTACTAAAAGAGAATTTGCTTGTAACTAGCAGTTTCTCCTGTTGTCACTATATGTTTTTTGTTCATAATTCCATAGTATCAAAAAGCTAGAACGTGTATGGCGTATTTGTTGACTGATCGCGATGTCACTCCAAGAATCAATCGACCAATCGAATAATTCAATAAGACCGAAAGTAAGCTTTGAACTCTTACATTTGTCGACATTTATGTGAAGCTTTTTTGTTGGTTTGCCGTCTAAAACGTCGTAACTACTGCTTGTTCAAGCTGTAGTTATGACGTCTATGTCGCCAACCAACCATTTTACTTTTTGCACCATTTTACTGACCATACTTATTTCAAAATAACGCTGTTTGATATCAAAGTCGAACTTCCTGTTGGTGTCAGTGGGCGTGGCCGTCAGGGTCAGTGGGCGTGGCCAGCGGAGTCAGTGGATAGCTCAGCAATCCATCAATCCTCGACAAAATCACACGAAAATAGCCAAAACATCGAGGTTTTAGACATGGCTAATAAATCAAAGTTTATAAGCTTATCAATATCATATTTTAGAAGAAGATTAGCTTTTTTCAGCTGTCAATATGCTTTATGTAAACAAAGATGACATGATAATGGTTTTATATTGATACCAACACCACAAATTAGCCGATTAGACACGATACAGGGATTTATATAAAATTCTCTCCAAAATAAAAACGTATATCAGGTTTCAACCCTTTCACCAACAGTATAATTTGAAAGGGGAATATATGTTATTACTATTCTTGGCAATGATATTGACGAATCTTCAATATCACCAATCACTGAAATGTATATTGCCAATAAATTTTTTGAAACTGTCTAATATAAATTGAATATTGATCAAGGTATCGAGACAATGTCATCTTTCATTCTTCATCATTCATTTATTCATTCATTAATGAATGAATGAATATTATAATCAATGATATTGATTGGGTGTTGACCATTTAAGATCTGTCAACAAATCGAGAGAGTCGAATAAGCTGTAGTTACGATGTTTTGGTAGAACACAGACGATATGATAAGTTTATTATTTGAATTTCAGTCTTTTTTTACAATAGTTTTGTAGTGTTCCTTATGCTGTTGTTGTTGTTTTCCTTCCAGATAATTCTACCCAAAGAAACTTTATATTTCTATATTTTCACTCAGGTGGAGATTTGCCTAAAGCTTCATCAAACCTTTCCCGTTCAATCCCTTGGTTTTACGTCCCCGTGATTTATAATAGAGTAAACATTGTAGAAAAAGAAGAAATTGCCTGTAACAAGCAATCTCTTCTTTTTAAACAATATTTTCTACCCTACTAAGCTTTTCTCTTAAGGGGCGTCAAACAGTGTGATTATATGAGCGTGAACTACTTGTACATTTTATTTTGGGTTTTCATGGGAGGTAAATGCGTTGGATAATTAGAGATTTGTAATTGGTTATCTCCCTTAGATATTTATTTCCAGAATCTCGAGTTAGTGAATATGAATATCTGTTAAGAACGAAGAATCAAAGGTCGGGGTACATGTGACATTTCCGCTAGAGATCAAACTAGATGCCTCCAAAGAAAAGAAGAAAATACGATTTTCGAGGAAACTCGGTTAAATTCGAAAGTGATTGTAGGAACCCTTTAAACAAATGAATCCTTCTTCATGATGGTTCCTCCACAGCTTGAATAAAGCTGTATTTACGGTTTTTTGGTCACCCACCGACGAACTGTACAATACATATAAAACATTTGCCCTGTACAAACATGGGACATTTACCAGCTTTCTTTTATGTAAATGTGCTAGGGTTTCTTCTGGTTGATTTGTTAGTTAAATATTTAATCAAGTGGCTTCCCTTGCCTTTAAAGTACTAAATCTTAAGTACCCATTGCGAATGTTTATTTACGGCATTTACCGTTTATGTTCATTTTAATACTATTTTGGGCAATATTATGTGAGCATTACATTGTGTTGAATAGGGAATATCTTTTGGTATAAACTTGGGCTCGAGTTTGATGTGTAAACCAGTGTTTTGACCCCCCCCCCCAAATAAACTGAAAATATCCAATTTTAACCCTCAGAAATTTCTCCCAAGTGGGTCATTTTAACCCCCAACCCATCCTTGAAAGAAATTTCTAAGTCTCAAAGCAAGGATTTATCAGTCAATTTTTAAATGATCTTTCTCATAAACTATTTGAAATTGTAAAACTTCATATCTTTACAAGAAAAGGTCAGTTGACACTAAAACCTAATAATGATTCGCCTCTTTTTGTCGTCTTGATCCCTTAACCCTTGTCATGCTGTATAAATTTCCTCAGTGAATCGCTGTAAAATCAAAGGGCTGTAGGCACTGATAGAAATTGTTGTTCAAAAATCAATATTTCTTTCAGAAATCAACTTCATAAACAACTCTGGCAGGAAAATTACAAGCAGGAGGTGTAGACTAAGATCAGCCTGCACATAAGTGCAGTCTGATATTAGTCTACACCTCCTGCCAAAACCGGAATATTCCTGGTTCAGCATGACAAGGGTTAAAATCAGTTATGATCCCTAGAATTTTATGTTCAATTAGTCAATGTCTCCTAAATATCGAATGCTAGCATAAGCCCTGATGAACTTAAGTGACTGGTAGATTTTCGCGACGTTGGTATGTTATGAAGTTAGAACAAATTATAAACCTTAATACAAAACAATATAAATTAAATAAAAAAGATAAACGAGAAAAAAGCAATTTTGAAAATATGATAGGAAAAGATTCTTTTTGCAATGTAACATATTCTCCTTCATCAGACACTTTGAGACTTTAAAATCGCCAAAAATATATATGAGCGCATGTGTGACATTTTCAACCATAACACATGTGAGCCAGGTAAAGACTCAGATCAGCCTGTGTATCCGCACAGTCTGATCAGAGTCTTCACCCTGCGCTCTCTAGATAGATACTTACCCAACGCTTCTTTAAACAATCAGCGCATGTTCTAATTGCCCCGAATGGCTGTCCAGGGCGCTCAGTGTGTGCGAGTCACGCACATGCGAAATGGTTGGAAATGTCACGCATAGGCTCATATAGTAATCGAAAATGTATACATGAATATAAAATAAGGGGATATATTTCTGCTACGAGGTCAGAGATATCCATGATATTTCGAAAATCATCGCCATAAATCAGAGTGTTCTGAAAATCGGAGGTTTATTGTGATACTGTTTTAAATGTTATTTATACCAGAAAACCGTAAATGAAGATGACAGCAAAATTCATGACAACCTGAATAGAAAATAATTTTAATGTCATCGATATAAGAATGGCCAAATCTTAACAACAGGTTATATCGCGATTATTCTATCAAGAAATTATCATCGAGGTAAAGTTTCAACGAAACTCAAATTAATCGTGATAGTTTCAAAATTATCATTATAGTTGCTGTCTCGTAACTCGTTCATAACCTAAACAAAATTTACAATAAATTGTGGAAGTCCGGGAAAGATTACAGAAAATTCGAAGTATTTAAAGTAAAAGGTAGATATTGAATCGGAAGGAGAGATTAAAGCAGAAATTATGTTTGTGTTATGGTTGTTATTTTGTTTGTTTCGTATTGTTTTATTTCAATTTTCATTTTTTAGCTTTCTTGGGGGGGGGGGGTTGATCCCATAACTGCTCTTCTAGGTAATGTAGAATGCTGATATGTGGGAAAAGAAATTAATCTTCCTAGATCATTTCATAAATACGGAATGCGTCGGATGTCTCAATTAAACCTGATCAATGATAACAAATTAAGACTCGTATTATAAGAGCACGATATCAAAACGTTTAGATGTAACTGACTCCTCCCCTAGGGTGTATACCTGAGACTCTGGCATGCAAACAATTGAACTCGTGAAATAAGAGGGGTCTCATATATTTTTTGAATAACTGATTAAACCTATTACCACACAGCCAAATTTTAGACTGGTCCAAATTTAAAGGACTTGCAGACGACAATTTAAAGTTGGGGAAGTTTAAGATTTTTCTAACTTTCTCGATAAAAAACATTATGGGAAAATAAGAAATGACATGTTGGAAGCAACTTCTCCAGTTTACACTCTGTTTTTCCAATTGATTTTTAAACGTTTTGTAGAAAAATTGTTTTGCAAGCAGTTTCTTCAATTTCTTCGTTTCCACAATGATTTCCTATTTTTCTTTCCTTTGTGGCGTCAAAAAGACGTCTTTGAGTGGGAATGTGCTTAATATATTGCACATTTATTTTACATGTTACTTTTGTGATTTTTATTGCTTATAGTTTTGTCCTAAAGAAGAGATTAATATGGGTCGCTACGAAAGTAAGGGCCCATTGAGTTGAAAAAAGGGTATCGATTCTGAACAGTCTGCATCTTACGCCAAGCGTGAATATGATCAAACCATTACCACATGGCAAAATTTTTAGACTGGCTAAAATTCAAAGGAGTTGCAGAAGACAATTTCAAAGTCATTGAAAGAAAATTTAGTGGACGATTAAGAAAATGCTTGTTACAAGCAATTTCTTCATTTTTCACGACGTTTGAAAGAAAATATAGTGGACAATGAAGAAAGTGCTTATTACAAGCAATTTCTTCATTGTTCACGATATTTTCTTCAAAAAGCGGGACTGTGTGGGAATGATTAAGGTTCGTGTGCTGAACGTTTGTTCAAAGCGAATCTGATTGTTATGCAGATATTCACTTAAATTGTTGCCCTTTTTACTTTCCTTCACGCGAAAGGGGGCCATCCTAGGACACCTCGAACCGATACAGTTAATCTTGTATTAAGCGACCACTCAAGAGACGACCAAAATGTGGTTGCTTTAAAGACTGGTCGCTTTTACGAGAGGTAAATCCGATTATATGCGTAAATTATTACAGGTTTCTTCCTTAATCCTATATTGTTGGGACTCATTAGAATCGTCTCATTGCGACGATTCTGATGAGATCCAACAACATAGGATTAGTCATGATTTTACTTTTTAGCAAAATTATTTCACTTCTTAGGAGTTATAGCATTTATAAAAGGGTTTTCTAAAATGGTCAGTAAATGGGCGTGGCCGCTTAATGGACGTGGCCCCTTGGTAGAAAAGGTCGCGCTAACAAGGTAAACTGTATTTCAAAGAATGAGGTACCTTCCGGGAGACTCGAGACAAAATTACACTCAAAACATTATTATTATCATCTTTATAACCATTATTAATATTGTCAAAAGTGTTGATCGAGACTGGAATTAGGCACTTGCGAACTCAGGCTTTTTAACCAGCACAATCATAAACCTACAAATAAGAAAGAAACAAAACTTTTCCGCATGCTTTCGAAAAAAAATCGGACTTGTATACTGGAACAGATTTGTTTATTGTGTTGAGATACCCCATTCTTATCCCAAGAGATACATTCTTTATTTAACCCTTGTCATGCTGAACCCGGTATATACCTGTTTTTGCATGAGGTTTTGACAAAGATCAGCACATAAGTACAGTCTGAACTTGGTCTACACTTCCTGCTTGTCCCCTTTCAGCCAGAACTACTAGTATTCTAGATAATCAATTTTCAAAAGAAATATTAACCCTCATTAAGACCTTACAGTGCTGCTTGATTTTGAAGCAATTTTGTGTAGAATTTTAATTTAGCATGACAAGGGTTAACAAATACATATTCAGAAAATTCTTTGCGTAATACAAAACTTTTGTCATCGCCCCAAACAAACCAGCAGTCATAACTCAAAAACTAAACTTTGGCCAGTGATTTCAATACATTTGTGTATGTATACAGCTCTAGTCAGAATGGCAAATTTTTATCTATATGAATAGATAACGGCTCGAACAATGAAATGCTTCTAATATGATAGTAAAGTAATCATTATTTATTTCTTAATTGGATTTACGAATAATTCGCACGCAAATCTGACAAATTGGTCTCATTTTAGATAATTAGACCATTCTAAGTATATTTTGTTGCAACCAAGAATGAAATTTGACCGTAATGTAGTGCTATCTATACATTCGAAAGGGTTATTCTGAAACGAAAAAAAATTGACTCTGGACATATTTTGTGGATTAGCGATGTCACAAGATCTTATAGGCATATGATAAAGTTAGTAACGTTCTTCATTTTTTAGGGAAACGGCGTAATTACAGCCTATAAAAGTTGTAGTTACGACGTTAATTCATTCCCACGCAAATGACGCTTTTTGACGCCCCTCAAGAAAAACTATTGGGAAACATTGTGTAAAGTGAAGAAATTGCTTGCAACACGCCAATGGATTTCTGTTGTATAATACTCGGGTTAAGTTTCTTCGTGAAATCTGTACAAGGACTGGGCAGTGATTTAAAGGCTACTTCAACCTCTCATCGTAGATAACTTCTACAAGACATCGAATGTCAGTTTCAACCCATTACCAGACGACAAAATCTTAGATTTATCCAAACGGAAAGAAGTTGGAGATGAGATTTTAAATTGTGCTAAAATCGGAAGAGAATTGCCACCGAGGGTAGGGTACTTTGTTACAAGCAATTTCTTCTTTTCACACAAAGTTTTCTGTGATCATATTACTTCAGAGCGTCAAAAATCGGCTTTATGAATGTGTGGCAATGGACGAAAGAATGCCGATTTCGTTACGCGATGTGAATAATCCATATTAAACCCGGTCGAGTAATACGTCCAAACTTAAATCTTAAATGGATTTACCCATAATAATCCGATTAATTCTAAAACCTAATTTGTCTATTTTAGTGTTTAACTTGATACTAAAGATTTTAATTCTTTTAAATATCCGTTTATCTCGGAGGATTTGACAGATCGCTGTCCCTGTCCATTGACCTCCAACATTGACCTCCGACATTGAGGAAAGACTTAGATATAAAACGACGTTATTATACATGATGTAGTCAAAATCCTACATGTAAAAGACATAAGGTGGATCCTTCATTGGCGACTTAAACGTCGTACCTACAGCTTCAAAAAGCTGTAGTTACGACGTTTAAGTCGCCAAACTAATAACAACGCTTGACTTAAATGGCGAAGGTCAGGTTTCACTTCCGGTAAAAACGAATGTTTGTTTTATCCATCGACATCAACTGTCTAGCTGCCGCCGTCATAGCGCAGTTGGTAGCGCGCCGAACTGTCAATCTGGAGGTCCCGGGTTCGATCCCCGACGGCGGCACTCATCCTTTCCGACTATTTGTCTCTCACCAATGGGTCGATAATCGTAGACCTATGTGGGATAGCAGCTGGAGGCTAGGAAAGGATGTAATGGTAGTACTGGTGTGAGAAATACCAGGATTCCATTGTTAGGTGCTCCAGCCGCCGAAATATAACGTTAAGATTGTTGAAAGCGGCGTAAAACCCCATTCAAACAAACAAACAAATCAACTGTCCAACTTACTATTTGACATGATACCAAAGATTCTAGTTTTTTTCCATGACAATATATCATGGAGAATTTATTCTGATCAATAACATAAGATTAAAACTTGCACGCTGTAAGAAATGTTAATCTCTAGGGACGTTGATGATTATAATGACGATAATTTTCAAGAATCTAAATTACCCTTTTCGCAAAGTATGCATATATACATGTATGGTATGTAACTTTAGAGAATGGTCAATGGCTTCGACTGGCGAAAATAAAGTTGTAACTACAGCCTTTTCAGGCTGTTTTAGGAAAATTGTGATGTCCGATTATGAAAAGAGATATGGAAGCATTAGACTGGCTGCAGTCGCTGTTGTTTGAACCTTCAATTTATAACATTTTTTCCTCATCTATATCTCTTTAATTCTAGCTTATGTTTTTGGCTAGTCCTGTACGACCTTCTTTTTGGAGAAAGGAGACTTAATATACATCCATGTCCAACCATTGAAAGATTTAATTCCCTTTAGAAAGAGTCTGGTAGCCAGACTGTGGGAGTATACTTGCTTTAAAAAGAACCGAGGGGAAAACATAATTTCAATTTAGTGACGTTACATCAAGGAGGCCAATCGCTTTTGTACATGAAATCTATGTATTATGAATAAAAAATTTCAAACGATAGAATAAGTTCTGAGTCTTTGAGAAAAAATGGTTCATTTGATATATTGACCATGATTATACAGCCACCTGTGTAAGACAGCCACCTGTGAAAAGGAGATTTTGGATAAAACCTAGTTTTGACTGCTTGACACAAGATTTACTACAATCGTGTAACTGACATCGCAGATAACATTTAACCCATTCCCACAAAAGCTCTCCCTTTTCCGCCCTTCAGAAAAGAAGGTTCAGCAAAATATTACGGAGATTGAAGAAATTTCTCGTTACAAGAATTTCTTCATTATCAGCATCTTAAAGACCAAGATTTTTAAAATTTCATCAATCAAGAATTGTCGTCTGCAACTGCTTTGAATTTAGACCTTATTGAAATTTTGTCGCTTGGTAATGAGTTAAACAATTCCCGCTAAATCCCACTATTTCTGGTTTCTAAAGTTAAGAAATTGCTTGTGACAAGCATTTTCGTTAACACCCACAATATTTTCTACCACTTTTGTCGCATTTTTTCCATTTATATTCTTTTTAATTTTCGTCTGAAACTTATTTGACGGATTGAAATTTTTAATGAAGCGATTGAAAATTAATTTGCATTTTGCAGTTATGAATAATTCCTTCGTTGGTTCTAATAGAGAATCAATATTTTCTCTACAAAATACATTTGTTTGTTCAATAAAACGCAACCTGGGTTGATTTTGAATTCAAGAAAACCATATTCCTTATTAAGCTAATAAAGCCTTCTTTCACCGACTATCAATGTTCAGACACCGCGGGATATATCAATTAGTGTTCGAGTAATAATCAACATGCTATTCAACATATCTGGTGGAAAATCGACCAGGTTTGTTATAAATTAAATCGGCTTAACCTGATACTTAAAAGAAAAATGAAATATGCATAAGGAAGATTAACTAATGACAGCGGTTTTTGCGTGTTGTTTTAACTTTTTTTTAAATTCTGTCTTAATTAGATTAAAATTTCAAAGTCCCCCCTTTAAAAATAAAAAGGAAAAAAATACATTTTTTTAAGAAATGCCCTGTGTGGAAAAATGTACTTGATTGCCACAGCTATTGTGTAAATTCCATATTGCGACTAAAATTATGGTTTGAAATCTTTGAATTTGGGATTGTTTTTCGATCGACATTCCTTCCGACTATTTTGCGTCATTTGTCTCTCTAATTTGCGAATGACAAGAAGTGTCCCTAAATGGAATGAATAGCTGCTACTTCTAACCGAATGCCGTCGTTGTTAGGAAATCATGGTTTGGTACACCGTCTCAGTTATATGATTGAAATATTGTTGAAAATTGACAGTAACCCAATATAATCAAATTTTGGTGGGAACAGTAACGAAATCTATGCATATAAAACAAAAGGAATGGCCGCAGTACAATGTTAGTTACAGTTTGAAAGGTTCGCTTAAAACGTCTTTCTATTTTTTTCACTAAATCCAGTTTAGATCTCGTGAAAACGATGATGAACTTTGTATTTATTGTTTGATCAAATCAGGATGACGTTGAGGTACAAACTTGTAGGCGACATTCCCTCTATGTGCTATAAACAGGTCTGTGTGCATAACTAGATCTTGTGCAGTGAAAGGGTATAATTGCACATGTTTGTCGCGGTGTGGTTACCGTTGACATTGCGGTCAATGGGGAGTCGTATTGAAAGTGATTGTCAACCTTCATCTTCACTAACCCAATACCCACACAATCCCTCCTTTTTACGCCCCTCGAGAAAAAAGATTTGGAAAACATTGTTGAAATGAAAAGAAATGCTTATAACAAGCAATTTCTTCATTATCCACAATATTTCTATCCAAAGACAAAGCAAATTGAAATTCCACCAACTTAGAATTGAGTCTGCAGCTTTTTTCAGTTTGGGCCAGTCTTAAATGTTTGCCGTGTAAGAATTGGTTAAACGTTTCTTTCTATCTTCATACGGATGGAACATGGTACATATATAACTAAAACATTAAGAATATTTGTTGTAAATGTTTAACTTATTTACCAATTCCCGAACTACGAAATCTCAGAATAGTCCAAATTGAAAGGTGTTGCAAGTAGGTGAAATTTAAAAAAAAACCTTGCCTTTTAAGGTAGAACATTTTGTGAACATTTAAAACATTGCTTTAACAAGCAATTTCTTCATTGTCCACAACGTTTTTTCAAACCTTTTTCAGGGGGGGGGGGCGAAAAAAAGCGGTGTTGAGTGTTAATGGGTTAAATCAGTTGGGTGAATATTGTTTGGCGAATGTGATATCTTTGGAGATTTAATGCGAAAAACGCTGTGAAAGCTACAAGCAAAAACGTCTCATCAACTTTCCGAATCCACCGAATCCACTTAGATGATAACCCATTCCCACATGAAAATTTTTTTAGACCATTCCAAATTCAAGGATAGTGCAGATGTCTATTTTCATTTGAGGAAATTCTAAAAAACTATATGTTTTGGGTAGAAAACATTGAGGATAATGAAGAAAGTGCTTGCAACAAGCAATTTCTTCATTACCCTAAATGTTTTCCAAAGTTTATTCTTAGGGGCGTAAAATAACGTCATTATGTGGGAATTGGGAAAAAGCCGTTATTTTGCTGATACTTTAGCCAGAACAATATAACAAACATGTAAAATAGTTGTTTGGTGACCCTAGCATCAATGACTGCATCTTTGAATAAGCTGTAGTAACTAAGTTTTAACCACCAAAACAACATGAACGATTCATACTAATGTCGGCAAACGTTGGAGTCAAAAGTTCCGTTTCGATCTAAATGAAAGATTTGATTGGTCAATTGATTCTTTGATTCCGTCAATTCTATGTGGACAAAGATCGTTTCCATCATTTTCTTACTGAACCGTTCAATCATATTTTGATAGTGAATACGGTCATGGCTATAATGGAATATAACTGAAGTTAATTAAAATATATCTTGTGGCGATGTTAAGTACTTTATTGAGACGACGTATTGAATTATTTGTACAAATAACTCCTTCATTCTAACTTAATCCGCCAAAGATAATTGGCGGCTCGATGGCCACGCCCACCGACCTCCAACATGGCAGTTCAACTAAGGTAATAGATAAAGTATTTTTTTAGCCAATGTCATGCAGAATAAAAATCCTCTACAGAAAAGAATTAAAATCAAAAGGCTGATATCACTGGATCTTCTAATTTTAAGTTAATGATCCTTTTATAAACAACCCATTATCAGACGGCAAAAAATTTAGACTGGTCCAAATTGAAAGGGGTTACAGATGAAAATTTAGAGTTCATGAAATTTTAGATTTTTCATCTTTCTGGATAGAAAACATTGTGTAAAATGAAGAAATTGCTTGTTACAAGCAATTTCTTTATTTTACACAATGTTTTCCCAATTATTTTTCTGGGGAGGGGGGCGTCCAAAAGCGTCACTGTGTGGGAATGGGTTAAAAGAGACAAACAGGTGGTGTAGCCTAAGATCGTACTGCACATATGTGCAGGCTGATCTTTGTCTATACCTCCTGCCCAAACAGGAATATTCCGGGTTCAGCATGACAAGAATTAAAATATATGGTTAGACACATGGAATGAAACGTTAATCGTCGGGTGTCGTCTTGTAATGAGTCAATGAAAGTAAGGGATTAGATCTTCTATTGTAGCCTCAAAGGTTTGTTGGCACAAAGACGGCGATATCAAATCCTTGGTTTAGTACAATATTATATTCTCGGGAAATTGTTAACATCGATTTGATTTAAGAAAGCTTTAAATAAGTGGAGGCGTTGACAGGACAATTCTTGCACAATTTCTATGTTATCGTCAGTATAGCATATATATTTTATAGAAAACATTGTGGAAGAAAAGGGAAACAGCACTTTCTACTTTCAACGATTTGGTTTCTTATTTTTCATGCCATTATCTCGATATTCTGTTTGTCATTACCATTCATTCATTTTCCGTCTTTTATCGTTACCGCCATTTTCATTTGCTCGTTTCTTTCATGCTGTTTTCATTTTATTTTCTTTTGTCTTCAAAGTTTTAATCTTTTCTGTCTTGTTTTTCTCTTGTTGTTGTGACTTCCTTCCCTCCCTCCCTCCCTCCTTCCACCTTTCATTTATCATTTCCCTCTCTCTTTTCTCTCTCCTTTTTTTACCCTTCTCTCTGCCTTTATTTATTTTCTTTAAAAAGAAAGCTTCGACTTCAAGGCGTTCTCCTGGCTATGCCTCTGATAAATATCGTGATAAGTATCTAACATCGATAAAGAATATATGGTAATTGAAAAGGGATAAGATTTTAATTTAATATAAAGAAACCTCTTGATCGATCTAGTCTGTCGCGCTATGGGGTAATTTAATACGGGATAAACTCTGATTAAGTAGCAAAATGTAACACTTTACATTCATATAACTCAAAACAACCAGACCCCCCCCCTAATTATCGCATCAAGGTTTTCAGGCTAAAGGACAAAGGTCCCCGCAGTCTGAGGTGTATATGTATAACGTACGAGATGTATGTATGCGTGTATGAATGTATGTATGTATGTATGTATGTATGTATGTATGTATGTATGTATGTATGTATGAATGAATGAATGTATGTATGTATGTATGTATGTATGTATGTATGTATGTATGTATGTATGTATGTATGTATGTATGTATGTATGTATGTATGTATGTATGTATGTATGTATGTATGTATGTATGTATGTATGTATGTATGTATGTATAAATGTATGTATGTATATATAAATGTATGTATATATAAATGTATGTGTGTATGTATGTATGTATGTATGTATGTATGTATGTATGTATGTATGTATGTATGTATGTATGTATGTATGTATGTATGTATAAATGTATGTATGTATAAATGTATGTATGTATAAATGTATGTATGTATGTATGTATGTATATATAAATGTATGTATGTATGTATGTATGTATGTATGTATGTATGTATGTATGTATGTATGTATGTATGTATGTATGTATGTATGTATGTATGTATGTATGTATGTATGTATGTATGTATGTATGTATGTATGTATGTATGTATGTATGTATGTATGTATGTATGTATGTATGTATGTATGTTTGTATGTATGTATGTGTAAAGGAATGTATACACGTTTTACGAGGATTTAGCCTCTCTCTCTCATTCTCTTTCTCTCTCTCCCCCTCTCTCTCCCCCTCTCTCCATCTCCCCCCTCTCTATCTCTCTCACTCTCTCTCACTACCAACAGAACGACTGACCGACCGAAAGCCTCGATGGCCGATTAGTATAGGTAATTGATTCTTGATAATCAGGTCATCAGTTCGAGTCCTACTGTCACAGGGGTAGTGTCCATAAGCAAAACATTTGATAGTCAGCCTCAGTCTACCCAATTGTAGAATTGGATAGCAGTTGGTTTAACCCACTGCCTCTCTTCTATTGACGTGAAAACATCTGGGTTCTGAGTGTTCGAGAACGGCTCTTTATTGTAAACACTTTCGTCACAACCGAAATGAATTAAGTAAGTATTAACTATACTAAAACTAATAATATTGTATGCTAGAAATGTAATTATTGCAAGATATTGGTCCTATCAAAACATTCGAGAACGTTAACCACCACCCACCCACCCCAACCCCAATGCCGCACGACAAATTTTAAGCTGGTCCAAATTGAAAATTGAAGGAAGATACAGACGACAATTACAAGTAGTTAGAATTTAGAAATTCTTTACTGTTTATGTTAAAAAGCATTGTGAAAATTGAATAAATTGCTTGTATCTGGCAATTTCTTCATTATCCATAATGTTTTCTACCCGAAAAGACAAATACTTTAAAAATTGATCAATTACAAATGCCGTCTGCAGCTTCTTTGAACTTTATAAAATTGTGTCATATGGTAAAAGAGTAAGATAGCCAGCGCGTGTGTGTATTTCCGTTTATTTATCGTTGCTACCGTAGCACATGCCCATATGAGCGACGCCCCCAGAAGACGGTTAATCGTTACGGGGGATAGTGCAAGAATACAGGACGAAACTGCTGAGAGCTCCGCCTGGTTCTTTAACGTGCTCGATGGATAACATCGTCACACGGGGCCTCGGTTTAACGTCTCATCCGAAAGACAATTAGTTAGTTAGTTGATATGGTCAGCCCAGGGCTCGAACCCATGATCTTGAGGTTTGAAGTCAAGTGCTCTACCAACTGAGCTAATCAGGCTGACATAGCCAGCGCATCTACGCATTTTCCATTATACCCTCGAGATACAAGCTTCTGATTGAAAATTATACCCATCGATCGACGAATATTCTAAATGTACTGTATTATATTTAACTTTTTGGTGGGAGAAAGAATATTCGATTCGGCCGGGAATCGAATCCGGGACCCCAGGACTAGAAGTCCTACGCGCTACCATTGCCTGAAACAAGTGATTTTTCCTCAAATCACCATGTTTCCCGTAGCTTCTTTCCTTAAGGTTTGGAAAATACGATATTTTTTAATATAATGCGACTTGTTTCCATCGGTTTGATAAAAATACATGATAGTGTTTAGCTAAGGTTTGATATCTAGTTAACTTTGGGTAACTAGCAGTTTTTCATACACTTGCACCAATTCTACATGATTTAGTTTGTTGATTCTTAACCAATTCCAACAAAACGACACTTTTTAACGCCCCTCAAGGAAAAGATTCGAAAAATAATGAAGAAAACGAATGGGAATAATTGCTTTTTCCAAGAAGTTTGTTCATTATTCACAATGTTTAATAGCTCTAAAGACAGGTGTTTTTTTTGTTTTTTTTTTAAAAAAGAATCCATTACTGGAAACCGTTGTCTAGAACTGTTTTTAAATTCAGAACTATTAAGTTTTATGCATGTATTTGTGGAAATAGATCTAGTGTAATATTTAATATCATTGTTACTATTTTTGAAAAAAAAAAGTTTTTTCTTCAAATTAATCATTTCCATAAACTAAAGTAAAACTTATTTCTGGGTGGGTTTTTGTGTGTGTGTGTGTGTGTTGTTGTTGTTGTTGTTGTTGTTGCTGCTGCTGCTGCTGTTGGTGTTGGTGATGGAAAGGACTGATAAATATAAACCAATCTACAGTTTCACACAATTATCTATCGAACAACTCCATTTTCACCACTTTATCCTTTACGCATTGAAGTCTTTGGACATTCAACAGTTTGGATAACTTAAAGGTGGAAAAGGGTACTGAAAATAATGCCGTCAGCTTAAATAATTTGACTTATTTAGAACAAACACATGATGATATTAAACCCTTTCCTGTACAATCCCTACTTTTCACGTTCCCGTGATTTTATTCTTGAGAAAACATTGTGGAAACAGAAGAAATTGCTTCTTTTTCCATAATATTTTCTACCCTACTGAACGGTTATTTTTCAAATTAAAGCCTCTTTAATTTTTGTCTGCAAAACCTTTGAATTTGGACAGGTCTAAAATTTTGCAAAACAGGAACACGTAATAAACTTAGAATATATTTTACCTGGAATCTATTGCTCAGAGTATCCACAGACTGCTGCGTCACTATAAATTCCAAACTTCGAATTAACTATACAACTCCATTTAAATTTTAAATCTCCGTGTTTTTAAAAACAAGCTATCATGTCTGAAAATCTATCAGATATACATCTTACTTAAGGAGCAGAGCGGTTATGTTTAATATTTATAGTCCAATTATCGGAACGTTTAATCACTGTGACTAAATCTTCGCGGCAGTTATCCTGTATTTCTTATAGAATGTAGAGTATACCTTTACAGTTTGCAGCAACCCTTTGTTCCGCTTCAGAATATTTTCAATCTTGTTCTATAAACCCATTACCGGACGGAAACATTTCAGGCTGGTCCAAATTGAAAAGAGTTGCAGAAGAAATATTTGAGTCTATGAAATTGTAGATTTTTTCAACTTTCTGAGTCGAAAAAATGTGGAAAAATGAAGAAATTGCTTAGTTCAAGCAATTTCTTCATTTCCAACGATATTTTCTCAATTGTTTCTATTGAGGGGCATTGATAAGAATCATTGTGTGGGAGTGGGTTAATTGGTCCACTAGCGAAAATGTGGTTACTACTGTTTATCAGAAGGTGTTAAATGACTTTTTTTACATAATGCCGTTCAAGGATAAATTGAAAATTTAGAATTTGAGCAGAGGGACCAACAATGTGGAATTGTGATTGGATTTTCCCCAAAAGGTTTTTGAAATTCTTAAGGGACCAATTCGATTTCGTCCTGTTGCATTCGTCCACAAAGTCATCTAGCTGTCTTTTAACCCTTTCCTATTTTGCAAAATTCTAGACGAGTCTAAATTTAAAGTGGATTTAATTTAAATGGTAACCATTCAGTAAGGTAGAAACTATTGTAGAAAAAGAAGAAATTGTTTGCTACAAGCAATTTCTTCTTTTTCTACAATGTCTTCTTAATCATAAAATCAAAGTGACGTAAAAACAGGGATTGACCAGGAGAGTGTTTACCAAAAAATTGATATTTTTCGTTCCTTGCAAACAATAAAATTACAATCATTTCAATGTGTGTTTACTTAGATCAGTAGAACGTTCGCCGCCCTAGGTACGATCAGGTGACTTTCTTTTGGGAATAGGTATGCTTCATTTCTACTAAATAAAAAATAAGCCTATGGACAAATCTAATATATTAAGATATACAAGTATAGTAAAGCTAGAACAGTAGGACCGTAATGGCCTTATAACGCTAATCTGTGTAAGATAGCTACATGGCTTGCGAAGTTGGGGGAGGTTTTAAAGATTTCCATCTTCATTACTTAGTACAATATTGGATTTTACAACAATTCTGATCTTAGGTGATTTTGAAAGACCTCCAATAGACCGCCATAAGGCAAAACTGGAAGAGAAAATATTTTGAAGGCACTAGGCACCGATACTGGTTTGGGAGAAGAAGAGAAGGTTCATTTGTTTGGTGTTTTTGTCGTTGTTTTGTTGTTGTTGTTTCATGTTGGGAGAAGATTTGTAAGTATTTCCCATGTATAATCATAGCTATATTAAATCCGGGATTCCTCAACATATGATTTTTTTCATCTTAGAGACATCATTTGAAATGATATGGTAGAGTATCACAGAGCAATTCCAAAGCTGCAGGCTTATTGGTTTCTTTTTTATTTAAAGTTACATTTTTGCTTCATTGTGAAATCCGGGATCCAACACCGTAAGGCCTAATTTTCAATATAGAGTAACTGTTTGAAGTATTTTGGCAAATAGTTACACACCAAATATAAAAGTTCTATGTCTTACGACTTGGGAGAGGAATAATTTCTAAGTGCCTTGGCAACAAGAGTTCTTCACGGATTTAGATTCTTTGGAATATTTTCAAAAGAGCATGATATGCGATTTATTGCTGTGAAGTTTGGTTAACCCTTTCCTGTACAAACCTGGGATTTTACATCGCCGAAATTTGTTAATACTTGAGAAAACTTTGTGGAAAAAATAGAATTTGCTCGTAACAAGTAATTTCTCATTTTCCCGCAATATTTTCTACCACATAGAATGGTTTCATTTCAAATTGAATCTTATTTTCATTGACGTCTGTAATGTCTTTCAATTTGGACCAGTCTAAAATATATAAAAAAAAAACGGGAAAGGGTCAAACCCTGTGGTTAGTTTGGGAGGACAATGTCTTTTTTCTCTATAGGAGAAGGAGAAGAAGGACGTACAGATCAACGGAATGACGCCGGTCGATGACTTACCACAAAAGCTCACCTCCAATAATTCATACTATTGAGAGCTAAAAAGGAGCAGGGATTCTCTAACATGGCAAAACACGGTAAAGGATGGATTTATTTAAGAAATATATCGGATAATCATAACCCTTGGTCCATTTTCAATTAAGTCATAATAAACCCTTTATAATTGAACAGATTTAACCTTTTATGTTTTTATACACATATAAAGGGTCAGTTCGAGATTAAATTGTATATAATTTAATATTTAGTTTCGTCTATCAGAAACGAGCGTTCTGACTGTCCGAAAAAATATTTACACTTCCATGAACAAAATTTTGAGCATGTAGCAATTTTGTATGCTTGCTCACAAAATATTTCCGTAAAAAAAGTATCAAAATCGTAAAATATTTGCTTTCTTCGATTGACATCATTAAGTCATAAGAAATGAAGAAATCTTTTTTTTTTCAAGGAGGTATGAAACGAATATCCTAATGACACTTTAGAGTGAATCCGCTTCGCGTATTCATATAGTATGATTATTTTTTTGTTTTTTTGTTTCATACCTCCATGAAAACGACAACGCCAACAACAACAAATATTCTCTTCATCTCTTAAATATCTGTTAATCTTTTACGTACAGTTTTTTTCCTTGTGTCAACTATTGAAGAACTTTTCGATCGCGTAACTTTGCAATAGCTCAGTCTTCGTAAAGATAAAATGGGCATTTCAGATTTAGAGAAATTGCGATGGGCTTTATAGTTTGATTCTTATCAGACCGTGCAGTCTGACCAGGATAGATACTTTACGCACTCCCCAGATTTTCCCTGTTCGATTGAGTGGTTACCTACCTTACTTCACAAGCTGCAATTTTATGACGCAACGATGACGAAATAAAGCTTTAACTATGACAATTTGGCCGCAACTGACGATATGCATATTGTAGGCCTTCGTGTACTAGTAAAACATTCCAGACCTCGCATTTTGATAATTATGTAGTGTTGATATTTTGAAATTTTCTTAGATACATTTGCAAAAATACATATTTTCAAAGAAGAGCCAGCTCGGTTTTTAAATCGACAATCTAAGGTCATCTTTGAAACGAGAAATTAAGTATATAGAAAGGTTTTGAAAGAAAGTGCCGAGAGTGACCGAATCTCGATTCAAACATAACGTAAATCCGTCACACCATAAACATTATAGATTAATCGAGGGCTTAGAGCAAAAACATAGTATGGCTCTATTCAAAGTATAGAGCCATACTATGTTTTTGCTCAAAGCCATATCAATTTTTCCTGGTTTTAAGCATGAAATGATACTAATATCCTGAATCGTTGAACTACCATGGTCTTTGTTAATCCTATAATTTATATTGTGTAACGTTTGTAGTCTTGATTATTTTCGCACAAGCATGACGTACGAAATCTCATGACGCCATAAGCGGCGTTTATGTAGGAGAGGCTGTTCACGAAAGGACATATTTGTGCACCTTAAATGATAATCTTATATTCTAGTTCTTTTAATTAAGAGATGAAGAGAATGTTTTTTTGTTTTCATCGAGGTATGAACCGAAAAAGATAATCACACTGTATGAATACGCGAAGCGGATTCATGCACAAGTGTGATTAGTTTTTCGATTAATACCTCCATGAAAACAAAAAATATTCTCTTCATTTCTTATAATTTAATAGCATCGAGGGAAAAGAGCAAAAACTTTACAAATTTTGAAACTTTTTGTATGGAATTATTTTGTGCTGAAGAATATGGTTGCGTGCTTAAAATTTTGTTCATAAATATTTTTTTTTTTTTCGACCAATCAGAATGCCCGTTTTTGATAGCCAAAAAAGCAAAATAGAAAGATAACGTGTATGTTTTAGCAGGCATGGTGTTTAAATCTAATGACGCCATAAGAACTTTTAGCCTTCATAATTAATGTTCTAATATTCATATTCAGATGAACAAAATTAACGAATTTGTGGAAAACAACTCAAAACAGTGAGTCTATCAATTCGATAATTTTACACGTCGCTCTGCCGAGAGAAATGTCGATAATCCACTGAAATAATTGAAGAAATTCAAGTAAATCAACCCGAAACGAATTATAGGATCCTTAGGGATATAAAACATCGTTAAAATGGAGTAATTGATTTTTATAAGATTTTTTTTCTTTATCCAACAATGTTTTCCAAGCATAGATAGTCTAATGATATTTAATATAAACAGTAACACTTAATAACTTTGTTACAAATCGTCGTTGTCGTTCTCAAACGTCGTAACTACAGCTTGATTCAAGCTGTAGTTACGACATTTTAGAACGACAACGACGAAACGGTCAATGTGGATGGAAAATGCGTACCATGAGGGCCATCGTAAAATAATTTATTGGCGAGGATCGAGAGAACAGTGGCGATAACACGAGAGTAAGATGATGATAATTCGAGGGGACGTTGGTGATACCGCGAAAATACGATCGATGACGGTAACGAGAGAAAACAAATATCGAAGTATGGTGGCGAGAAAGCGAAATTCAGTTCAACATCAAAATATCGGTTTGCGATGGCCCCAGCGCTTTGTCGTAGGACATTCCTACTTAATCCACCAGAATAAACCCTTTCATCACAGAATTAAGAAACGAAGAGAATATTTTTTTGTTTTCATGGAGGTATGAACCGAAAAAACTAATCACACTGTATGAATACGCGAAGCAGATTCATACGTTGTGTGATTAGGTTTTCGGTTCATACCTCCATGAAACCAAAAAAAATAGTCTCTTCATTTGTTATAATTTAATAGCATCGAGCGAAAAAAGCAAAAACATTACAAATTTTGATACTTTTTGTATGGAACTATCTTGTGCGGAAGCAAACAAAATGGCTGCTTGCTCAAAATTTGTTCATGGAGGTATGAATAATTTTTCTACCAATCAAAACGCCCGCTTTGATAGACGAAACTAAAAATTAAATTATATTGTGATGAACCCAAGAAAAGAATATAGAACTTAAAATAGACATAAATGTATATAGTGAGTCTATATTGATCTGGATAAAGAAAAGCATTGAAATGGTAGAGACTATTTCCGAGTTAGAACAAAACACTTCTGGTTTGTTTAAACTTGACCTTAAACGCATACTCGGTTGTTCTTTATTATCTCTCTTTAACTGTTTGCTCAAGGTACGGAACATTAATATTAATTCAATATTTGTTCATAACTGGCAAATGTGCTAAATTTAGTTCTTTAACGTTCTCGTTTTGGATCGAAAAACGGTGTAACTAATCGACGCTAGCCGATCTATATCCATTTCATCTTCTTGATAAAAAAGGGAATATTTATATCGTTGACATGTTATTATTTTTATAGATACACGCATGAACGTTAGAAATACTATTTTAGTAAGAAAACGCATCGACCTTTTTTTAAAGAATGGTAAACTTGTATTTATTTTTTTTATTTATTTATTTTTTATTTTTTTATTTTATTTTTTTTTTTTTGTAGAGTTCAGAGTTATACTTTGTCGAGGAAACAATGCCACTTGTTTACAAACGAAAACCTTTAAAAATCGTTGGCTACTGTGTTGTTCTAACCAATTACCTTCTATCGGTCACTTATCAAGTGGTCTAGATTTTTAGCTTTAAAACTTTAAATTTTATCCCGCATTGCAAAAGCATAGACGCAACGCCGTCAGCGTCAGGCGAAACAATATCGACGTCGAATTGCGCTTGATTTGTCCAGGCTTTTTATCGGTTATACGTGTACGTTCGCTACCGTAGCACGTGCCAATATGAAAGACGCCCAAAAAGACGGTTAATTGTTACTTGGATAGTGCAGGGATTTAGGAAGAACATGCTTTCTTTAATGTATTCGCGATGATAATAAGAAACGTTACACGTGGTCTCTGTTCTCGTCCGAAAAAAAAATAGTTTGTAAGTTTGATCAGCCTAGGGCTCGAACGCGCGATCTTGAGATTTGAAGTCAAGCGCTCAACCAACTGAGATACTAGAACTGGTAATCATTAGTGTTGGAGCGATAAGGGGTAAGATATTAAAAGATTTTGATCGAGCTAAGTGTAAGAGAGTCCACTTCAGAAGTAAGATCTTTGTTGACATAAATTAGAGCGCGGGCGTCAAATATTTTCACTTAATGATCTTTGCCTTTAATTTCTGCACTTTAAAACTTTTCCTTCCGGAGAGAATCATGTGCAATTATTGAATTACTATTGGTTACATTATGAATGGCCCGATTTCGGTTCTCTAAGTGGCGGGAGGGTTTGTCCATAGGCCATGCAGAAACGCGTAGTGATGATACGTTACTTTAGAAAAATTCGTACCCAGCAATTTGTCTATATCGTTATTCACGACGATGTCGATATAAAATTGCGTTAATAAAGTTTGCAAGAATCAGGCTATGCCGGTTTAGTAAAATGTCAAAGAAATAAAATCATGATTACGGGTTGGCGACCTAAACGTCGCAATGGCCGAAAACTATCCATGCTTTTATCTCATTGCATCTTTTCGACAGTAGCGTTGGACGCCTGGCGTTTGTCTCAGCATGTAAGGTTCGTTTTTGCTCATGGGTTTCTTATTTTAAGATCATCATATTTCATTAAATTTTCAAATGAATTCCAAAAAAAGATCTACGGGTATTGGAATGTTATACATATAGGCCTGGACTTTCATCTTTTTACTGATTTTACTAATACATATAAAAGTAATAGAAAACAATATTTTGATAATTCTCGTTTACCGATAGAAAAAATTCCATGGCTCTACAAAGGACAAGCCTAGGCCCTAAGTCTAACATCATATTTCATTACCAGTCAAGTCATTATGCATTGTCACCGACATAGGCTTCAGCATATATTGTCAATTTCTATAATGCCGCTTTCGGTATATAACATTTGGGTTTAATCGCTTCTATGAATTTAATTATAATTTTATTTTCAGTTTTGAAGTTATCTCCCTTATTTCTGAAACAGTACAACGCGGTTACCTCCCCTGTTATGAAAGTCGCCATTAAAATGGCAACCAAACCTTTAAAACTGAGAGAATTAGAAGGCTACTTACAAGATGTTGATGTATTTGAGAGACCAAAACTGCTTTTAGAACAGTATCCCACAACACCACATATAGCAGGTAAAATTAGCGACCTGGTCAAATGTTTATTAGTCGGTTTAGTTTAGCTGCTATATCGTAGTCCTCTTTCTGATAATCGGCTGGCGAGGGCTACGACAACCTCCATCTTTGTTCTTTGTTGCAAGTCCAAATATTGTATTTTTTGTGATGAGCGACTATCTAAATCTATGGATCAATTTCATACATATGTTAATATTATGGACAAATTCTACCAAATAAACAGTATATCAATTGCATTAATCTTTTGATAATGGTTTCTTTTTAGTTTAAAACCCTAAACTTGGTTGCCATGACATTTCTTTGGTCATGTGACCATTTTTATGTTACATCCTTTACCTCTGTCGTGCTTTAAAAACAGATGCTTGTAACAAATCATAGTATCTTATTTTATCTATCTATCTATTTATACTGCCTAACTCCCCTTTCAGGTATTACTGGCAGGTGATACACTCACAATCCAGATGTTTTCACGTCCCTGAAAGAGAGGCAGTGGCTGAATCCCACTGCTACCCACTTTTACAGCTGGGTAGACTGAGGCTGGCTATTAAGTGTCTTGCCCGTGAACACACCCCGGTGACATTGGGGCTCGAACCCGTGACCTTCAGATCACGAGTCAAGCACCTATACCACTCGACCATTGAGGCAGTCTACCATTTATCTACCATTGGCTATCAACAAATGACATATCATTGATGGTCAACTAAACTATCTGCGCTATCTTGAGATTGATATATAAATGGTAAGGTCTATTCATGTATTAAACTTGCATTTTTACTATTCACACAACTTCTAATTATTGACCTTAAAGTACTCAGAGTGAATCACTCTGGGCACTGCAACAAGGAGCAAAGAAGGGGGTGTTTCAGCCCTTGCAAGCAGATTATCAGAAATATGGCTACGATAGCGCAGATAGTTTAGTTGACCATCAATGATATGTCATTTGTTGATAGTCATTTGTTTGCTGCAACATTAAAATGTCTGATCACAATATGACTACGACTTGTTTCAAAATGATATTGCATCCTGCTGTGATTGGAATAAGATTAGTTCCTTAAATTTAAATATGTCACTTTAGTCCTAGTCTGATGAAAGTGGACTGAAATTCCTTACATATTTATTGTTGCAAGTCTGAAGTCTTTGAAAAATTTGGTTGAGGCCCTTGTAAAAAATATAAAATCCAGTTGTAAGAAACTATTTCTTCATTTCTCACAATATCTCACAATGTTTTGTACTTTTAATGATGGTTTATCCAACACCAGTTTTTGATTGACCTCTGCAACCTTTTTGAACCTGGACCAGTCAAAAATGTTTGTCTGGTATTGGGTTAGACCAAGTTACCAGCTGATAAACAAGCAATTTCTTCTTTTTCATACTAAATTTTCTACCCGTTGGTTGGTTATTTTCAAATTGCTTTCAATTTCATTTCTGCAACTTCTTCTAAATTGGATGAGACTAAAATTTTTAAATACTGGAAAGGGTTAATGCCACTGGTTTCACACTTTGAGAATTGTTAGTTCATTTCCTAGTTGTTTATCTTTTCAGCTTGCATCCTTCACACTATGCACATGACATACAATGATATTACAGACAAATGTGTTCTAGACCTGGGATGTGGTTGTGGTGTTTTGAGTATTGGAGCTTCCATTTTGGGTGCTGGGTATGTACCACATTTTTCTTCGTCAATGATAGTTAATTCATTACCAAACAACAAAATTATATAGAACTTAATTTCCGACTCAGAAAATGTTACAGTCAAGAAACTTTAAAGCTTTAAAGGCCACTGACAAATGTTGCCCTAATAATAATAATAATAATAATAACAATAATAATAATGATAATAATAATAAAGTCTTTATTTAATGAGGCAACACAGTTGGGCTTACCCAGTCTTCCCTGTGGGCCTCTGAAAATATTTACAAAGTCATACATTTATACATATACAGCAAAATGTAAAAAAAAAAAAAAGAATAACAGGAAACTCAAAGGAAGAAAATATAGTAATAGATAAATTATGAATCTTCATCAAGTTTCATCATTTTGTTCAAAGTCTGAAATAATAAGCATAACTTCTCTGATACAATTTATTGGTCACAAGGTAAAAATGCTTTTGAATTTATTTTTACCATTTGAGTACTGACTAAAGTATATAAAATACTGTTAACAGCTGGATGATATATTGATTCACATATTTAATTTTTTTTACTTGTTTTAGCAGAAAACCCTGAGTTGCAAATACAAGCACATGTATCATTACACACACACACACACACAAAAAATCACCCAACTTCTGCTTTAACCAAGCGTAACACTAGGTTAGCTGATAGGTCATGAAATAATAATTAAAATTGTGGACCAGATTTTAACCAGATCAGAAATGCAGATTTGAACTTATTTACACTGTCAACATTTCTTATGTACAAAGGTATTTCATTCCAAATCTTTGGACCTGGGTGGGCAATTGTTTTTCTGAAAAACTCGATCCTTGGCTTTGGGATTTGAAGAACTGCATTAGAGTTTGATCTAAGATTTTTGTTGGTTGATTCAGTAAAGAGACTTGATATATAGTTTGGAAGTTTACCATTTAAAGATTTATACAGAAAAATAACCTTTTTGAATACAATTTGGTCATGGATAGTCAGCCAGTTAAGTTTTTTAAATAAGACTTCACTAGGAGTGTCAGAATTTTTATCAAGAATTATTCTTGCAGCTCTTTTTTGAAGTTTATATAGCCTGTTTAATAGTTTAGAATTGCAGTTTCCCCAAATGATACAACAATAATCAATGTGTGGGAGGATATAGGCATTATAAAACATTTTTCTTACATGAATACTGAGATACATTTTAATTCTAGTGAGGAGGTAAATTAAAGAATTACACCTTTTCAGTACATTTTCAATTTGGTTTTCCCATGACAGATTATGGTCTACTTGTACTCCAAGCAATTTTTCTACAGCTGAGAATTTTATTTCCTCAATATGAAGAAATAATTTAAAAGTTTCTATGCTAGAAATATAATTCACTGGTGAGATAATCATTGCTTTTGTTTTATGGGGGTTGGGTAGCATTGCATTGATACTACACCATTCATCTTTTTCATTTAGGCTGTTTTGGAGTAACCTACATACTTCAGTTGTTGATTGTCCTGTTACACTAACTGTTGTATCATCTGCAAATAAATCAGTTGATGATGCAGAAAGATGTGAAGGCAGGTCATTAATATATATAAGAAATAGGATAGGGTAGGGCCTAAAACAGAGCCTTGTGGTACACCAGACATTATATCTTGTGATGATGATAATTTACCTTCAACAGACACTCTCTTTGTTCTATCTGACAGATAAGACCTAAACCACTTTAGAGTATGATTTATTATGTTAAAATTAGACATCTTTTGTAGAAGAAGATAATGATTTATCAAGTCAAATGCTTTTGTTAAGTCAAGAAAGACAGTACCCACAACCTTTTTATTGTTAATGGATTCAATCCAGGAATCAATAATGGCTGTGAGAGCTGTCTCACACGAATGATTACTTCGAAATCCTGACTGACTTGAATGAATTAGTTTGTTCTCCTCTAGATAAGCTTTCAAATGATCACTAACATGACGTTCAAGAATTTTTGACAATACAGGTAGAATTGAAATGGGACGGTAATAACATTGTTCAGTAAATAATGTGCATTTTTATATATCATATCAGATGCTGAACAGTAGATATCGAAACTAAATCTTTTCTTCAAAGTTCTATTTCATGTTCATATAGATCTAATAATTGACCAATCGTGGCTGTCAATTAAATAATCAGTCGACAAATGAAATCATTTATTTAGCGGGGAAGTTCAGTTTGAACTCTGACATTGGCCACCATTTTGGTGAGACATTTTTGTTGGTTGGCGACCTAAACATCGTAACTACAGTTTATTCCATGTCGCAAAACAAACAATTCTACTTATTTGTTACATGCTACTGGCCATACATTTTGCAAAATAATTCCATTAAAAATCGAAGTGGAACTTCCTCTCAAAGTCAATGGGAGGGGCAAAACGAGTCAGTGGGTGGGCCAGCGATTTGTCAACTGGATTATAGTTTAAGTTTTTGGACCATTCTTAACCCTTTCCCACTTTTTAAAATCTTAGACTGGTCCAATTTGAAAAAGGTTGCAGACCACAATGAAAGTAGGATGCAATTTGAAATTAAACCATCCTATGTGGTAGATAATATTGATGGAAAAGGAGAAATTGCCTGTTACAAGCAATTTCTTCTTTTTCCACAATGTTTTCTCAATTATAAAATCACAGCACCATAAAATCCCAGCATTGTATGGGAAAGGGCTAACCTTTATTGTGTTGAATATACAACGTAATCATTTCCAGAAATACATGAAACTCAAAGTGATGAAAGCACTGGAGGCACCAACTGCTGGTTAATTTTTCTTTTGAAAATCAATGTTATAAAAATCTTTGGATTGAAGGGACAATCAGGCAGTGTAGACAAAGATCAGACTACATGTAATTTTAGGCTGATCTTTGTCCAAACCTCCTGTCAAAACTAGATTTTAATGGGTCAGAATGACAAAGGGTACATTTTGTTATGCAAAGCAAAGGTTATATGCATAACTTATAGTTCATATAGACTACAGATATCTGCATGGGACAACATCCAATGTATTTTCAGACATATTCTAGCAGTTGATGTAGATGAAGATGCCTTAGATATCTGTCAGAGAAACATAGAAGAATTTGAGATCAGCAATATAGAGTTGTTACAGATGGATGTGAAGTGTCTAGGATCTACAAATATTGGTACAGACACACGGTTAAACAAAATTGTAGACACTGTCGTGATGAACCCTCCATTTGGTACCAAACATAATCAAGGTAAGCCTGCTTGGAAATCTTAAAGATGCTTAACCCTTTTGTGTTTAACCCCTGGTTTTACATCCCCATGATTTTATACTTGAGAAAACATTGTAGGAAAAGAAGAAATTCCCACAATATTTCTAACCTGTAGGTTGGTTACTTTTAAAATTGCATCCAATTTTAAATGCCGTCTTTCAAATTGGATCTGCCTTAAATTTTGAGAAACAGGAAAGGGTTAACTACAGTTTTGATTGATTATTGAAAGAAAGATATACATACCTTTTTAAGAAATGCTGGATCTTCCATTGCCTTTTGTCAGGTTGTTTCAAGAAACTTGGATCCTATAAGAAACGCTCTTCATGGGCAAGCTAATTTCCATGAATGGCAGATAGTGAAAACTTCAAAATCTTCTTCCCCAAACTTGTTGGATGGATACCATTGAAATTCAACAAGACCATTTATGAGATTCCTTTTAAAAGTTCTAATCTGAAGACAATCGAAAACATGTTTTTTATGGGCAGCACCCCCCCAAAAATGGCATAGTATGGTCTTTCCTGCATTCTTGTAAAGCTGAAATGGTTTGAAATGTCCAACACAGGATTTTTAGCTCGGCTGTTTTCGGAGAGAACTCAAGGTATTGCTTTAGCCTTGGTGTTGTTGTTGTCGTCGTGCAAAAACTTTGACATTTTTTAGTATCTCTGGTTCTACCAGAGGCATTCACTTGAAACTTGGCACACTTGTTAATTATCAAAAGAGCAACCTATACTATCAAGGGGTATAACTCTAGATGCATTTTGTCCACTATCCAGCACCCAACAGCAAGCGTAGGCACCTGTAGGCGGTACTCTTGTTTCAATAAGACTTTGATTATGATGATTCTCATTTTCTTTTTCAATGAATTAGGCCTGTGCACCTGGTATTGCCTGTAGATATGATAGATGATAGTTCGTAGCCCCTTGGAATGCCAGTAATTAGGTCGAGATAATTGTAAACCTAATTGGGATGAGTTGCTTGGGGCTCGGTAAGGATCTAGTGGTAGTACTGGTGTGAGAAATACCATGAATCCATGGTTAGGTGCTTCAGTTTGTTTGTTTGAATGGGGTTTTACGCCGCTTTCAACAATCTTTCAGTTATATCGCGGCGGCTGGAGCACCTAACAATGGGATCCTGGTATTTCTCACACCAGTACTACCATTACATCCTTTCCTAGCCTCCAGCTGCTATCTCACATAGGTCTACGATCATCGACCCATTGGTGAGAGACAAATAGTCGGAAAGGATGTGTGCCGCCGTCGGGAATCGAACCCGGGACCTCTAGATTGATAGTCCGACGCGCTACCAACTGCGCTATGACGGCGGCTGTTAGGTGCTTCAGTGAAATTCTGATGAAAGTGGCATTAAGCCCAAATCATTTAATGCCACATCAAACAAAAAAATGAATTTTGGATGCATAATTAAATTTCTAGTTTAATTGAGTGTGATACATATATTTTAACTGTAACAAATTAATCACAAGTAGATACATGTTCTCTTAACCCAATTCCACAAAAATTCTGCTTTTTACATCCCTAAATAATATAGCTTAAGAAAACATAGTTGAAAATGCAGAAATTGTTTTTAATAATTTATTCTTTTCCAACAATGTTTTCTACCCAGATACTCAGATTTTCAGTATTTCATTCAGCTGAAGTTGTCATCTGCAACTTCTTTGATTTTTAACTGGTCAAAAATTGTGTAATGTGGTAATTGATCAATTGTTATATTTTGATAAATCTTACAGGTATAGATATGGTATTTTTAAAGGCAGCTCTAGATATTGCAACAACTGCAGTTTATTCTCTTCACAAGTCATCCACTAGAGAGGTATATTTTCAATTTCTGTAATACTTTGCTTTTGATAAATCCATTCTGACTCAATGACACTTTTTCACGCCAAACAAGAAAGACAATTGGGAAAACATTGTGGAAAATGAAGAAATTCATTTTCCACTATGTTTCTACCCAGAAGGCTGAAAATATCTAAAATTTCATCAACTTTAAATTTTTCGCCTACAACTCCTTTCAAGTTGGACTAGTCTAAATTTCTGCCATCTGGTAATGGGTAGAACATTGCCACACATACACTTTTGGATGCCCCTCATGAAAAACAATTGAGAAATCATTTTGTAAAAGGAAGAAATTGCTTGAACCAAGCAATTTCTTTATTTCACATTATGATTTCGACCCAGAATTTTTGAGAACAAAAAAATCCATAATTTTATAAACTTTTAATTGTCGTCTGCAACTCCCATCAGTTTGGAGAGTATGAAATGCTGCCATCTGGTAATGGGTTAAAATGAATTCTCAGTGATTTGTCTCTCTTTTTAATGCTTTCCAGTGGATTATCTAGATTTATGACTAATTATCACTTGATAATTTCACTGAATTAACCCATTCCAACTCAATCCCTCCTTTTTACGCCCTTCAAGAAAAAAGCTTTGGAAAACATTGTGGAAAATGAAGAAATTACTTGTATTAAGCAATTTCTTCAAAATCCACAATGTTTTCTATCCAAAAAGGTGAAAAAATTTAAAATTCCATCAACTTGAAATTGTCGTCTGCATCTTCTTTCAATGTTGACCAGTCGAAAATTTTGTCAAGTGGGAATGGGTGAAAAACCAGTGAAATTATCAAAATAATAAACTCACTGTTTTAGCCCTGCTTTCATTTATTTCATAACACTGTACATTATCTCAGAGAGGTAAAAATTGTGACAACATCATCAGGTTGCCATGTACCATCAAATCATATGCTACATGATAGAGTTTTGCATATTTTGTATGAAAAAAAAAATTGTTCCTTTTTATGCCCCTACATCAAAAGATCATGGTCATATTGTTTTACCGTTGTCTGTCTGTCTGTCTGCAAAACTTAACATTGCCAATTACTACCAGCCTATTCAAGATACGATGCTCATTTTTGGCATGATGATACATCTCCATAATACGCATCTCCTCATGTCAATGTCAAGGTCATGTGATATGGTCAAGGTCACATACCATGTTCAAACACACACAAAAAAAACACATGTACGGCTGGGGCATTGTGTTTCACAAACACATCTTGTTGCATTAAAGTTTTAGAATGATTGTTTGTTTTGTTAAACTTAAAATCAATATACTGTTCCTTAACTCATGAAAGTAAAGCTTTTGTTGTTCACTCAAGGAAAGATAAATCAATCTTACCCAATAATAAATAATTTTCCTCAATATATTTTCACCACCAAAGCAGGGAAAATTTCACTGTCAAACTAGAACCACCCGTGAAGAAATTCATCAGACCGAAATGCTTCAGTCATAGATGAATAACGTTTTTTCAATTTGGGCCATACAAAATTGAAAAGTGCTTATTACAAATTGATAAATTGGGTTTATTACCTATCCAAAGAGGAAAATGTCGTCAATAAGCTTAGTTTATAGATATTTCTGACACATGTAAATGCAATATGTTAAATCTTTTCTAATCAGAGTCCCCTATACTTACATCTTTGTTAAAAAAGCTCTTAAGTGATTAGTTTATCCTTTACATAGGAATGAGCAGAACAATATATCAGATGACATTTGGAACCAGTAGAACTTTGATTATCATTGGATTAACCCATTACCAGACGCAACATTTTAGACTGGTCCAAATTGATAGAAGTTACAGACGACAAATTAAAAGATTAGATTTTTTAAAAAATTCTGTGAAGAAAACATTGTGAGAAATGAAGAAATTGCTTGTTACAAGCAATTTCTTCATTTCAAACAATGTTTTCTAGTTGTTTTTCTTGAGGGGCATCAAAAAGCTTCACCGTGTGGGAATAAGTTTAAAGTTATTTCTTCATTGAGGCCCTCCTGAGAGTATTTTGGTTACACCTTGTCTGTCTATCTGTTCATTTGTTCATCTGCAACCTTGTTTGTTTCCATACTCTAACTCTGGAAAAAAATGACCTACAAACATGAAACTTCATTAAGTTTTTGCCAGTGATCAAAGGACATGTCCTATTATTTTCGGGTCATGTAGGTTAAAGGTCAAGGTCACAATTGAAATTTGATTGAATACTTTCCATGCTCTAGCTCACAAGCCATTTGACCTTGAAAATTTATACAAATGGTATCAATGACCAAAGAAGGTGCCTTATTAATTTTGGATAAGTCATGTCAAAGGTCAACTGTGTTTTTTGAGTAACAAAATGGTTTGCGACAATTCTAGTTTTTCCTTTTATTTCATGTTTCAGCACATAGAGAAGAAATCTGCTGATTGGGGGGTTAAACTGGAAGTGGTAGCTGAGCTCAGATTTAACTTGGACAATACTTATAAATATCATAAAAAGAAATCTGTGGACATTGAAGTAGACTTTTTACGATTTACCAAACTAAAAGGAAAATCAAAATAAAGCAAATATCATTTTCTGTTTTTTTTTTTTTTTTCTTTTTTGTATGAGCCAAAACACCCAAGTTAGGGGCATATTGTTTACCATTGTATGTCTGAGACGGCATGCCTTTTGCTGTTTCTGTTGCTGTTTACGGGTTGTTTTGTCTTATTTTGTACTATTTGTGCCAAAATTCCTGCATTCTGTTTGGCTGAAAATTTTATTTCATTTCTCATTTAACCCATTCCCACCCAATGATGCTTTTGGACGCCCCCCCCCCCCAAAAAAAAAAGAAAAACACATTGGAAAACATTGTGTAAAATGAAGAAATTGCTTGTAACAAGCAATTTCATCTTTTTACACAATGTTTTCTACCTAGAAAGGTGAAAATCAAAAATCTATTAAACTTTAAATTGTCATCTGCAACTTCTTTCAATTTGGACCAGTCTAAAATTTTGCTGAGTGGTAATGGGTTAAAAAGGAAAATAACTCAGAAGTATTTTGTATACTTGTGCACAAAGTAGTTCTATATGGAAAAAAATTTCAAGCTTGTAAAAATCTGCTTATTTCACATCTTTTAATGACATATCCATTGTGTCATTTTATCAGAAATAAATCGTTATTGTTATATTTCTTTCAATGAGATATCAAGCTAGGAACCTTATCATTGTTTTTTTTCTCTTTTTTTTTCGCTTCATATCTCAATGAAAAAAATAAAGTTCTCTTCATCTCTCAACTAAATTAGAGCAAATTCAGCAAAGATATCAATGAAAATTATAAACTATTCCTTTTTTCAAATTCAACAAAACGTTTTAACATAAGAAAAAAAAAAAAAGAAAAAAAATTATGTGGGATTTCAGCAATTTCTCCAATTTCCACAATATGGATCGTTCAAGCTTCAGTTTAGGGTACAGATTGGTTCAGTGATTAAGGCGGTGAACCCATGGTCTTCATACCCTGCAATGATCAGAGAGATTTATTTGATAAATTCACCAACTTGAAATTATTGTCGGCAACTTACTTTGTTGTGAACCAGTGCTTAATTTTGTAAATTTCGTTAATTGACCGATTGCAAGAAATGGACTCCACCGACCGTGCCCACAGAGTTTCGATAGGAAGTTCCACTTCGACAAAACCCTATCCTGTTTTTCAAAGTTTAGTCTTGTTTAATTTGAAAGAAGTTGCAGAAGACAATTTAAACTGAGTGCAATTAGAAAGGAAACCAACCTACGCGGTAGAAAATATTATGGGAAAAAATTGCTGGTTACAAGCAATTTCTTCTTTTTCCACAATGTTTTCTCAAGTATAAAATCAAAGTGACGTAGAACTAGGGATTGTACAGGAAACCGTTATATTGCATAAATTATGGCTAGTATTGTGTAACAAGAACGTACAAGGGTTGGTTTGCGACTTAAATTTCGTAACTACAGCTTGAATAAGCTGTAGTTACGACATTTAAGTCGCGAAACCTACAAAAATGCTGCACATAAATGTCGACCATCAGAGTTTAAAGTATATTAACGTTACTGGTCTAAATGAATGATTGAGCCACCGTCATAGCGCAGTCGGTAGCGCGCCAGCCTCCTAATCTTCAATCATGGGATGTCATAGGTTCGATCCCTGGGGGCGGCACATATTCTTTCCGACATTTGTCTCTCACCAATGGGTGGATAATCGTAAGCCTAAGTGGAATAGCAGCTGGATACTAGGAAAGGATGTAGTGTAGTACTGCTGTACGAAATACCAGGAATCCATTGTTAGGTGCTCCAGCCGCCGCGATATGACTGAAATACTGTTAAAAGCGGCGTTAAACCCAATTCAATCAATCGATCTAATTGAATGATTTGGTTGGTCGATTGATTCTTTGACAAACGTAATTCGTCTATTGATATTGCGTAAGTGTCGTATGCGTCGATGTTTGCAAGCACGTGAAAATAAAAACATCAAACTTTTAACAAACATTCGCTATCAAATGAAATGAAAGAACGCACGATCTGTTTTCGAGAAACCCTGCCCGATTTACGTCACTTTATTACTCTGGAAAAATTGCAATGTTTTGACGATGTCATAAATGTCCGATTAATGCTTTGTCCTCAAAGTACTGAAAAAACTGTAACTTAGCAAATCATAGTTTTGTTAAGTATTTTCTTTGTCAAAGATTATTATGATGAATAAACGAGGTTAAAACAACCCAGCATTGAAATAGCATGCTTTTGAAGGAGTTCTCTACAATTTGAATAAAGTTAATTCACGTGTCCATACAAAGCAGTGCGCATAGTCAAGACTCCCTATTAACTACTTTTTATGGGGTAGGCATTCACTGGATTAGTGGTTAAGCCGCCAGTGGCAGTTTGCACTCATTGAACTCTGAGAAGACCTCAACTTTGTCAACTAAAGTTATCAAAGCTTACACTTTGCTAGCTAAAAGGCGTTAGAAACCAGTCAAATCATCCAATTAGATCAGAAATGAATTTTAAACTCCCGGCATTTATGTTGTGCATTTTGTTGGCTTTGCGACCGAAACAATTCAAGCTGCAGTTACAGCGTTTAGGTAATCAAACAATTTATTGTTTATCTAATGTCCTTGACCACATGTTTTACAAGGCGATGTCTTGTAATTCCCCAGTCGAAAAATCTAATCGGGACTGTCAATCAAAAAATCAGTCGACGAATGAAAACATTCAGTTAGACCAAAAGAGAGTTTTGAACTCTGATATTGGCCGCCATTTTTTTATGCTTTTTTGTTGGTTTGGCGACTTACACGTAGTAACTACAGCTTATTCAGCTTAGGTCGAAAACTAACCATTTTGCCATTTTGTTGCATGTTACTAGCCATAAACTTTGCAAAATTACGCAGTTAAATATCGAAGCGGAACTTCCTGTTGGAGTCAATGGGCGGGACCGACGGAGTAAGTGGGCGGGGTCAGCGATTGATCAGTTGGCTTGTCAGAGGTGAGTGAACGCTGTCTGTGATCCTCCCTGTTTCTGTTATCACTTTCCTGTAAGTACATCATTTCTACGCATAGCCACTGATTTGGTTCAAAATTGATAGAAATGTTTCACCTTGGATTTTAAACCTATTTATCTTGCATCGATTGGGATAGAAGTTCTTAAAACTTAGATTATTTCCTCTCGATTCTGCTTCTTGGATAATATACCAGTCCTTGCGTCGATAATATGGACGAAGATCGTTAGCCGCTACCGGGAAACGGACTCTTGGCCTCTTGACCGAGAAACAGACGCTTTACTTCTCGCCGACTGACTCGCCGAAAGATTTTCACCTGACGAATTGTCTTGAAATATGTTATTTTATTTACTTATTTTTCATCCTTCGTTGTTATCCACACGGGCTGAATAGTCCATTTTAGAGCTTTTCCATATGATTTTTATTTGGTTTTTCATTTGCGATCACATTAAATATAGTCAAAAATAGCTATTTGCCTTCTCTAAACAGTCAAGACTGGAATTGTCCGTAGCAATTATGTAAACCTAGGGTGGACTACGTTATTTTTTCATTCTTCTAAAATATCGAAGAAAGTATCCCCTTGTTTTGTAAAAAGCAATTTTGGGTCTGTATCTATTGAAACGCTACTCCGAATATCATGATATTACGCATAATGGTGTGTTTGGGAATCTAGAATCGTGATGATAGATGTGTTTATTATGATGTCAGAATAAACGACATATTATAAGACAGTTCATAAAATGAAATTTTAAGTAATTTCAGAGGATGCTGACTAACGAGGAAAACTTTCACTCTTTCCCGTTTTTAGCTCACCTGAGCACAACGTGCTCAAATTCGAAAAAGTGTCTATGCGTGGCATTTCCACTAATTAAGTATGAGCGTGATGCGCAGACGTTAAAGGTGCCATGTCATATTTGGCCGATAGTTTTTCGTATTCAATATGCGCGTGATACGCAGACATTAAAGATGTCATGTCATATTTGGCGAAGAGTTTTGGATCTTAGATATTCGCGTGATGCGCAGACATTAATGGTGACATATCATATTTTGGCTAAGCGTTTTGGGTCAGCAATATGCGCGTGATTCGCAGACATAAAAGGTGAAATATCATATTTTGGCCAAGCATTTTTGGTCTCTAAAATGCTCGGGATGCGCAGATATAAGAAGTGTCATCTCATATTTTAGCCAAAAGTTTTGGTCTTCCATATGGGCGAGATGTACAGACATTAAAGGTGCCATATATTTGGCCGATAGTTTTTGGTCTTCAATATGCGCGTGATGCGTAGACATTAAAGGTGTCATGCCATATTTGTCGAAGAGTTTTGGGTCTTAAATATGCGCGATGCGCAGACATTAATGGTGTCATATCATATTTGGCAAAGAGTTTGTGTCTTCAAAATGTGATTTGCAGACATCAAAATTCTCATGTCTTATTTGGCGAAGAGTTTTTGGTCTTAAATATGCGCGTGATCCGCAGACGTTAAAGGTGTCATGTCATATTTTGGCCAAGAGTTTGTGTCTTTATTTGATGGACATCAATATGCTCGTGATTTGCAAATATTAAAGGTTCCATGTCATATTTGGCAAAGAGTTTTTGGTCTTAAATATTCGCGTGATTCTCAGGCGTTAAAGGTGTCATGTCATATTTTGGCCAAGAGTTTGTGTCTTTATTTGATGGACATCAATATGCTCGTGATTTGCAAATATTAAAGGTTCCATGTCATATTTGGCAAAGAGTTTTTGGTCTTACATATTCGCGTGATTCTCAGGCGTTAAAGGTGTCATGTCATATTTTGGCCAAGAGTTTGTGTCTTTATTTGATGGATCGCAGCTGTCAATCACGAAGTTGACATTGGCTGCCTTAAGCGTCATAACTGCTTCTTATTCAGCTCATTTAGACTGGTCCACAATCAAAGAGATTGCAGAAGACAATTTTAATAAAAGCATTAAAAAGTCGTCTTTTAGGGTAGAAACCATTTTGAAGAAATTGCTTGTCATTAGTCTTTTTTTCTTCAGGAAATCTTTTTACGTCTTCTAAACCATAAGGCATAGAGCTTTGATATGTGGTACAGACCATCATCCCTTGACCGTATCTTGAAATTAGCCCTTTTCTGAATGATCCCTGATTTTACATGGAAATAAAGAAGGAAATCTTTGAAAATCTTCTTCTCCCAAACCATAAGGCCTAGAACTTTGATATCTGGTACAAATCATCATCTATTGACCTTCTATCAAAATACATGAAAGAAATTACCGTACTCTTAAAATTAGCACTTTTCTGTGTGATCCCTGATTTTACAAATAATTAAAGAAGGATACTTTTTGACATCTTCTTCCCCTAAACCATAAGGCTAAGAGCTGTGGTATTTTGTATGTATCAATTCTGTTGACCCTTTACCAAAATACTTTAAAGAATTACTCTACACTGAAAATTAGCCAGTTTCCGTGTGATCCCTGCTTTTACATATGAATAAAGAAAGAAATCTTTGATAATCTTCTTTTCCCAAACAATAAGGTCTCGAGTTTTGATATTTGGCGTGTATCGATATCTATTTCCCTTTACCAAAATAACTTTATTGAATTACTGTATACTTAAAATTAGCCCTTTTCTGTGCAATTCAAGATTTTAGAAGGGAAAAGAGGATATCCTTGGAAGTCTTCTCCTCCCAAACCATTTAATATGCCTAGAACTTTGATATTTAGTATGTATCGATGCCTATTAACCGTTTACCAAAATAATTCAAAGACTTACCGCACTCTGGACATTAGCCCTTAATAGTAGGATCTTCAATATACCTAAGATTAAAGGAGAAAATCTTTTTAAAATATCTCAAAAATAGCTAGGTGTAGGGCTTTGATATTTCATATATCATAAAGCCTTGAGCCATTATACTCAGGGGAGCGATGTAGGACCATCATGGTCATCTTGTTTCAAAATTATAGACCAGTCCAAATTGAAAGAGGTTGCAGACGACAATGAAAACTGGATGCAATTTGGAAAGAAACAATTCTATGTGGTTGCTTCTACAAGCAATTTCTTCTTTTTCCACATTTTTTTCTCAAGTATAAAATCACAGCAACGTAAAATCTCGGGTTTGTACAGGAAAGCACACACAAACAAAATTATATGATCAATATATATATTTATATAGTGTGTATATATATATTCATTCATGGAATCAGTCTGGACAGCCGACGAGTGCATATAGAAATTTTTCTTATTGTGTAAAAAAACTTCAGTCAGTATAGTTATCTTTAAAGTGCTAAGTGAAGACTCTGATCAGACTATGTCGATCATCCGCACAGTCTGATCAGAGTCTTGACTCGACGCAAAAGTTTAATTGTTCCAAATGCCATAGACACATTATTAATGCTGCTTCAAATATCAGATCATTTGTGCATAAAATATTCTTATCAATAGAAGTGTAACATTTGATATCAAGCAAAATTAGATAAATAATTAATTTGGTATCATAGAGAAAGATCAGATATAAAAAGGAGATCTTAAGTTTAATGTGAACAGCTGGAAAACGGGAAAAGTGGCACTTTTTGGAATGAAAGTAGAATATGTAAGTATTTTATGTTAACTATGAGCGAGAGAGAGGGGGAGAGAGAGAGATGGAAGGGAGGGAGGGAGAGTTATAGAGGGGGAGTTAGAGAGAGAGAGGTAGAGTTAGAGGGAGGGAGAGAGGGGGGGAACCAGAGAGAGAGAGGGGGGAGAGAGAGGCAGAGAAAGAGAGAGTAGGGGTGAGAGAGACCGACAGGGAGAGAGAGAGGGGGAGAGATATAAAATCGTTGTAAAATACCATTAGCTCGGCTATTTCCGGAGATAACCCCGAGGTAATGTCGTAGCATTGTCGTGTCTTTGTCGTTGTTTAGCATAAACAGTCGTTGCTGTTGTCTATCAAAAACATTTTGTAATATCTCTTGTATTACAGAAGGCGGTGATTTGAAATTTGGAAAAGAAAAATCAAGAGAGGTTACTCTAAATGCTTTTTATAAGAACTATGTCCCTTGTTTGATTCACTATCTAGCACTCAATGTGCCGAGCGTCAGGCACCCATATGCTCTCTTGATCTAACTTATTAATAAACGACAAAGTTTTTGACTGGTTCGAATTGAAAGGAGTTGCAGACGACAGATTAAAGTTTATGAAGTTTTAGAAATCTTTGACCATTTATTGAATACCACCAGGCAAAACAAAGCAATGTTCAGCTCTATTGGTAATCTATGGCGATGGCTTGTTTCCAATCCGGCGTCTGTCCGGCCTTTAACCTTTCCTTGTTAACACTCTAGAGTCCACAGTTTTCATCGGATTATCTTTAAACTTTCTCAAAATGATTGGACTACCATATGGGTTTTTCCTTTCGAAAATCGGTTGGATCCGCAACACGGGAAAGGGGCTTTATGAAATTTCATTACAAAATCCGTAAACACATTAAAGTCCACAGTTTCCACCGGATTCTCTATAGACTTTTACAGAATGATTATACTATCATAAGGATCGTTCTTTTTGAAATAGGGTGTGATCCTTAAGTATCACGGGAAAAGGCGTCACTAGAAACCCCCGTTAGCACAACAAAGTCCACAGTTTTCATCGAACCCTCTTTAAACTTACAGGAAATGATTTTACCATTATAAGAATCGTTCCTTTCCAATTTCGTCAATTATTTATCAAACCTACTTGTAACAAGCAATTTCTCCTTTTCCCGCAATATTTTCTACCATGTAGATTTGGGTATTTTTTTTAAATTTGACTCACTTTTATTTGTTGTATGCAGCTTCTTTCAAATTGGACTAGTCGAAAAAAAATGAAAAACAAGAAAGGGTAAGGAGGAATAGTCAGATCGCTAGCTCCGCCCTCTGCACTCTGCCAGAAAATTATTCTATGATATTGAACGTCGAAACATGTAAAAAAAGAGGGGGGAATGGTTGATTGGCGACCGAAACGTCGTAGCTACAGATTGAATAAGCTGTAGTTACGGAGTTTAGGGCGCCACACCAATAAAAAATGCTTCACTTAAGTATTGGCCTATAGCGGAGTTCAAAGTTCACTCCAGTTTTAATTGGTAATTGGTCGACTGATTCTTTGATTGGCAGCTGCGATCGGTCAATATGTTCATCTTATTACATATCGTTTAATTCTTGACGTAACGAACCAAATATATTTGAGCTAATGCGTGACATTTCCAACCATTTCGAATGTGCGTGACTCGCACACGTTGAGCACCCTGGACAGCCATTCGGGGCAATTAGAACATTCGCTTATTGTTTAAAGAAGCTTTCGGTCAGTATCTATCAACAGGGCGCAGAGTGAAGAATCTGATCAGACTGTGCGGATGCACAGGCTGATCCGAGTCTTTACTAGGCGCACATGTGTAATGGTTGGAAATGTCACGCACGCGCTCATTTGCCCTTTTATATATTTCCGAATAATATAGTTCACGAAATCTCTGAGTTTATGTTGCCCGTTTCGAACAATTTCACATGCTTGTACAAGGCAAGTTTTGGTCCTTAATATTTTTTTAACAAAGCCATCATTTAAAAGTTGTCGTCATTTAAGTTTATCCCTCTATTTTTTACCCTTCTTGTTTCCGAATGCTGAGTGAAAACTCTAGAGCTTGAGGGTATTTCACATGCTTGTTCAGTAATGTTACTAGTTGTACAAAAACTGCTTTTTAGTAGTGCAAGAGATTATTTCCTCATAATTGAGCGGCTTTTTTACAACGGCTGGCAATATCAGAAATCATGCTAAGACATAGGTCTGTGAGAGTCGCCATCTCTATCAGTGTTTGTATATTTTTATAATTAGTTACTTCCCGTGTATTTAACCGTAGTGGAGTGACGTATGTTTTTGTTCAAAACGATTTCCAGTGAAATTTTGCTTTTGTTAATTATTGACAAGGCCGAATGCACTTTTTGGCTATTTCTTAATCATTGTTTATACAGGCACATGTATATGTAGAACAGTATTTTTGAATTTATTTTTGGTTATAATTTAATTTTTAGTTTCGTCTATCAAAAGCAAGCGTTCGGATTGGCTGAAAAAAATATTCATACATCCATGGACACAATTTATAGCACGAAGCTATTTTGTTTGCTTTCGCACAAAATAGTTCCATTAAAAAAGTATGGAACCTTGTAAAATATTGTTGTTGTTTTTGTATTTTATTCGCTCTATGTTATTAAATTTCAAGAAATGGAGAGAATATTTCTTGTATTCATGGAGGTATGAAACAAAAAACCAAATCACACTTCTGTATGAATCCACATCGCGTATTCACACAGTGTGATTAGTTTTTTCGTTTCATACCTCTATGAAAAAAAATCTCTTAAGTATATTTCAAGCTACTATAAGGCACAAGAATAAACGATCTAAAGACAATACCAGCTATGTCCTCGGATGAACACGGAATAGAAACCATCAAAGAAAAGATAACTACCCTATCGAGGAAACTGGAAGAGGTGGAGTCGTATATTGGATGGAATTCGCTCGTTAAAGAGACCACTGGAGATCAATTTGACGATACGCATGATGACAATGAAAGACAAAGAACGCAATCTTTGTGTGCCCTAGTGAGTCACCTCTTTTCACAGAGCAGCCTCCACGGTCTCCCGAATATCGCAACCACATCTCGAAGCTGGATCAAAATTTTCTGGACCTTGCTGTTACTGGGTTAGGATTTATTTTTATATACCTGTTAATTGTGCCCCCGCCTCGTAATGACGACGGGCATATAGCATTACCCCTGTCCGCTTGTGAGTGTTTACATTGGTGCGTGGGGTGGATGAACGGGTTGGCACGTTCAATTCTTATCCGGGCCATACTTTCTCTATAAACTGCTTGATTTCGAAAATACTTGGCACATTTGTTCTCCTTAGTGAGTGCAAGTGTTTTGAGTATTTCTTTGTTACTATGAAAATCTGATCTTAACACCGCGCATCGAAACGATTTTGTTAATTTCACATAAGCAATCGCCGTGGGCTATGATACAGCAACCGCTAGCCCCGCCCTCTGACGCAATTGGACCCAACCTACTGACCCCTGCAGGAAGTTTCGCTTGGACCTTTAACGGCGGGGTTTATGAAACATTTATGGCCACTAGCGTATTAGAAATAAGTATAATGGTTGGTTGGCGACCTAAACATCGTAGCTACAGCTTGAGTAAGCTGTAGTTACGACGTTTAAGTAGCAAAACCAACAAAAACGAGTCACCAAAATGGCGGACAATCTCGAAGTTCAATTTAACTTCCAGTCTAAATGAATTATTTAATTGGTCGACTGATTATTTGATTGACAGTCACGATTGGTAAATAACACGCTTTAACATTGTTGTTACATCACTTTAGTATCGAGTCTCGTGATAGATATGTTTATGTATCTTTTTCAGCTGGAACAGGACTGGCCGTATGGCAGACGTTTCAACTATTCACAGAATATTTCAACTATCCTGTCTTGACCATAACCGAGGTTCATAGTGGAAACGTCACGCTACCACAAGTTACTGTGTGTAATACGAACGGATATCTGAGAACAAAGTTGCTACAAGAACCCAGAATTATGAACCACTTACAAAACGAAGACGAACTGAGTCAAATTCCTGGTGAATATTTGGCCCACCTAGTAGGCTTGCTTCCACAAGAAGATCGAATCAAACTTAGTCACAACATATCGAATTTTATATCCTGGAATGACGGTAAGATTGATTTGCCCTGAAATGAGCAACTTTGGAGAGTAAATTTTATAATATGATCGACGCCGCGGGGAAATCAACTTTTAAACTGTTATGATTTATCATAAACCAATATAACACTAGCGTAACAAATGAACGAACGAACATAAGCCTACAGTAACGGATAAACCATTTTCTGCTCTCACCCGTTGATTACGCTGCTTTATAATTGCTTGTGATAGGTAATTTCTCCCTTTTCCCACAATAGTTTCTACCACATAGGAAAGTTTCATTTCAAATTACAGCCAATTTCCAATGCTGTCTGCAACCTTTTTCAATTTGGTCCGGTCTAAAAGAAAAATTACGGGAACTGTTTAACGGCTTTTCATTTACTATAAAGATGACGCAAATTGCTTCAGTATTCAATTTCAAGACCAGAATTTACATGTCAGAAGTGCTATGCGTAATGGAATGTACTTTCTGTTTTGTGTGTGTCTGTGTGTGTGTGGGGGGGGGGGTTATAAAATATGAAATGATCCAATATACAGACGATCAAATAAACTGAAACAGACTTCTAATCGATCAATCCATATTGATCTCTCTTTGTCATTCTTGAAAATCATATTTTGAAGAATTGTTTGCTGTAATCAAGATCTATTAAAAAGGAGGGATTGTGTGGGAATTGGTTTAAAAAGATCAAAGAAACTCAAACACACAAAACTCACACTTTTCAGAGCGCCGTTTTAATCGTAGAAAATCCGTTTCATTTTCGACAAACAAGTTTTTGATCTAAGACAGAATATAAAAAAATTATTCCATGAAAGGTATCGTTGATTTTTTTCTCTCATAAAATCATACAAATTAATCGAATCTTATCCCACCAATCAGCGTTTAAATTGAAATAAGAGTTTTCTACAAAACTCGTATGCATTCAAATAGTGTTGTTATTATTATAATCATAGTTGTTGATGATATTTTTTTTTTTAACAAATCTTTTAATATAATTATTGATTTTGCTGACTTTCAAGTAAAACTTTTGGAAATAACAAGTACGATTAAAGAGTTAATGGGATTTTAATGGAGACTACAAATTGGTTCCTAACAAGTTCAGTTGTAACTTTAGGAAATGAATTTGGAATTTAGTTATTGAAATCATTGTTAATCATGCTTGAAAATTAATTTCAAAATATGTTTGACTTGTCTTGCAAAGTGGGACCCCTTGAAACAAATATTTGGTCTCCTATCAATCTCGCCAACCGACGGTTTGGCTTATGCCGGATCATAATTGTAACAAAATAATTTCGTATATTACCTCAGCTGTACTGCCATGCTGGAGTTGAGAGGGCGTGGCAAATGTTCCGTCAACTCTTTAACTGTTTTTCTTTTTGAAGGTCGTTCATCGGTACTGTCATACCATATTCTGTCCAGACCGATGTCCGGTAACTGTTACACTTTCACACAAACTATGCGTCAGCAGAAAAAGCCAGGTATCAGCTTATTCATTAACTTAAATTCAGACGAATACGTTAAAAGATTTCAAAGGCGCCAGGCAATTGCGTTTTTACAAGAGGAAGGCGTTTTTCCATATTCATACACGGAACCATATATCGATCTAGAACCCGGACATGCCGTGATCGTTTCTCTTCGAATGGAAACTATTGTTCGATTAAACGGAAAGTACCAGAATTGTCAGGATGAAGAACAGAACTTCTTTGAAGAAACGGACATGAAATACTCAGAGGACGTGTGTAAAGCTGTTTGTCTCAGTAAGAAAGTTCTCGCTAATTGTGGTTGTATTTCCAACGTATATAACTCATTTCCAAGACGTTTCAAAATATCAAAACTTTTTGAAAACGTACCCGACTGCATGGAATATAATGAGACCTGTTACCATAGGAATAAGCGTCTGACAAAATCAGATTCTTGCGTATGCAAACCACGTTGCAGTATGAAAAGATATGTATTATCTGATATCAAGATTAAGAAGATTAAACATTTAGGTTGACATTGTTACAAATGGGATGAATGCATGATGAAGGTAAACGAAACGGACAAGTGGGTAATGGACAATGTAGTGTATTTCGACATAAAATTTTCCGAGACAGAGCATAAAGAATACAGGCAGGTACCCGGATATCCGCTGTCCCAGTTTTTATCGGATATAGGCGGTACACTTGGGTTATATATGGGCGTGTCTCTACTGACACTGGCTGAGATACCACAACTGCTGATTGGTACAGCAATTTTCATTTTTAAACACAAAGTACTGGGATCAAAAATGAATTAAATGAGTAAAAAATTCGACTGTATTAATACTCTATGATAGTTTAACATTTGAGCTAAAGTATGACTTTTCAAACCATCAAACTAGTGCGCAAGGTAAAGTTTCAGATTAGTCTGTGCATCCGTCAGTTTTTCCGAGACAGAGCATGAATAATATAGGCAAGTACAGAGAAAGAACAGTGAAAAAAAGATTCAACATTCCATCAATCCCTGTTTGCTGATTTAACATTTGATTCACCCGTTTGTATTTATAGTTGGTTTTTTTTTTTGTGTTTTTTTTTTTTTTTTTTTTCGAGGCAGAGCAATACAGACAGGCACCAGGTTATCCGCTGTCGCATTTTTTCTTCTTCAAACAGAAAGTACTGGGAACTATAATGAACTAACAGGGACAAAAAAGAGAGAAAAAAATCCGACATCGAATCAATCTTTCTTGGCTAATTAATAGTTTAGCCTCTGTATGAAATACCCAACCACATATGCGCCAAGTAAATACTAAGATCAGCCTGCACAGTCTGATCAGAGTCTTCACAATGCGCTCTGTAGATAGATAATGGCATATCTTTAAATGTACACCTAAAGGTATGAATTGCACCAAGAAAGCTTGAAAAGTATATACATGTATCTGACTATGTTTTTCAACAAAATGATTTTAAAGTTTGTATGTTGTGAACTTTATGAATGAATAAAATTAAGTTTTAACACAAATACCTTACAGACGGTATACACCTCGAATCTTTTAAAAGATCAATGACTACCCAGTCAATTCAGTTGATTTTAACAGTAGTTGAATAATCAGTATCTTAACTAATTCCAACTCAATCCCTCCTTTTTACGCCTCTCAAAAAAAGCTTTGGAAAACATTGTGGAAAATGAAGAAATTGCTTGTATCAAGCAATTTCTTCATTATCCATAATGTTTTCTATCCAAAAAGATGAAAAAAATAAAACAAAATAAAATTCTACCAACTTGATATTGTCGTCTGCATCTTCTTTCAATTTGGACTAGTCTATTTTTTGTGTGTGGGAATGGGTTGAACACTGACTGGAATTTCTAATAAACCGTTTGACCACAAGTTCTAGAAACTTAGGATTATGGATAGCCCATTCCCCATGTATGTATGTTAAGCTAAGGGAATAAACTATCCTAAGTTGCGAGAACTTGCGGCCAAACCTCCGGCTAACTTTCTATTTTGCTTGTATGAGTATATGTGTGAATATAAATGGCATTGAAATATGTTTACGATAATCTTATAAATCGTCGAAATAAACTGTTGCTTAATCGCCAAAAAAAGCATAAGCTAAGCGACTGCTCCAAAACTCAGGGCATGTGCTAGTCGTTGAAATACAGTCGTCAAAGACTCTTTGGCCGCAACATTTATGGGCCAAAACAGTTTTTAAGGGGTCAAAAAGCAAAAAGAGAAAATAATGAGTACACAGTTGAAATTTTAAGAGCTCTTGGACCATTTCTTGCATATGTTGATACACTAATTGTAATTTTTTACATAGTTCCGTAGTAATCAATCAATGATAACACATAAAAAGCATCACTGAAAATTTGAGGGACATAAGAAGCATCACTGAAAATTTGAGGGACCCTAATAACAAAATGACCCCCTGAGAGAAATTTCGAAGGGTCAAACAGGATGTTTTCCGATTTTTAGTTAGCAAAGCGTCAGCTTCGATAGCTTAAGTTGCCAGACTAAATTCTGAGGTCTTCTCAGCTATCCGTCGTATATTTGCTACGGGTAAGTTACAGGCCTAAACGGGTGTTAATCTAATTAAACAGCATTATTAAACAAAACTATTTGTTTGTCTATTTGAAATCAACACATTTGGTCCGTGAATTAGATCGGATCCAGCAGAGGTCAGTTGGAGCAGGGAATGTAAATGAGCGCGTGCGTGACATTTCCGACCATTACACATGTGCGCCGAGTATAGACTCAGATCAGCCTGTGCATCCGCGAAGTCTGATCAGAGTCTTCACTCTGCGCTCTATAGATAGATACTGACTCAAAGCTTCTTTGAATAATCAGCGAATGTTCTAATTGTCCCGAATGGCTGTCCAGGTGCTCAATGTGTGCGAGTCACGCACATGCGAAATGGTTGGAAATGTCACGCATAGGCTCAAATGTTTATGGTTTGGGATTCAATATATCCGCGATTTAAGATGTGTTCTAAAGAAAACAACATTTTGCAACTTAAAAAGACTGTATTAGATTAACAAAATAAACCGAGACCGACAATTCTGACCGGGGAAACCCCTAACTCTTATCAGGGTCAACACTTTTCGTAATATCAATATGACCTCTTTTTCGCGTGACGCCTCAGAGATAAGAAAATGTCATTTAAATGGTAGAATGTGCCAAAGGATATTCCGTAGAGATTCTGTAAAATATCAATACTTCACATGTAATATCAATAATAAATTAGAATAATAGATTGTTAGTGCAAACGTCCTTATCAATTATCAATGACATTTAAATGTTCGGGAGGCAAAAAACATGATTTACTAATTTGTAATATAATATAAAATTCGACGTGATACAAAACGCCTTTTAAATTCTTTAGACTCCAGTGGCCAATACCAACACAATTGTTTACATCAGATTTCATTTAGGTAGAAGTAATAACATGGAATAACAGATATACATGTACATGTGCTTCCTTTCTCAAATACCCTACTTTTTAGCTAGCGAAGCGTCAGCTTTGATAGCTTAAGTTAACAGACAAAGTTTTGAGGTCGTCTCAAAGTTCAACGAGTGCAAACTGCCACTGGAGGCTTAACTACTAAATCCGTTAAATGCCTACGCTATAGAAAGTAGTTCTTATGTATAACAGGAATATTGCAAGATCATCTCCTAGGTATTTTAGCTAACTTGATCACATCGATCTTCAAAGCAGTTGCAGACGACAATTTCAAATGGTTGAAAAAATTCTAAAATATTTATCTCTTTAGGTAGAAGACTATGTGGAAAATGAAAAAAATGCTTGTTACAATCAAATTCTTCATTTTCCACGTAGTTTTCCACTACTATTTTCTTGATGGGCGTAAAAAGGAGGGATTGTGTTGGAATGGGTTAACTCCTTGGTTACTTTAACCTCGTTTCTTCATCATGATAACGTCTGTAAAAGAATATTCTTGAACAAAACAATACTTTCCAGTACATTGATTTTTACAGAGGGTTTAAATATTTAACGTCGTTTTCGACAATCTTGCAGTCATATCACGAGGAAGTTTCTTTATTCCTGTGCTTCCTTGATGTCAGTGGAGCCAGGCTTTGGCTCGTAACGTCTACCGCGTGAACGTGACCAGTGGACTAGTCGGTACTCTCACCCGCAACCCTCGACTTTTCCCAGATCACAGATCCCCCGCCCTGAGCCACGCTGGAAAATGGACAAATACACATCAAATAATGTAACAAAAATGGGCCAAGATTGCCCAAGATAACTAACCTGAATACACTTCCTCAAACTAAAGAATTAACTCAAATTTGGAGACAGATATTTTACAAATTCAAATGGATATAAAAGCGTTAGTTTGTGATTTGGTTAGAAGGAAATTTATGTTACCATTAAAGCCAACTTCTACAAGTTTCATTTGTAGCAAAACAATCATTTTCAGCATGTTTGAGAAAGATTGAGCTAAAAATTGGACCTCTAGAGTGGTAACGAGGAAATTGTTAATACGGCCCATTTTCCCTTGGTATTGATCAGAATTTGACTATATTCGACAGGGTCCTTCCTCATGACTATACAAATATTTACAGAAAGTTTGGAAATATCGAGGGAAAAAATGTAACCTTTAGAGCGCTAACAAGGAAGTTGTCAGTAAGGCCGCTTTTTCCTTTAATATTAGTCAAAGTGTCTCTATTTTCTATTATATTTTTTTTCTCTTGACTATAAAAACATATTCAGCAAGTTTAAGAAAGATTGAACCGAAATTGTGAGCTTTAAATTGTCAATACGGTCCCATTTCCCTTGGTCAGAATATCGTCATATTCAATGGCGTTCATCCTCATGACTATACGAATATTTTCGGCAAGTTTGGGAAAGATTGAGCAAAAGACGTGGTAACACTGAATTGTTGACACCACACGACGGACAATTAAGTATCCCAAAAGCTTTCCGCGAGCACGCTGTGCTCACAAGAGCTAAAAACATCGGTATAAAGAGGATGAATAATTTGCTCTCAAACTGTACTTTCAGTACTTTGATTACTTTTCAGAAGCTTTATTTCTTACTGGTTTGCATAAATTAAAAAATTTTAATCGTATTTCTTTTTTTCATGCAATTTAGACAAACGAATGTCAACGGTTGAGGAATTGAAAAAAATGTGCGAAAAGAAGAAATTGCTAGTAACAAGCAGTTATTTCTTTTCCCACAATATTTCCTACCCTGTAGATTGGTTACTTTTCAAATTGTACTCACTTAAAATTATCGTCTGCAACATCTTTTAATTTGGACAAGTCTAAAATTTTGAAAAACAGGAAAGGGTTAATTTACACATAACTTTGTAACTTTGTAAATTAGTGATACAAATATTGCGAGATATACGTCGTCAACAGGCGTCCAAAACCGCGTAACTGCAGTTAGAATAACCCTTATTTACATGTACTATGCGTTGGTCGCCAATTATTGCTTATAAACAGAGCTTATCGTTTTACAATGAAACTATGTCATTTCCGTTTAAAGCATCGAATCAAGCCCCCCTTAAAATAAAAACAAATTTGATTCATGAAATTGTTTATTCATTACTGCTCCAAGACCATGCTAATAATTGCAATACTTATTGTATTTATTCCTTCGGTGGATTTAGTTCCTATAGAGGTAAGGTATAGATTTTATCCTAACCTTCCACGCTACCCTCTCTCCACTCTCCTCTTTCTTTCCGCATCATAGCTTCCTTCTCATTTCCTCTGTCTTTCTCTTATACATGTATTCTATATTATTCCTAACCCTGTGTATGCCTTTCCAATCTTTCTGTTCTGCGCGTCTAACCCTCTTTCTTTCTCCCTGGAATTTTTTAATTTCCTTTATCAAGTAACCAATTAAATAATTCAATCACTGCAAAACTGAAATGTCTATTTCCCTTATCTATATTATAACTAATTTGTCTGTAGGACACTCAAAAGCCGTAACCATAGCGTTTTCAAGCTTCAATTTCTATATATTCTAACGATTCGGGTTTCTTTAAGCCCTTGTCATGCTGAATTAAATTCCTATACAGAATTGCTTTAAAATCAAAGGACTGATAGTACTAAAGAGCCTTACTGAGGGTCAATATTTCATCCGAAAATTAATTATTTAACCATTTCTGGATTAAAATGGATGGACAGGATGTGTAGACCAAGATCAGACTGCACTTATGTGCAGACTGATCTTTGTCTATACTCCCTTCCAAAACAGGGATCTTCCAGGTTCAGTATGATAAGGGTTAATTTCGCTAAACGAAATGTCTCCGACCATTGGTCACACACTAATTATCCTGTCGATCTGTGTGGTAGAAAGCGAACTATAAATATGTAACATTTACAATCTGACCAATTCCAAATATAATTTTTCTTCTGTTTATCTGATTCCCGCGCTCATGAGTTTACCGCCATAATTAATCAATCGCTGGCACCGCCCACTTACTCCTTTGGACACATCCAATGATTACAACAGAAAGTCCCGCTTCGATTTTAAACGGCCGTATTTTTAGGTTTTGTTGTTGTTGTTGTTGTTGTTGTTTGGGGGTTGTTGTTTTTTTTTTGCAAAAATAAGGTCTAAAGCATGTTGCAAAAAAGTAGAATCGTTTCTCACAAATGGCGTCAAATGTCGCAGTTTAAATCTCAATTCAGGGCTGGATTAATCATTTGATTGGTCGATATATTCCTTGATCGGCAGCAGACGCGACTTGTCAATTCTAGCCTAAACAGGCAAATTAAGGTCATTCGAAAAAGGGACATTAATGGAGTTCCATTAATTCCAGGATTCGTTGAAATCAGGATTTCCCTCGGTTCGGGCATCCAACAACCACCTAACATTGACGGACAACACACAGCCGACCGATCCGAACAGTATTACAGATCTACAGAAAACATTCAACCAACTGCAGAGTAATTTTACAGACCTTCTACGTTTGTTTGAGCAATATAAACGTGATGCAACCTCACAAGCTACGGCCTTACAAACACGAATAAAGGAACTGGAAAATAACATCAGTAAGCTTTTCGGAATAAAGATGTAAATCTACATTACTTTTGCACCACCATCAATAAATTTGTTCAGTTCTTTTATATTACAAATAAGTTACTTGAGAAAACGTTATGGAAGAAATTGCTTGTAACAATGCAACCTTTTCCTGTTTTGAAATTTTTAAGACCTTTCCAAAAGATTTCGCAGGCAAAAATTCAATTTTGATTTAATTTCAAAAATAAGCATTTAGTAGGATAGAAATTTATTGTGGAAAAAAGAAGAAATTGCTTGTTTACAAGCAATTTCTTCTTTTTCTACAATATTTCTCAATTATGAATTCACAGGGACGTAAAACCCAGGGTTAGGAAAGGAAAGGATTAAATGAAAAGAGAATCAAAGAAGCGTCTTAATATGCGGACATGAGGTTAGTTTATTGTTACCAAAGACATCGCAAAAACAATATAATCTGTAGTTACGATTTTATGTGTCCGTGGCAAATCATCTAAAAAATGCGCAACTCCTTTTATTTACAGAAGTGAGAGACCTCCCACATTGGAGTTCGACTTTAACCCTTTCCTGTACAAACCCTGTGATTATATACTTCAGAAAACATTGAGGAATAACAAGAAATTGTTTTTGACAAGAAAATGTCTTCTTTTCCCACAATATTTTCTACCACCTAGGGTGGTTCTAGTCCAAATTGTGCCCATTGTCGTCTTCACCCTCTTTAAATTTGGAGCTGTCTAAAATTGAATAAAAGGAAAAAACAGGAAAGGGTTAATAGTAAATTAATTGGCAGATCGCTGACCTATTCAAGCTGTAGTTACGACGTTAAGGTCGCCAACCAACGATTCTACTTTTTTAATACATGCTACTGATAATAGTTCTTGCAAAAAAACGCCGTTCAAAATCGAAGAGGGTCTTCCTGTTGGAGTCAATGGGCGTGGCCAAAGGAGTAAGTTGGCGGGGCAGCGACTGGTCAACTGTCTCCCGGACGAGACATTAAACCGAGGCCCCGTTTCATCGTGCTAAACACCGAGCATGGGCAGATTAAAGAAACAACGGAACTCTAAGTAGCTTATTTCCGTTTCCTTGCACTATCCCCTGCGACAACTAAGCGTCGGACCGCGACTGGTTGTCAAAGAATCGATGTCTAAACTTACTCATTCAATTACATCGGAAGTGAACGTTGGACTCCTAACATTGGTCGACATTTATGTGAAACATTTTTGTTGTTTCTGCGACTTAAACGTCGTAACTACAGTTTATCCGTCTTTTAAGTCGCCAACTCGATAAAAAATGCTTTACATAAATGTCGTTCAGAGTTCACTTCCGGTCTGAAACTAATTGACCAATCGAGGCTGTCAAGCAAGGAATCGACCGAACAATCAAATCAATTATTCAGCCCGGACCTGAGCTCTCAACTCCGACATTGGCCGTCAGTTTCGTTAACCTTTTTTTATTCATTTATTTTTTTTTTTGCTTGGTCACTTAAACGTGGTAACTACAGCTTATTCAAGCTGTAGTTACGACGTTTGTCGCCACTCAACCATTTTTCTTTCTTGTTTTTCAAAGCTGTGGTTACGACGTTTGTCGCCAACCAACAATTTTTCTTTTTTGTTACATGCTACTGGCCGTAAATTGTGCAATATAACGCCGTTAAAAATCGAAGCGAAACTGTCTGTCGGAGTTAATGGGCGGGGCCTGGATAGTCAGTGGGCGTGGCAAGCGATTGCTTAATTATTTGACTGTTGAATTGATTTTTCGATTGGCGGACGTGATACGTCAGTTATATCTACATATTTTATTTCAGCAAGTGTCGCGGCAAATTCACCACAAAAGATACAAGTTGGATTTAGCGCCAGTCTCAAGACTAAACAACAACACGTTAAACTGGGAACCAAAGTCAAATTCGACAACGTCTACCATCAATCCGGTAACGCCTATAACGAACAAACCGGCGTCTTCACGGCGCCCGTGAATGGTCTCTATTTGTTCTCAATCTTCTGTCATTCTTCGGATGCAAAGACCCTGGTCATGTCCGCGAAAGTTGACGGTCTATCTCGAACTGTCTGTGTGTCTGAGCCGGCTTTCGCGGGAGAGGACGACACGGGAGGCAACATGTTCGTTTCCACCCTGAACAAGGGTCAACAGGTCTGGGTTGAAACCTACGAAGTAGCCGATGTTTCCATCTATCCGTCTTTTACGACGTTTTCTGGTGTTTTGATTCAGGGCGAATGAAAGATTTTCAAAATGGATACAATCCATCCATTATGGAAAGATTCGTTTAAATCATTGCAATGGTTTCTTTAAAAGATACAATTTACATTGAAGGCAGAACATATCTTTTGTAAATTAATAAAAGTTTGTAATACGCGGATTCAATAGCGAGATAAAACCATGTCATTATTATTATGTCGTTGCTTGACTGAAATGGTGGATGTTTCCTACAAGTCTATTTCACCTTTACAAATTTAATTGTTGGACTAAAGTGACAAATATACAAATAAACACCCCAGGGTCGTGAAAAATTACCATGAATTGTGAATTGTTTGTAGGAAAATTTCATGATTTTAGGTACTTACATTATACATAACAGGGTTCTAAATGAGCCTACCTTGATTTTGCTTTCCTAGTCATGTTATAGACTTTTTATGAAAATGTAAACAAATATGGAACACCAGATAATAGTTGCGATACAAACCGTTGTATTGTATTTGAGCCACATAGAATGATTTTAATATATCATGAGAACGAGGTGGATTGGTGCAAGTTACCTATAGAGATATTAAATATAAAAATTTTATAAACAAATAAAAATATGAAGCTTGAATACTTTTAAATTTAGCGAAAAATCTTATAATATAATTTTTCATAATAAGTTTACACATTAAGTTTTCATATAACGTTAAGGATAAGGGTTAAAGAAAATTGGTTTTGAAAAATCATACGACACCCGTTAGATGCAGATTTATGCAAGTTTGGCACAAGTATGAGCGATTCTAGCGGAGTTAATTTTGAAATTAGAGGTAAATGGAAAATCTTCAGATTAACCCATTCCCAAACAACAAATTTTAGACTGGTCCAAAATGAAAGAAGTTTCAGATGGTGACTTCAAGTTTGTGATAATGAAGAAATTGCTTGATACAAGCAATTTCTTCATTTTTCGCAATGTTTTCCAGAGCTTTTTGAAGGGCGTAAAAAGGAGAGCTTGTGTTGGAATGGGTTAAGTTATACACAGACGTACAAACATCCATAAAACAATGAGGCAATATCTTTCAAAATGGGGGAACAATGCTATTCTTGGTGCTACGCCATTTTATCGGGAAAATGACGTAATCTAACCCTGCCCGTACCGGAACATGTCCAATGGGATTTTTTTCTGTATAGTGTGATTTTATCCATGTGCGATGAATGTATTTTATAAGGAAAATTGGTAGGTATATAATAAAAGACATAATAAAATTTATAGACTCTAGTTTATTCTATCAAGATTCAAACAAGATTTTCATTGGTGGATTTTTTTTATTTCATACATCCATGAACAAAATTTTGAGTGCAGAACTATTTTGTATGCTTGCACACAAAAAAGATCAATGAAATTACTCAAAACTAGTACATTATTTGCTTTATTTTGCTTAACGCATAAAATTATAAGAAATGAAGAGAATATGTTTTGTTTTTATTGAGGTATGAACCTGAAAACTTAATCACACTGATATATGAATCTGGTTCACATATTCATACAGTGTGATTAAGTTTTTAGGATCACACCTCACTGAAAAAAATCTTTTCATTTATCAAATTAATCTCTTCGATATTTGCCATAATGTACATTTTTTCATTTCAAAAATCCAGCTTACATATCGATGGTTCAGCCCGAAACAGTTGTAACTGCCTATATATTTATAGGCAGTTACAACTGTTTCGGGCTGAGCCATCGATATGTTGGCAATCATGTGAAGAGGCATCTCCCAGGTTTTACATAAAAAGAAAGTACCAAGAAAGTACTTTTTCATCTTGTGGGCTATGTTTAACTCAGCAGATGATTGTTGAAGTAATTGATTTATTGATTCGATTGGGTTTATGCCACTTTTAACAGAATTGCAGTAACGTTGCAGTGGATTGAGCACCTAACCATGGATTCCTGGTATTTCTCACATCAGTACTACCACTACATCCTTTCCGAGCCTCTAGCTATCCATCCCACTTAGATTTACAATTACTCACTCATTGGTGAGAGCCAAATGTTGGAAAGGATATTTGCCCAAACCCAAGATCGAACCTGGGATCCAATGACTAGTTCTACGCGATGCCACTGCGCTATGGTCGTGGCTTGTTGAACTACAACTGGTATGAAATAAATGTCTCAATAAAAACATCCAGTGTGGCTAGTATTCATCTTCTGCTAGTAACTTGATCTGAAAAAGAAAAAAATAAATAAGAAGTTTACCCATTACCAGATGGAAATAATTTTAGACTAGTTTAAAACGAAAGGAGTTGCCAACGGCAATTTTAAGTTTATGAAATTTTAGATTTTTTCAACTTTATGGGAAGAAAACATTGTGAAAAATAAAGAAATTGCTTGCAACAAGCAATTTCTTTATTTTCCACAATATTTTCCCAATTGCTTTTCTTGAGGGGCGTCAAAAAGCATCATTGTTGGGGATTGAGATAAAAAGGAAAGTTCCACAAATTTCAAGACAAGAAGCCAGGGGGGAACTTTGGACAATATTTAACCGAAGTCAAGGTCAATAAGTACCAAGTACTTTTATATAAATGTTTTAAAATTGCCCTCAAAACATTGTAAATGCACTTGCAATGCTTTAGTAATGAGGTTATACAGTCACTTTAACCCATTCTCACACTATCCCACTCATCAAAAAAAAATGAAGAATTGAAGAAATTGCTTTTTACAAGGAATTTCTTCATTATCCACAATGTTTTCATTCTAAAATAAGATTTTTACCATTTTTTCAACTTTAACTGCAACTTCTTACAAATTTGACCTGTCTAAAGATCTGATTTTGGGAAATTACTTAATTAGCCAATTTCATCGTATGCTTGATAAAATCTTTTCATAATTCAATTAAAATCAAAGGGCTCAAAGCACTTGTAGTACTGGTCAATACATCTTTGAAAAGTAATTTCATAAACAACTTCGATTTGAAAAGGAAAAGCAGGAGGTGTAGACCAAGATCAGACTGCACTTACGCACAGGCTGATCTAGTCTACACTTCCTGCCCAAACCAGAATATTCTGAATTGAGCATGACAAGGATTAAATACCTTTTCCTTCTGTGTTCGTATCGAGTCTATAGATTCTTTAATCATCAGCAGTCTATTTTTCTCTTGTTTATAATCCCTTTGTAGCTTATCACAGCTATGTTCATATTCCTGTCGGTGTGTTTGAAGAGTGTGTAGTTTCTCTTGTAATGAATTGATCTCGGCTGATACCTTAAAATAGACATGAGCAAAAATTGAGCATAATATGAGCATGCTTGAAGCTTGGCTGTTATGTCCTGGATAGTGAATAAAAGATCTTAGTGGAAATGGATGTAAACATTAGTGATACTTCCATTAGCTCATTCAAGACAACAAGTTTTTAGACTGGTCCAAATTCAAAGATTGAGCGGATATAATTTTTATAAAGTTAATAGAATATCATTCAATTCTTGTATGTTTGGATAGAAAACATTGTGCATAATGAAGAAATTGCTTGTAACAAGCAATTTCTTCATTCTCCATAATATTTTCAAACTATTTCTATTTTGAGCCGTGTCAAAAAACTTGTTTGCATGGGAATGGGTTAATAAAATATATAACAAATATGTAACATGTCAAGTGAAAAGTGATCTTCTCAATTGTGCAAGAAGTATTGACCCTTGTCAGGCTGCAATGACTGTGAAGTTTGACCATGGTTCGAACTTTTCAATTAGAGTAGATGTTTTGAGAGAATAGCGACCCTTCTACTTAACCCTTAAGGTTTTACCAGACAGCAAAATTTTACTCTAGTCTGAATTGAAAAGAGATTCACAATACAAATTAACATTTATGAAACTTTAGATTTTATTTAACTTCCTTGGTAAAAAACATTGTCGAAAATGAAGAAATTGCTAGAAACAAGCTATTTCTTCATTCTCAATATTGTTTTCAAACACTTTTTATATTTTGAGGGGTGTCAAAAAACTTGTTTGTGTGGGAATGAGTTAATAAAACAACATATGATATAACAAATATGTGATACATCAAGTGAGAAGTGATCTTCTTGATTGTGCAAGAAGTGTTCACCCTTTACAGGCTGCAATGACTGTGACGGTTGACCATGGTTCAAACTTTTTAATGTAAGTAGATGTTCTGAAAGCGCAGTGACCCTTCTTCTTAACCCAGTACTAGATGGCAAAATTTTAGAATGGTCAAATTTGAAAGGAGATGCAGACTACAAATAAATCTTTATGAAATGTTTTAGATTTTATTCAGCTTTTTCTGTAAAAAACATTGTCGAAATGAAGAAATTGCTTCATTTTCCACAATGTTTATCCTGATTGTTTTCCTTGAGGGGCATTTAAAAGCGTCATTGTGTGGCAATGGGTTAACTATACATGCATTTTTTCAAACACAGAAATCGAGATAATCCATATCTTTTGTTTGAAGCTGGCTGACTAATAATTATATCTTACAAGTTGTGGCTCAATTTTCAACACTTTTTCACAAAATTAATGTAGTCTTAACCCATATTCCCACACAGAGACCCACAAGAAAAGCAATAGGGAAAACATTGTGTAAAATGAGGAACAAGCAATTTCTACATTTAACACAATGTTTTCTATCCAGAAAGTTGAAAAAATCTAAAATTTCATAAGCTTGTAATTGTCGTCTGCAACTCCTTTCAATTTGGATCAGTCTAAAATTTTGCAATCTGGTAATGGATTAAGGGGTTAATAGGGTTTTCAATACAATCTACCTTTTCTTCCTGTGCCTGTATATTATCTACTTGCTGATTTTGAACACTGAGCTCCTGTGAAATTTTGATAATCCTTCGGTCTATATTATCACTCTCTTCTTGTAAAATGTCCTCTCTTGTTTGTAAATTTTGAAATTCTTCTCTGTATTTGAGAATATCGTTTGTGGTGTTGGCTGAAATGGAATACAGTCAAAATATGTATCGACCCATTTCCAAACAAACCTGCATTTCTTAAAGCCCCCTCAAGGGAAAAAAGCTTTGCAAAACATTGTGGAAAATGCAGAAATTTCTTGATACAAACAATCTTTATATTATCCACAATGTTCTCTATCTAAAAATACAAGGATTTCTGAAATTTCATCTAGTAAAATTTGATGTCTGCAACTTCTTTGAACATGGACTAGTCCAAAAATGTCATATCTGGTAATGGGTAGGAAACTCAAGGGACAGCTACTGGCTCCACTTAATTGTTTGTGAAAGTAGATCAGTTTTTTATAAAAAAGACAATTAAAATTGTTAATTTTCACTACTATATATACTACTATATGAATCTCAATATCTAGTTCTAAATCATATGAGAGATGCTTACCATATGGCTTAAGTTGAAGGGGACCGAAAAAAAAAACTTCCGACAAGAATACAACTACAAGCAAAATTGCTTGACATAAATGTTTGAGGTCAACATTCTCATCTGGTTTAAATGAATGATTAGATTGGTTAATTGCTTTTTGATTGACAGTTGAAATCTCCAAATTTGCAAGTAATCAGGTATGAAAATAAGTTCTCTTTCCTCAAGAACAAGTTTTTAGCAATATAGTTTAACCCCTTCCTGTACAAACCCGGATTTTACGTTGCTGCAATTCTATACAAGAGGAAACATTATGGAAAAGGAAGAAACTGCTTGTAACGAGCAATTTCTCCTTTTTCCACAAAATTTTCTACCACATAAGATGGTTTCATTTCAAATTGCATCTAACTTTTATTGTCGCCTGCAACTTCTTTAAATCTGGACCAGTCTAAAATTAAACAAAAAAAACAGTAAAGTACCTGATGTCTCAAAAGCCTTGTATTCACTCTGATTGCTGTTGTAATTTGTGATAATCTGTTCCAACATTACATTGGCTGTCACTGATTCAACTCTACTACCACACATTCCACAAAACTTGGTCCTTCTACTACACTGACCACACAAGGTATGACCACAAGGTACCAACAACATAGGGCTGTTTGATGGAGGAACCTGAATATTAGGAAATAATAATTCATTTAACCATTTCTCAATTGCCAACATTTTAGACTAGTCAAAATTGAAAAGATTTGCAAACGACCATTTAAACTTAATGAAATTTTAGATTTGTTTCAACTTTTAGGTAAAAAACATCAAAGAAAAATTAAGAAATTGCTTGTCACAAGCAATTTCTTCCTTTTTCACAATGTTTTCCCTATTGTTTATCTTAATAGTCATCCAAAAGCGTCATTTTGTGAGAATGGGTTTAGGGTACAAAAGCATGCATCATTAAATTTATTTCAGATCAAGTCAAGAAGACAAAACTTTAGATTGTCCAAACTGACAGGAAATGGACCTTACTATTCAAAGTGTTGGCAACATATACCAAAAATACTGTATATTGTGTAGTGTGGAAAACACCATTAGAAAAATGAACAAGAGGACCATGATGGTCCTAAATCGCTCCCCTGAGTATGGTGGTTCATGGCTTTATGATATATGCAAATAAGCACAGCCCTCTCCCAAATTATTTGGGAGATGATGTTTAAGAATTTTCTCTATGTATATTGATAATTCCACCATAAAGCGCTAGTTTCCTAAATACGGTAATTCTGTGGAGTATTTTGTTAGAGGGTCAATAGACATCAATACAAACCAAATATCAAAACTCTAGGCCTAATGGTTTCGGAGAAGAGGGTTTTCAAAGATTTCCTTCTTTATTCCTTTGTAAATCAAGAGATTGCACAGAAAAGGGCTAATTTTCAGAGTATGTTAATTGATTAAAGTATTTAGGTAGAGGGTGATAGATGATGATATGTACCAAATATCAAAACTCTAGGCCTTATGGTTTTGGAGAGGAAGATTTTCAATGATTTCCTTCTTTATTCCTTTGAAAAATCAGGCATCACTCAGAAAAGGGCTAATTTTTAGAGTACAATAATTCTTTGAGGTATTTTGGTAGAGGGTCAATAGGTGATGATTCATACCAAATATCAAGGCCCTAGGCCTTATGGTTTGGGAGAAGAAGATTTTCAAAGATTTCCTTCTTTATTCCTTTGTAAAATCAGGAATCGCACAGAAAAGGGTCAATTTTAAGAGTGCAGTTATTCTTTGAAGTACATGTATTTTGGTAGAGGGTCAATAGATGATGATATGTACCAAATATCAAAGCTCTAAGCCTTATGGTTTCGGAGGTGAAGATTTTTTAATAATTGTTTACGGATTGGACAGACCGACGCCGGACAATTACTGATCACAATAGCTTACCTTGGGCATGTTGTGCTCAGGTGAGCTAAAAAAAGAATGTGCCGAAAAAGAATTCTTTTCTCACAATGCTTACCCAAGGAATATTTCCTCAGCACTTGAAATGAGGTACAGCGTGGTAAAGGTTTAAAAATCTCTTCTAACTTTTCAAGCAGCTGTATCAACCCTTAAGGCTTTTGATATTAACAATTTATGTTTAGAATTTGCACATATCTTAGCTTGATTGACCTTTTACAAGATGACAAAAATGAAAATTCTAATTTTAAGTTAATGGAATTTTAAAAAAGCAGGGTAGTGTGGTAAAGGGTTAACCAATTACCAGACGACAAAGTCCAAAACTTGTCCGAATTGAAAGAAGTTGTCACCTCGAATTGAAAGAAGTTGTCACCTCGAATTGAAAGAAGTTGTCACCTCGAATTGAAAGAAGTTGTCACCTCGAATTGAAAGAAGTTGAAGGTGACAATTTCAAGTTAATGAAATTTTGAAAATCTCTGTCTTGGTGAGGAAAACATTATCGACAATGAAGAAATTGCTTTTAATAAGCAATTTCTTCATTTTCTACAATGTTTTCCTCAGCTTTTTTTCTTGGGGTGTCAAAGGCATAATTATGTGGGATGGCTGAAACAAATTGGGCATGATTTCTGACAGTTCAATGAGTCACACACTAGACTGCTGATATGATTCTCATGTACTTTCCTGGACAAACCTGGGATTTTACGTCACTGTGATTTTATACTAGAGAAAACATTGTGGAAAAAGAAGAAATTGCTTGTAACAAGCAATTGCTCCTTTTCCCACAATATTTTCTACCACATAGGATGGTCAGATTTCAAATTGCATGCATTTTTCATTGTCGTCTGCAACCTTTTTCAAATTGGATCAGTCTAAAATTTCATAAAACAGGAAAGGCTTAAGCAAATTTGAGGGATCAAATGCAAATTTTTGTGGGTTTAAACAGAACATTTTCATATTTTATGTTCAAAACTTGGTTTTCAAGTCAAAACAAGCCCATTTATATGTACATACCATCAATTTATCACAGGAGGGGCAGACATGGTTAGCTTTGCCAGAGGTCACTTTGGCAGTTTTTGTTGAGGTGATGCTATCCCTTGATTTATTATCTCTGGTTTTTCCATAATGTTCATGTAGTGTTGACTTCCCATTTGTACTTGCAGTTCTAGGTGAGCTTTTCTCTTTGTTTTTATATCCCAGATCACCCTTAACTCGGTTTATAATACTGTCTGCTACAGCGTCAAAGTCCTCAGGGGACAGAAGTTGCGCAGCTGTTATCTCTCCTGTCTCGTCCTCACTATTCCAACTAGGATCCGGAGTTGCATATTCAGCACTTCGAGAGCTTGGAATGCGTAAAACATTCACCTCTTTAGAACCTTGATGATCTCTGTAGGCTTCGTCTCTATAGAGATTGTTTCCATAGTTACTGTCTCTATAGTTACTGCTGTCATATTTTTTGTCTCGAGGATCATATAAACCATCATGAGACCCATCTGATTCATGTTCATCTTCAGTGTGTTTGGCTTTTAGCCAGTTTTCAAACTTAGCCTTTGATTTTTTCGAGGCAAGTAGATTTCCCAAATTACCAGACTGTCCAACAGCTTCCTTTTGTTTTTCTGTCTTCTTCTCTGTATATGATGGTGCAGCATTATGAGCGCTGTCTATAATATAAGAGTTTAGTCTTTCAACAAATTGAGAGATTACCATTGCCAATCAAAAAATCGATTGGTAAGTCAATAATTAGTGCTATTCCAGCCCTTGTTATCTGAACCGAATGACAAGCAGCATTATGGAAGCAGATCAGAATATGTTTGGTCTTTATTTTCAACTAATAGAAATTTTGGTAACTTTACTATTTCAGATTGATTACTGAGTTTAAACAGTACCAGACAACAAATTTCAGACTAGTCCAAATTGAAAGAAGTTTCAGACAACATTTCAAATTGCAACAAAAAGGCCAGAAAGGTAGAAAATTTTGTGTGAAAAGGAGAAATTGTCTATTACAAGCAATTTCTTCCTTTCCCACAGTTTTCCATGATTGTATTTCTTCAGGGCACAAGAAAGCACCATCCTGCTGTAATTGGTTAATGAATTTGCAAGAGAGGTATCTGGACATTGTTTATTACAATGTATTAAATTTACCAGTAGTTTGTGATACTTTGTGCCTTTGATCTTTAAGACAATATAAAAAGACAATATAAATTCTTAACATTAGTTAATTATTTGATTTTTGTTTGGTTTATCACCATTCAAGCGTGGCTTGGCTGAACTTTCCTTTTCATTCTTCTATGGACAAAACCGTGAGAACTCAACTATTTTGTATGCTGGGGCAAATTTGATTCATATAATTTTACTCAAAATTATTAAATATTTTCTTTGTTTTGCTGGATGGAACAAATTTTAAGAAATGAAGAAAATAATTTTAGTTTTCATTAAGGTATGAAACTAAAAACTTAATCACACTGTATGAACTGCAGATTAATTCATGAGTGTTATAAAGATTTTAGTCTAATACCTGAAGACAAAAAGTTTTCTCTTCATTACTTTTGTAAACAATCTAAAAATTTGGTTGTGGCAAATAAATATTCTTTTACAAGAAGGTACCAGATCTAAATTAACCCTTGTCATGCTGATCCCTGTTTTGACAATAGTTGAGGCAGGTTTATAGGCCAAAACCAGCCTGCACAGATCTGCATTCTGTTATTACTCTACACAACATGCTTGTTCTTTGAATGTCAATGAAATATACATGATCTGCGCTAAGGTTTTGGAATCAAGGGGTCAATGTCCCAATTGTTTAAAAAATATTGGGGACACTATACAAAATTATGGGCCACACAAACAATTTTACTACCAGGGCTTTGGAAGCAAGGGAACATTGTCCCACTGGTCTAAACAAGAGCCGTCGGAGACGGATTATGCTCCCCGAATAAGGCTTTTGTCACAGAACTATATGCCATTATTGGACAAAAAACTTTTTATTGAATGCAACTATATTTTGAGAGTTCAGTTCACAAGAAATTTGGAAGTTTGACAAACATTGAAGGAAGCTGTTTGGCTTCACAGGCCTGATTCTAGTAAATTCAATATCATTATATGGTAAAGGGTTAAATATTTTATCTTCACTATCCAAGTTATCAATGAAAAATGTCTCCATACAAAAAATGAAGACTCGAACTTGAGTGGTCTCGCAGAAACAATAGACTGATTTATTTTAGAATAGGATCCGATATATACAAAATGTAAAGCTACATGGCATTAAGCCCCCTTTTAGCATGGTAAGGCTCATTGGGTCAAAAATTGAAAGAAGGAATATTTGAAAATTAATGACCTTGACAATTTGACCTTGACCTTGAAGAGTGTGTCACTAACCATTGTGAACTTGTTAAAGTTAAGCTTTTTGAAATTTTGACCTTGAGAAATGAACTTGAACTTGACCAATGACCTTGAACTTAGTACCAACAGAAAGTCCATGTCATAAGCAATACACATGTAAAATATGAAGGCTATATGACTTACCATTGTATACATATAGTAGATGTTAAAGTTATTTTTGTTTGAAATTTTGACCTTGAGAAATGACCTTGACAGATGACCTTGAACTTAATTCCAACAGAAAGGTCAGCACATGTGAATTATGAAGGCTATATCACTTACCATTGGAAACTTACAGACAATGTTAAATTTTCGAATTTTGACCTTGAGAAATGACCTTGACCTTGACAGATGACCTTGAACTTAGTACTAACAGAAAGTCCATGTCAAAAGCAATGCACATGTGAAATATGAAGGTTATATCACTTAACATTCTAAACTTATAAGTTAAGATTTTTCTAAATTTTGATCTTGAGAAATGACCTTGACCTTGAATGATGAACTTGAACTTGGTACAAACAGAAAGGGTTTGTCACAAGCAATGCACATGTGAAATATGAAGACTTCATCTGTAACCAATCAAAAGTTATTGCCAATTTTAGTTTTTGTGGGGAAAAAAGACAGTTATCATAAAGGTAATAACATTAAGGCCCCTTTTCACATGATGCATTTTTTAAAACAAAATTCCCGTTAGTTTAAGGTCAAGGGGATCTGATTTGCTACTCAAATATGAAATTTCATGAAATTCTAACGATTAGTCTTGGAGAAATTGGCAAAAAACTAGTTTTTACATTAAGGCCCCTTTTTCCATGACGCAGCCTTGAAATAAGAAAAATAAAAAAACTGGTCTTGGAAATTTCCTAGGAAGATTATATATGAAGTTTCGTCCAATTAGGCCCAGGGTTGCTGAGATATGACTTCGGGCGGATGGATGGACAGCGAAATTTTTACGGGGAGCATGAAAAACTGAAGACATTTGGACATGATGGGTCAGTGCAAAAACAGTTGTAACTGCCTATATGTTTATCGGCAGTTACAACTGTTTCGCACTGACTCATCGATTTATGATTTTTTTTTAAGACAATGGTGCTAAAATGCAGCCTAGGCATATCACTGAAAATATGAACATAAAGTAGACCTGATTTTGACAAAATTTTGTGGAAAAAAAGGATAATTATTCAACAGGACAAAGGTTAATGGAAGGGAAAATGCTGTCTATTAATTTTTTCTCTTTGTCCTATGTTTGACCCTTGTCATGCTGAATAAACTTTTTCTCAGAATTGCATTAAAATCAAAAGACTGAAAGCACTAGATGGCTTGATTCCGGCTCAGTATTTTCTTTTGAAAGTTAACTTCTATGAACAACTGTGGTTTAAGGGGGACAAACAGGAGGTGTAGACTTAGATCAGACTGTACAAGAGTGTATCTGATCTTTGTCTATACCCTCTATCAAAGCAGGAATATTCAGGGTTCATCATGACAAGGATTAATACTGATTTTCAATTTGAAAATTCTTTGCTCGAGAAAAACTAGCCTATGAAAAAAAGCGTTTTAGTTCATGGACACATTTAAAAACTGAGAATGTTGAGCACATGACCTTAGCACATAGCACAAAACCATATACCAAGTCTACACATGTGTGATTTTCATTCCATTTGTTCTAATGTATCTTTTATTCTTGGTGACCGCTTTGCAATGATTGCATAGTTTTAAAGATTAGATACAATGCCTAACAACTGGGTTAGTGTAAATTGTCTTTAGCTAAGTGGTTAGAGCACTAGAGTCTCAGTCTTGGCGGGTTGGTATGTCCATGCCAGTTGTTTTTCAGCAATGCTTTTTTTATGAACATGAATTTGTGTAAGACTATGAACCAAAAATACTAGAAGTTCAGCTTCAAAAAGTATTAGACTGCATGAATGCAAGCCTATATTTGACAGATCATTTCCATGAGTGACCAAAACTTCCAAATTGAAAAAATAAAAACAACAACAACAACAAAAAGAATAGATCTTTGTCTATTTCATGAAAAATGAAGGAATTTCTTGTTAAAAACAATTTCTTCCATTATCTGCAATGTTCTGTGAAAAAAAAAAGACTTCTAAAATTTCATCAACTAAGAATTGTTGTCTGAAACTTCTTTGAATTTGGATAAGTGTAAAATTTTATCATCTGGTAAGGTATTAAGTAACCAAACTGTGATATGAAATAACCTGTAGAAGTGTAGCTCTCCTCCCTATCAGACTGTTGGTATTCTGCTCTTTGTTTAAGCCAGTTTTGTTGTCTTTGCTTAATTTCTTTCACCTGAAATGGAAAATTCTTTGAGTTTCTATGCAAATTTCTGAGATTTTTTTGAAATGCCTGAAAAACAAAACAAAAGGAAGTGAGCACTTGGTCCTTGTGCATTTGGGTAATACTAGTCCATTATTTCAATAGTCCAGTTTGAAATGAAGTTAAAAATGAATTAGCATTCTTTAGGCCTGCACCCATCTAAAGGTTCACGCTTTAAAAATCCATTCCAAAATGAATATAGTCCTGCTTAACACCATCCAGGAAGCATGGGGAAAACAGGATACAAAATAACGAATTGCTCGACACAGACAATTTTTTCATTTCCAAATTTTCTTTACTCAGCCAAACAAAGAACCTTTTAAAAATCATCAAATAGTTGTCTGCAACTTCTTTGAATTTGGTCAATTCAACAAGATGTGTTTGTGAAACACTATGCCCCCAAACAGGAATTCCTTAGAAATAGGTAAAGGGTTCAAATTTTGACCCTGACCTTGATGAAATGACCTTCCTCTGTTGAACCTTGTTGATACCTATCTACATACCAAATATTAGCATTGTAACTTAATCAGGGTTGAAGTTATAGGAACATGTTTAGTTGCAGTGATTTATCTACCTCTGCATCATGCGTAATTTACGCAAAAAAAATCTGCATGACGCATGATAAATATTGCAGAGCATATTTCTGAGGCACGTATTTCAGGTCCTGGTTTATAAGTCTCAAGCCTTCGATCGTATCTATGGGACTGTAGATGGGTACCGTCAACTTTAAAAAAGCCGACTTTATTAAAGTAGACACTGGTACCAGTCTATGGAGACTGGTAACCAGTAATGATTTTGTATGGTGGTAACCGATTGGTTGAATAGTATCTCATGATCCAACCATCGATCGTGATTAATATCATTTTCGGTGCGAGTTTCAAAATGGCGCCCTAAAGGAAAAAACGATTAATCGACCAGAAACAAAGAACACTTTTCGGGGTTCTCGGGCTAGGTTACGAAAATCAAAACGTGGAAATGGATAAAAACAATAATTCAGAAGTGCCCTTTAGCAGTGACAACGAAAAAAAGCCAGTTAAAATTGTTCATAACTGGAACGACAAATGGTTGAAGTGTTACAGCTGGCTGAGGTCGGAGGTGAAGAGTGATTAGATGAAAAACATTTACTTAACTCTTAACCTGCCAGATTTAAATTTTGCTTAAAAGGGCATTTTTTTACATTTCAACAAGTCTTGTACAAGTTTATGCCACAATAGTTAAGTAGAAAGCTGTCTGCAGATAGTGTAAGCTAAGATCAGACTGTCCATTTGTGCACTCTGTTCTCAGTCTATACTATCTGTGAAAGCTTTGTGTACAGCATGAATGTGAGCTGAACAGTACTAGAAGGGTTTTATCTTTAGAAATCTTAGTAGTTGCTTACTGCTATCTATATTGTAATTAATAGTAATATGACTATAGGCAGTTTGTAAACATTTTAGTTATTGTAATACAAAGCCTACCATAATATCAAACCTTTCTCTGAGCCTGTTGTATGTTGCATTTTGTTTTGCTATCAGCCTGAGATGATCCACATAAATGAAAAATATCTGTTTTGAATTCAAGGGTTTGAATATTGTTGAGGATTAAATGAAGATAAAACAACAAACAATTTATATTAGTTTATTACATTCATTCACATCAATAACTAAGCATAAGTACTAAAAGCTAAACTTGAAAGCATTATTTCTATAAGTTCGATATTTTTGACTCACTGTTTTTGAACTTGACTAGGAGTTTCAAGATCAGTGAGTCAGATTGACTCAGTGACCCAGAAAGGTAGATTAATCACTGTAGTTGGCAGGTTAAGTTTTGCAGACAGACAGAAAGATGGACAGACAGACGGACGGACACCGGTAAAACAATATGCCCCCGATCTTATCGAGGGGGGGGGGGGCATATAAAAATTGTGTCCTCTGGTAATGTGATGACCAAATGTTGTTGAGAATCATTGACTCATAGTTTATTGATTCACATTAGAATTGCTGTATAAAGTCAATTGGATATTTTCATACACTTTTTTTCCATTGTTCTCTTAAATAAAACCTGGTACGAAATGTTTATTGTGCAAAGCATCCCAAATTCGATACAACCTCAATGGATTTTACAGGCATCTTAACGCTATTCCATTTACTCCGGATTGAGCACGTTTAAAACAGCAAAAATCAATTTTCTCATTCTGAAAAAAAAATCAAAAGCAACCTACCTTAAAAGCAACTTCGTGTTTACGTGTATTTCGATTCATTTCTCACTCGGTTGCCATTTGTAAACAAATGGGAGGTTACTCTCTTACAGCAATTTTTGCACCATTTCATTTCGTTCCATTTATTATTCAACAATAATATTTTGGTACCAATATTTTGGCATTGTAAATGAGAGAGAGAGAAAGCTGGACCTAAAGGACTCAAATGTTTTACTTAGAAATAATTTTGAATTATCTTCTTTTGATTGTATTGTTATTTTTTTACTAAGGACTAAAAACGATAGAAAACATTGTCGATAATGAAGAAATTGTATGTCTCCGTTTTCTACAATTTTTTGAAATGCCATTTTCAACTTTCTTGATGGGGCGTCTAAAATGGATTTGTGTGGGAATGGAATAATTCCACAATTTTACGCTTTGGACCAATACAGTTTTTTGAAAACAAAGTGAGAAAGTAACAAGTAATTTCCCCTTTCCTCACAATGTTTTCTACCACCATATATCAGCTCTGTATGTGTGTGTGTGTGTGTGTGCTTGTTTTATTTAAGTTTGCCTTGAATTATCGTCTGCAATTTCTTCCAATTTGGACCAGAGGGAAATCCGTCGTTTGGTAATGGTTTGAAATCATTCTCTTCTTCAGCATCAGGTATGCCGCTAAAGGGGAGACCGGGGCTATCGATTTTTGTTTATAAAAAAATTCAAATACCTGTATACTCAAACCATTTTTATTTTCAAACGACCAAATCAACGGGGGTATATATGAACGTTCACATTCGAACATATCATGATATCTTTTCAAATATAATAGAATTTTCCATAGTAGTTTTCTTTAACAGTTTACCCATCACTTGGGGAAATGTGTTGTAAGGGGCGGGGTAAAATGTTACATGAACCACTTTGAAGATTAACTGAACAGTCAATTCAAATCTCGCGATTAAAAAAAAAAAAAAAAAACACAAAGAAGATGTGTTTTTGAAACACATCCCCCTCCCCCCGAAACAGCATTATTTAAGAGATGAAGATAATATTTTTTTGTTTTTATGGAGGTATGAACCGAAAAACCTAATCACACTGTATGAATACGCGAAGCGAATTCATACATTGTGTGATTAGGTTTTTCGGTTCATACCTCCATGAAAACAAAAAATATTATCTTCATTTCTTATAATCTAATAGCATCGAGCGAAAAATGCATCAACTTAACAAATTTTGATACCTTTTTGTAGTGAACTATTCATGGCGGAACCATTGAGGTATGAATTAAATTTTTCGACCAATCAGATCGCTCGTTTTTGAAAGACGAAACTAACAATTAAATTATCAAAGTTGTGAATCGGCTCCATTACCAAAAATCTCTTTTAAAATCGACACATCGGCTTGCTGGTCCTAGTGCTACCGTATATTCTATGCATACTGCACATGTGTATATGATTGTAGAGAAGCCGGAGACTTCGTTATGAAGTGTTGCACGAAAAAATACACAAGTGGTAATACCCAACTCGATAGTCACAGTGTAGGCCAAAAAGTTCATTTGTGCAGTCATTTGCGATTGTGATCGGTCATCCTGGAGTAATTGAATCACTTAGAGCTGCCAAGCGATGTACAATCGTACACTTCCAACATACAGAGTTGGACTTTGGTAATGAACATAATGTTATTTTCAGAACTTTGATTACATATCTCTATTAAACCAAGTACTTTGTAGTATCAGTGTCTGTAGGTCGACAACAACGCTGACGGGGGCAGTAAAACAATTATTTCCTTATAAATGACGAATTTTAACAATGTACATGTACGATGAGAAATAATTGACAGGACAAACTGTTACGGTGTAACAATATGCCCAATCGCTTTATAACATTTGCCCCAAACACCTTTCAGGATTTTGTTTAAACCTCCAATCTTTAACATCGAGGCATCAAATCAAATCAAATGAAATATCAAAAGATAGAGGGGATAGAGAGAATGTCAGTGAGAGATACAGAAAATGGGGGAAGAAGGGGGTATATAACACGAGCACTGTAGGCTGGATTGCGAATGCTGGACACTTTATATCATCTTTTACCTCTATGAATTTGCACAAGTCTTGAATTTGACAGTAAAGGTCCGTCGCAGAGACTTTTCTAAGTTCAGCACCTCTATCTTTCCATAAGAGCAATTGACAGGAACTAAACCCAACTCAATCTTTTAATTTACTTTTGTGAACCAAAATGCCGAATGGCAGGTAAATATCTGCCAGCTTTTAGGAAAAGTCAGGAAAAGAGAAATTTGAAGAATTTTCAAAGTCCAGCGTCCCTATCTTCGTCAAAAATCTCTGGACTGGATTGAAACTCAAATGTGATCTGTGATCAGTAACTCTTTACTGCAGACGCTCACTCCCAACATCAGATTAATATGTGTGAGTGTTTTGAAACAAGTAAAAAAACTGGAATTTCTGATAAATTTTTAAGCCCAGCATAGGCCTACGTATCGTCGTCAAAAATCAACAGATTGTAACCATGGAAACTACAACTTGGTTTATAACTCATAATTGCGGACACACACACAGAGTTCAGGTTGCCAGTCTAAAGGAAAGTCCGAAAATTTGATTTACCGGATTGATGGACCTACAGGAAGACATACTGAAAAGCTAAAGCCGCCTTTGGCTTTCCCGTTAGGATACAAAAAAGTATTCTGATACGCCACTTATCATCGACAAACTTACACAAAAATTCACCAAAAGATAGTTGGCCAAAGCTGAACTAGTAGTTTAGGAAATGTTGTTGAAAAGCCACTCACCGCTAAGTCAATATTTATTTGAATAAGCTATTCAGAAAAGGGCCACACAATGACCATTTCTGCAAAGTTTCGCCATGATTAACCCGGAAGTTTAATAGAAGATGCAGTTTAGAGAATTGTTAAACACGCAAGACGACATAGTGTGGATCTGAAAGCTGCCATTGAAATATTATGAAAGTTACGGCCAATGTTTATGACTTTAAAGCAAACGGGCCATTACAATATGGCCAGTCCCGAAGTGTCATTGTTGTGATTTGAAAAATTCAACAGCTACAACATTGACCTTCATCACAGGTTTGTATGTCATTGACCTATCGCTGTCTCTGGTAGGGGCCAACAGAGTAAGAGGGTTGGGCCTGCGATTGGTTTATGATGAATTTGATTGCTATCAATGGCTCTCCTGGTCAGCCCGATTAGCTAAGTTGGTAATACACTTGACTTCAAACCCCAAGATCACGGGTGCGAGCCCCTAACAAACTAATTGTCTTTCGGATGAGACAATGAACCGAGGCCCCGTGTGACGGTGCTATCCGCCGAGCACGTTAAAGAACCAAGCGGACCTTTCAGCAGTTTCGTCTTGTATCTTTGCACTATCCCCCGTAACAACTAACCGTCTTCTGGGGGCGTCGCTCATATGGGTATGTGCTACGGTACCGACGATATAAAATCGGAAATACACACACGATTAGCCTCTGTTGGTAGAGCACATGACTTCAAACCTCAAGATCACGAGTTCGAGCCCTGGGCTGACCATTGACACTAACAAACTTATTGTAGTTTCGGAACGGAAACACACACACATAAATGGCTCAATGTCACAAAAAAATCACTACAACAAATGGCTATAATTTTGAGAAAGGTCATCAAAATGGAAAATGCCCATTTTGCTAGATATTGAGTACACGTGAAAGTTGAAGCAAATCCGTTCAGTAGTTGAAGGTTTGTTTGTTTGGATGGGTTTTAACGCCACTTTTAACAATATTTCAGTCATATGGCGGAGGAAGGAGCACCTAACCATGGGATCTTGTTATTTCTTACACCAGTACTACCACTACATCCTTTCCGAGCCCTCGGCTTCTCATCCCACTTAGGTTTACGATTGTCCATACACTGATGGGAGAAAAATATCGGAAAGAATTTTTGCCACAACAGGGGAATGAACCCGGACCTCGTGATTTAGAGTCCGACGCGCTACGGTTTAACGCGCTCAGTAGTTGAAGAGAAAATGAGCGAACACAACAGATCTTCACATAGATAATTCTTGCTTAACTCTTTATCGAATTCATACAACATTTTTTTGTCCAATAAAAGCATGGCTTTCATGGGTTGGGCAATCTTATTAAAATATATGTTGAACACTGAAAATCTCCGCCTCACAATCTAATGATGAACTTCAATTAAATTTCACATGAATGATCCTTGGATGGGCCTTTAGCAGATTCCTTACAATGTGTTTGATCAGATGAAAACCAAGGATATCATCTTAGGGGCTAATTAAATAAGGGTAATTAATGCTGCTGGATGTTCGTCTTGACATTCATGCCTGGGCGCCTTATGTACACTAATATAGCATACAGTCACAAAAAGAAAACGAAATTTCATTTATCAATATTTTTATATTGCCTTTCTTTAAATTGGATTTTCCGATTGAATTAATTTTTTTTTATTTCTTACTTTTATTGATAAAATAGGAAACTCTGGGACGAATCATAATAAATATTGAGTCGTATTGTCTGAAATGTCTAAATAAGAAGAGTGCACAGAGGTTGAATTTACTTGCTCCTTAGCTATTATTGGATCGAGAATTCGTTTCAGTCAATCGACTATTAAATTTTGGGGGAAAAAAATAGAAATAAAGTTGTTCTGTAACAGGAAGCTTCTTCAATGTAAACAGTTATTTCGAACTATAATTGTCGTAAAGCGGACCAATACCCCCACAAGCTCTTTGTCACTCAAGTAAACCAGTTGACCTTCATTACCCAAATCAGGGAATAGTTTTCAATCAAAGTTAAATTGTGGCCTTGACCTTCATGACCCCAAAACGATAGGGCAACTACTTAGGTCTTGGACATGTGTACAAAGTTTCATGGACCTAGGTCCAATCAATCTAAAGTCAGAGCACGGAAACGGTTTTCAAATTCAATAGTGACCTTGACCTTTGACCTAAGTGACTAAAAACGATTGGGCATCTCCTAGGGTCATGGGCAACATGTGAATATAGTTTCATGGTCCTAGGCCACATGCCTTATGAGTTAGAGACTGGAAATAGTTTTCAAAGTTTAACTGTGACCTAGACATTTGACCTCCGTGACCAAAATTCATAAAGCTACCTCCTGGGTCATTAAGAAACAATTGTATGAAGTTTCAAGGTTGTAGGTTTATTGGTTCTAAGTCCGAAAACAATTTTCAATTGTGACTGACCTCCATGACCAGAAAACAATAGGGCACTTCCCAGGGTCATTACCAACAATAGTATGAAGTTTAAAGGTTGTAGGTCAACTGGTTCTTGTGTTAGATTTTCAATCAAAGGTCATTTGTGATATTGACCTTTGACCCCCGTGACCCAAAAACAATAGGGAACTTCCTTGGGCGGGTCATTACCTACAATTGTATGAAGTTTCAAGATTGTAGGTCTATTGATTCTCGAGTTAGAGCATGGAAACACAAAAGTCTACGTACAGAACTACAGACATGTTGAAAACAATATACCCCCCTCTTCTTCGTAGGTGGGGGTATGATTAGAAAAAAAATATATATCACCTGCAAGTTCTTGTACTTTTTTTCCAGTCTAAATTTTTGTTTTGTAATGTATTAATCTTAGCAATCCCTCATCTTGTCGTATCAAAGGTGTTCAAAATGGTGCTATTGATAACGCTTCATATGTGATTGATTTATTCATTGAACAGGGTTTAAAACCACTTTTAACAGTATTTCAGTTATATCGCGGTGGCTGAAGCACCTAACAATAGATTCCTGGTATTCCTCACACCAGTACTACCACGACATCCAACTGCTATCCAACACTTATTATAGATGGCCTTTCCTAGTACTAGAAAGTATGATGAGGAGACATGTCCAGCCTGCTGAATAATTTGACCTTGAGGGTTGACCTTGGACCTACACGAAAATGGCACATCTACCTATGATGGAATAAAAGTGACACAAATTGTTTTGAAATCAATGCACAAAGAAGGAGATATACTCTGGACAAGCTCAATATGAACATTTGACCTTGAGCTGTGACCATGACCTATCTGAAAATTCATTTCAAATGGCACATTTACATACAAAGGAGAACAACTGTGCCAATTTAATTTGAAATCCATCCCTGGCTTCAGGAGTTATGTTCCAGACAAACTCACAGGGACTGACGCACATACACCGACCGACTCGTCATAATAATAAGGACAACTATGTCTTGAGCTGACAAAAGGTGATTTTGGAACTCAATTAAATAATCTAAAAAAATTAGTCATGCAAACAATCTTTATTTACAGCACTTTTTTAATATCATAGGAGTAACATGGATTCAAATAAATAATCATTAATTACGATCAAATTTATATTGTTTACTTATCAACATACACTTTTGACTAAAGAGGCATCAGGACCAATCCTTTTTTTCCTATAGCAGACTTTCTAAATAAAAAGACTATTACTGAAATACATTAACCCTTTCCTGTACTTTCCACGTTTTTTACGTCTCTTTGATTTATAATTAATAAAACATTAAATTGCATGTGACGAGCAATTTCTTCTTTTTCCACATCAATTTCTACCCTTCCGAACGGTTATTTTTCAATTTAAACCCTCTTTAAATTTTTGTCTGCAAAACCTTTGAATTCGGACAGGTCTATAATTTTGAAAAACAAGAAAGGGTCAACACACCCAAATAGTTCCATGTCAGTTTTTTTTCTGAGAAGTAAATGGACTATAACTAAAAGGCATATCTCTGCTTGATACTGAATGCACATTTGAAAGTTGAGTTAAACCTATTCATTAGTTGATGAGAAGATGAGTATATAAAAGTTTTAAACAAAGGGTCACTACTCCAAGAAGAATGAATAGAATGTAACCAAAATAGTTTGTGCACATCTTGGCTTGATACTGAGGGTATTTACGAAAATGACCGATTGCTGGCCCCGCCTGCTTACTCCTTTGGCCCTGCCCAGTAACTCCGACAGGAAGTTCCGCTTTGATTTTAAATGGCATTATTTGCAACATTTATAGCTAGTGGCTTCTAATAAAAAAATTAAAATGGATGGTTGGCGACTTAATCCTCGTAACTGCAGCTTGAATAAGCTGTATTTACAATGTTTAAGTCGCCAAACCAACAGAAATGTTTCTCACAAATCAAGGCCAATGTCAGAGTTCAAATCTCAATACTGGGCTGAATGATTGATAGATTGATTCCTTGGTTGACAGCTGTGATTGGTCAGTTGGAATCAAATCCATGTAGTAGCTTAGGACAAAATTGGCTGATAAGGAAAAGCTACAGACAGACAAACAGACGGACCAACCAACAAGCTGACTCCTACATACCCCAAAAACTAAATAATACTCGGTAAGATGCGTTTTCAAAATGCTTACTGATTGCTGAAGGATTGCTAGCCAACCCCACTGCATTTTTGTCTGATTAGCCATAAGTCTGCATGATATATGTTTGAATGTGGTTTAATGTCACTTTTAACAGCATTTCAGTCATACTGTCGCGGCTGGAGCACCTAACCATGGATTCCTGGTATTTCTCAAACCAGTACTACTACTTCATCCTTTCCGAGCCTCCAGCTCTAAATTAGCTTAACAATTATTTAGGTTTACATTTATGTCCCATTAGTGGGAGACATGTCAGATATTTATCGCAACCAGGGATCCAACCATGGATCTCATGATTGAGAGACTGAAGCGCTATCATGGCACTATGACCACAAGGACATTGAACAAAATCAAATAAGAGATGAAGAGAATATTTTTTGTTTTCATGGAGGTATGAACCGAAAAACCTAATCACACTGTATGAATACGCGAAGCGGATTCATACATTGTGTGATTAGGTTTTTCGGTTCATACCTCCATGAAAACAAAAAATATTCTCTTCATTTCTTATAATTTAATAGCATCGGGCGAAAAAAACAAAAGCTTTGCAAATTTTGATACCTTTTTGTATGGGACTATTTTGTGCGGAAGCATACAAAATTGCTGCGTGCTCAAAATTTTGTTCATGGAGTTATGAATAATTTTTTTCGACCAATCAGAACGCTCGTTTTTGATAGACGAAACTAGAAATTAAATTATATGCCAGTAAATGATCTAAATAAAAGAGTACCCTGTAGTTACAAGTATTCAATTTCACCAAGGAAAATGTGTGTTCATAAATGTTTATAAACATTGTGCATCCATTCTTGAAAGATTTGATAGGTCAATCTATTTCTTTGATAGCAGGGATCTGTGACCTGACCAATTGTGGTTGTCAATTAAATAATCAGTTGACCAATGAAATCATTCTTGTACACTTAAAATAAACTTTGAACTCCAACATTAGAGCCATTATTGTTAACCTTTTGTGGTTTGGCGACTTAAATATCATAACTACAGCTTATTAAAGTTGTAGTAAGATGTTAAGGATGCTAGCCAACAATTCAATTTTTTTGTTACACGCTACTGACTTTAAATTTTGCAAAATAATGCCATTTAAAATCAAAGCGGGACTTCATGTTTGAGTCCGTGGGCCTGACAAACCAAGTTAATGGGCAGGGCAAACGATTTGTCAATTGATGGATAGTTGACCAAAACAGCCGACTTCCTACATTGCTAATAGACATATCAAACACATTTACTTTGAAATATACATGGAAGGGAATATGAAACAAGAAAGCCATAGCCACAATCTACGCAGCCACATACTTTGTACTGAGCCCCCTTTTTTTGTAGCCCCCCTTTTTCTGTGACACAAACGAAATTGGTAAAACCCTGAAAATATGCACAATGTCAATCTACTAAGCATTTTCTGTGAAAATTTCTTTTAAATTCATCTATAAATGTAGGAGGAGATGCGTTAACAAGAAATTTTGCTTGCATTAACCCATTCCCACACAAAGACACCTTTGCACAAAGGAGAGGAAAACATTGTGGAAAATGAAGAAATTGCTTGTGACAAGCAATTTCTTCATTTTCCACAATGCTTACTAACCAGAACGTTGAAAAAAATCTACAATTTGGTCTACTTTTTATTTTTTGTCTACTACTATTTTCAATGTGACCAGTCTAAAATTTTGACGTCTGGTAATGGATTAAGCCCCCTTTTTTTCTTTGACGCAGCCCCCTGCCAACAAAAGCTATGGACATAGAGGCTTCTGTAAATCCCTTGACTTATAAATGTACATGGTGACTACCAGAGATTCATAACAACAACTTAGTCAAGCTGTGGTTACAGTTTTTAGCCCATTACCAGACGACAAAATTTAAGACTGGTATCATTTGAAAGTTAATAAAATCTAAAAGAAAAATCTTTGTCATTCAGGGTTGAAAACGTAGTAGACAATGATAAAATCGCTTGTCACAAGCTATTCTACCACAATGACAATGTTTCTTGGATTGTTCTGGATTTTGAAGAAAAAAACAGGATTGAGGGGGAATGAGTAAAATAGCCTAGCAATGAGTAAAACACAATTTCACATTGACTCAAGTTCCTTTCCTATTAATGAACACAGGGAGCCCATACACGACTGGAGCACTGCCAACCAGGTACTTCATTTTACAGGCTTTCCTAGCTCTCTGTACACAGGGGATTAAGGGAGATCCATCCTCTGAATTTAACCATGTCTTCAGTAATTCCATGGTGTATTTATCTATATCCTTGTCGGTCACATCCCACAGATTGGCAACCATGCAGGGACTGAAAATAAACAAGAGATCCTTTTAACCCCGTGTCAATATTCCGATTTTAGTAGGAGGTATAGACAAAGATCAGACTGCACTTTAGTCTACATATCCCCGTCTGTTCTTTTTAAACCAGAATTACTTATGAAATTAATTTTCAAAAGAAGTAATCACAACTGGATAACAAGTACTGCCAGTGCTTTCAGCCCTTTGATTTTTATACAATTCTGAAAAAGATTTTATTCAGCATGACAAGGTTTAAGCTCATATCAGTTGTATTTAAGAAGTATAACAAGGGAACCGCTTGCAGATGTCTCATGCTTCGCTACCAAGGACTGAACAAAGAACAAAAATCTAGGCGTAAAAAGGGGCATAATTTGTAAAAGAAGAAAAGAAAAAATGGAGTAATATCTCAGAGTTGTAAATTAATCTTTTGACTGTAAACACTTATCAATATCACTAGTAATAATGAGATATCACAAACTGTCAAAGTTTTTATAACACACAAGGTATAGCGATAGCTTAGGTTAAGGCGGAAAACAGCCACACTAAAAATTTCCAACAATTTGCAACAAATTCAAATCTGAAATACAAAAGCTCCTGGTGTGAAGGTAAACCAACATAGAAAAGAGCCTTACTATTTTCAGGGATAAACCCATTATTAGACAACAAAATTTCATGCTGGTTCTAATTTAAAGCAGTTGCATAGCCCTCTGTAAAATGTGTTTAAATCAGTAACTATAAGATAAGCAGAAATATTGAAGTGGGCAGCATACTCTTCTTTTCCAAAAATTCTATCTTTAACAATATTTCTACAATGTGCCAAACCTCAGGATTGAGTGGTAACAGGTTCACCCATTCCTTCACAATGATGCTTTTTGACAACCCTCAAGAAAAACAATTGGGAAAACACTGTATAAATTGAAGGAATTACTTGCAACAAGCAATTTCTGTTATCCACGTTTTCTAGCCAGAAAGTTAAAAATCTAGAATTTCATAAGCTTTGGATTGTTGTCTGCAACTCCTTTCAATTTGGACCAGTCTAAAATTTTGACGTCTGTTAATAGAATCTAATAATAAAATAGAAATGTACTCCAATATCATATAGATATTAGGGCTCTGCAGAGTGGGCGACTCAGGCAAAGATTTCGCCTAGTTTCATAAAAAAATTGCCTTAGTTGATGATCAAAGCAAAATCGATTGATTAACTGGAGTTTTAACACCACTTTTCACAGTATTTCAGTCATATCCAAGCAGAAAAGCAAAAGCGAAGTTGCCTGGAAAATACTGGATGTCGCCTCCTTATGATAGGCAATAATGGCATTTTTCCTAGAGGCTATCAAATAAGGGGACAGTAAATCAACCATACAACTGCTGATCGGAAGCCCTTTGATCGTAAATCAAGTACATGTATGTATCAATAGGCGACATGCTTGCTTCATTCGCACCTCCGTTGATTGGATGGTTGCAAGCCCTTGTATACTGTCAGGATTAAAGGAACTTTTTGAAATAAATCCCTTTCCCTGCTGAATATTCAATTATTTCTGTTTATGTTTATTTTAAAAATCTACGATATTTGTTGAGTACTTTCAGGCAGTGAGAATAATGGCGGATGTTACTGCAAAAGCCATGTCATTTACCTGTGTTCAAAATTTATTGATAAAAAAAATGAAATCTTGTTGATGAAAACTAAATTTCCCATATAACTACAAAGAGAAAAAGTATTTTCAAAAAAAACATTAAATTCTAGATATCTACTTTAATTTAACAAATGTAGAAGAACTAAGACAAACAATTTAATGCTTCTACGATCTTTTCATAAGAAACATTGTTGGGTTTCTTTTTAGAAATTAAATTTCACCTATCTTGTTTTGGTGATTAATCCATTCATTAACACATAATCCAAATTATTCCATGTTAACATAGTTTTAAATTTAAACCTCCACTACACAGTCTGTGATTTGTGTACTCAGCTGTTATCTTTACCCTTTACTTACAATAACTGCAACTTAGTCTGAATGAACACTTTTTTGATCTACTAATTACAAGCTTTTAATCCAATTTTTTGTTATGAACAGGTGAAGTTGATAGACTTGAACCAATTACTACACAATCCCAATTTTTGATGCATTGAAGAATTTAAATGTTTAAATGGAAAGCTTGTGAGAAAAGGGGCAAAAATATTGTGGGAAGAGAAGAAATTGCTTATTTAAACCCAAATAAAGATTCAAACCTGAATAAAGAAGACAAAATATTTGTTCACAGGAATCAGTTCTCTGTAATAAGGACAAAAAGAAAGGATGAGCAGTACTTTTTACATTAATTGCACACTATATAAAACAAAATATTTTTCATATGTTTGGTACACCTGAAATTTCTCATTTTCGCTCTCTTATGATCGTAATAAATTTGACTGAAACTCACTGAATGCTACTGTCAATCAAATTTATCAATTGGCCAATTAAATCATTCAATTAGATCAGATGTTCAATGTTGACCAAAGATATCTATTTGTCAACATATTGTTGATATGTGACCCTAAACCTCTAACTACAGCTTGCTCACTTTGTTTTAACCCTTGTCATGCTGTATAAATTACCTTACTGAATTGCTGTAGAATCAAAGGGCTGAAAGTGCTGACTGAACTTGTTAAAAAATCAGTATTTCTTTTAGAAATCAATTTCATAAACAACTCTGGCTGGAAAAGTACTAGCAGGAGGTGTAGACTAAGATCAGACTGCACTTATGTGCAGGCTGATCTTGGTCTACACCTCCTGCCAAACCCGGAATGTTGCCGGTTCAGCATGACAAGAGTTAATCTCTAATCATAATGTGTAGGTTGCCAATCAACAACTTGCTCTTAAGTTATGTATAAAATTTCAAGCTAATTTTGTTTGATATTACAGACAAAACACCTTGTCAGAGTGGAAAGTGTGCAGCTAGTGATCCCCTTTACAGGTGGGTATAGATGTTTTTTCATGTCACATATTTTTATTATTCTCATTCCCTCTCATATACTATTTCGATACAATATTCTAGAAAGTAGTTTTGAGAAAGGCAGAGGTCGTTTATCAGAATAAACCAGGGTATTTCCCTAAAAGCCTATTTAGGCTATTAATCTATTTTTAGATTAAGCCGAGACATTTGCAAAGAATATTGGGTGATACACGCTGTGCGTATAACCGTTGAATTCCCGGATTCAGTTTGAATTTGCTCAAACAAATGTCATTGTTACGATCAGGATTTATGTTTGTTAGCCGGTCTTCAAATCTATTAATTGATTGATTAATGGGGTTTAACGCAACTTTTAACAGTATTTCAGTCATATCACAGCGGCTGGGGCACCTAGCAATGGACTCCTGGTATTTCTCAAACCAGTGCTACCACTACATCCATTCCTAGCCTCCAGCTGTTATCCCACTTTGGTTTACAATTATCCACCCATAGGTGAGAGACAAATGTCGGAAAGGATATGTGCCGCCGTCGTTTTCAAATCTATAAAGATCAGTCCAAAACTGCCATAAGTGTCAATACAAATAAATACACTTACCTTAGTTTTTCGAAAACCATTTGGTTGTTCCACTTGTTAATTCGTTACTGAAGTTGACTTTGGGTCATAAAAAATGAGGTCATTCTTTGTCAACAAATGAATTCCATGATATCTAAGACCTAGAGGCCCATGAGGGCCTGAGACGCTCTACTGGTTATCAAGTTTTTCATTAAAGAAATCTGATATTTAAGGAAGTTAATTACTTAAAGAAGAATGCATAAAGGAAAAGCAAATTGGACTTTATCCACTTTATTATTTTTGGCAACAATCCTCAAGGCCCCTTTTCCCTTGTTTCATGACGGATCCACTCCATTTCCAAAAGGAAGTTACCTTATGATCCTACAATCATCCTGTGAAATTTTTAATCAGAATCTGACAATAATTGTGGACTTAATCACATAAACAGGATTGTTTTGAATGAAAATCCATAAGGCCCCTTTTCCTGTGTTTTCTGATGGATCAATTTCATTCCAAAAGGAACATGCCTTACAACCCTACAATTGTCCTGTGAAATTTAAAAGACAATTTGATAATGATTGTGGACTTCATCACATACACAAGAATGTTTTGAATGATAATCTGTAAGGCCCCTTTTCCTGTGTGTCAAATGCCACAATTATTCCATGCATCTTTGTAGAGAATCCAATAAAGCGGTTGACTTTATTGTGTTAACAAAGATATTAAAATCAAGTTCTCATAAGGCCCTTTTTCACATGATTTACTGTTTGTTTTATCATTCTGTTAAAGTCATATGGCCCCTTTTCACATGATACATGTACTTGATGGGTTGTACCCAGTTCTGAAAAGAACCATTTAAGAGATTGTACAATCATTCTGTGAAATTTGAAGTGAATCCCGTGAAATCAAGAGACATCATTGTGTTAACTAGAATATTTAAGAAAGTTTTCATAAGGCCCCCTTTTATGTGACACTTGCCATAATCAGATCCACTGTCAAAATCAACAATTGTAATGATGGTACAATCAATATGTGTAATCAGTGACATTTATTGTGTTATTGAGTTTATAGTGAAATCCTCAAAGGGCCCATTTTCCCATGATACTTTACAGAACAAACCAAATTTCAAAAGGAACAATTCTAATGATGGTACAATCATTCTGTAAAGGTTAAAGAGAATCAATGAAAACAGTGGACTGAATTGTGTCTAGATTTTTTTGTAATACAAGATGTGTTTGTGAAACACTATGCCCCAAAAACGGGAATTCTTTAGAAACAGGTAAAGGGTTAAAATTTTGACCTTGTCCTTGATGAAATGACCTTCCCCAGTTGCGCCTTGTTGACACCTATCTACATACCAAATATTAGCATTGTAACTTAATCAGGGTTGAAGTTATATGAAAATGTTTAGTTGGCAGGTTAAGTTTTGCAGACAGACGGACAGATGGACATCGGTAAAACAATATGCCCCCGATCTTATCGATGCGGGGGCATAAAAATTTTCATAAGGCCCCTTTTCTTGTAAAACTTAACAAATCAGACCCAATGTACAAAGGAACAATCCTAATGATAGATAGTTTGAAGATAAATTAATGATAAAGACTGAGGACTTTATTGTGATATTGATGTTTTTGTAATAGAATTTTTATAAGGCCCCTTTTCTTGTGTCACTTAACAAATCAGACCCAACTTACAAAGGAACCATCTCAATGATGGTACAATCATTCTATTAAAGTTTGGAGAGATTCTGATAAAGATGATACTAGACAGATCAGGCCTAATTTGAAAAGAAAGAAACCTCATGAAGGAACAATCATTCTGTGAAAGTTTAAACAGAATCTGGTGTAAACTGTTGACTTTATTGTGGTATAAGGATTTTAAAATTAGTTTTCATAATGCTCCTTTTTCTGTGATACTTGACGGATCAGGTCTAATGCAAACATCAACAATCATCATTATTGTACAATTATTCTGTGAATGTTTGAAGAAAATCCAATGAAAGCTCTAGACTTGGTAACAGGGATTTATAAATGAAATTTTCATAAGGCCCCTTTTCCCGTGTTTCTTGACAGTTCAAACCATGTTATGGAAAGAATGATTGTTATGACCTTACAATCATTCTGTGAAAGTTTCAACATAATCTGATCAAAGCTGTGGGCTTCATTGTGTTAACAGGGATTTTTTAATTGAATTTTCATAGCCCTTTTCCCATGTAACTTGATGGATCTGAACCAATTCCAAAGGGGTCTTTACTTACAAAAGTATAATTATTCTGTTTGAGTATAAAGACTACCCCATGAAATCTGTGGACTTTAAAGCATTAATTAAGATTTTTTCAGTTGAATTTTCCTAAGGCCCCTTTTCCTATGTTTCACGATGGATCAGGCCCAATTTGAAAGGAACAATCCTTATGATGATACAATCATTCTGTGAAAGTTTGAAGTTGATCAGGTGAAATCTAGGGCCATGATGTGTTAACTAAGATTTGTTTATTAAATTTTCATAGAGCCCCTTTTCCATGAAACTTGATGGATCAAACCCACTTCCAAATGGAACAATCCATTTAATGTAATAATCATTCTGTGACTGTTTGAAGAGAATTTGTTGAAAACTGTGGAGTCTATTGTGTTTACGAGTTTTTTTTAATCAACTTTTAATCAGGCCCTGTTTCCATTGTTTCTTGACGGATCATACCTGATTCCAAAAGGAACAATCCTTATGATGGTGCAATCATTCTGTTAAAGTTTGAAGAGAATCAAATTAAAACTGTGGACTCGAGAGTGTTTACGAGGATTTTTTAATTGAATTTTCATAAGGCCCATTTTCCAATGTTTCTTGACGGATCTGACCCAATTTTAAAAGGAACGATCCTTTAGATGGAACAATCATCCTGTGAATGTTTGAAGAGAATCCGATGAAAACTTCGGAGTCTAGAGTGTTAACAAGGATTTCTTAATAGATTTTACCATTAAATTTTAAAATGGCCCCTTTTCCCGTGTTTCTTGACGGATCATACCCAATTCCGAAAGGAACATTCCTAATGATGGTGCAATCACTCTGGGAAAGTTTGAAGAGAATCAAATTAAAACTGTGGACTCAAGAGTTTTTACAAGGATTTACTAATTAAATTTTCATAAGGCCTATTTTCCCATGTTTCTTGACAGATCTAACCCAATCTCTAAAGGAACGATCCTTATGGTACAATCATTCTGAGAACGTTTGAACAGAATCCAAAGAAAACTGTGGACTCTAGAGTGTGAATGAGGATTTTTAATGGGATTTTTAATTAAATTTTCATAAGACCCCTTTATCCATGTTTCTTGATGGATCATACCCGATTTCGTATAGGACGTTCCTTATGTTGGTGCAATCATTCTGTGAAAGTTTGAAGATAATCTGATGAAAACTGTGGCCTCTAGCGTGTTAACGAGGATTTCAATGGAATTTTTAATTAAATTTTCAAAGGCCCCTTTTCCCATGTTTCTTGATGGATCAAACCCTATTTCGAAAAGATGAATTCTTATGATAGTACAATCATTCTGTGAAAGTTTGAATAGAATCTGATGAAAACTGTGGACTCTAGAGTGTAAACGAGGATTTTTTAATTAAATTTTAGGCTCCTTTTCCCATGTTTCTTGACAGATTTGACCAAATTTCGAAAGTACAATCATATTGTTAAAGTTTGAAGGGAATCTGATGAAAACTGTTGACTCTACAGTGTTAACAAGGAAAAGTTAACAGACGGACGACGGACGGACGGACGCTGGACGGGAAAAAGCCATGGCAATAGCTATAGTAGGCTTTGGCCAGTAGAGCTAACAACCTTGAATTTTCCTGAACCTTTCCTATATAACGAAAAAAGCCACTTTCAGGGTTCGCACTGCCAATCGCCATTGTCGCCAAATGCGACAAAAATAAAATTCTGGCGCAAGTTTTTTTCATTTGGCGAAAGTTTGTGGCGCCAAAAAAATAGAAAAGTTTTTTTATACATACTTTTAATTTGACTAATCTCCAGAAATCAAGTCCGAGGGCCAAGTAGGTATAATTGCTCAAGGGCTTTTATATCGGGTCAATTATGTCACCGAGTCTGACACAAGACTAACACATTACCAAATTTAATCACAATTCTGATTGACAGCCAATCAGATGAATAAAATGCGCTCATTGGTTGGCAAGTCGTATTGATTTTGTGTTGTGGGCGTGACTTAGTATTTTGGATGAGCCGATGAAATCGATCAGACCTCAAATTTCACACATAAATAGGCTTTCTATAAGAAAAGTGTAATTAAACTGGCCGCCATTTGCCTTTTCCTGATGAATACAATTGCCGAATTTGGGCCTATTTTCGTATATTTATGCTGACAGTTTCAGTCAGTTTCTAATCTCGGCACCGCTACCGCGATTCCTTGCTCAAACACTGAATCATCATTTATGGGTCATTTGAATGATATTCTGATGAACTGTTGATAGAAACAGTGGTAGTTTGTCCAAATTTGACAGAAATTTCAAAAGTTATCCTGTCCCAAAAGCAGACCAACCATTTCTTTTTTGTTTATTCGTACCCAAGAATGTTCAACCTTGAACTGATTTTTTTTTAATTATATAAGTCTACATTATTTTATTATTAAATCAAGCATATTTCACTAGGTTTATTACTATTTCCTTCACTCTTTTTTTCTCATCAAAGTCTCGATTTTCTAATCAAAGTACTGAAAGCACTGATTAAAGATGAGTAAAAATCATTGTAGCTGTAGGGCTTAGCTACATTCATTAAAGACAAACAACAAACGAATTGCCATATTAAAAACCTGTTTAATATGCACATAATCTATTTAACAGCATATAAGTTAAGAAAATAACAGTGCAGTTAAGAAATCCTCGAGCTTGGCCCCAACTCCTCAATTTGCCCCCAACTTTTTCCATTTGGCCCCAACTTTTTTAATTTGGCGAAAGTGATGGCGACAACTTTTTTCAAGCCAGAGCTAACCCTGACTTTAATCAGATTGCCGTGAAGATGATATCTGACTCAAATTTAAGTTAAGCATCCATTTGAGTGTATTTTTAGGCAATTAGCAAAATTTTCTTATCAAGGTTTCAGAAACATAGATACCTCCTTTTAACCAATTCCCACTCATTACCACGTTTTGACGTGACTTGAAAAAAAAAGTTTTGGAAACATTGAGGAAAACAAAGAAATTACTTGTTTAAAGCTATTTTTTCATAATCAGTAATATTTTCTACCCCAAAAGACAAAGACTTTTAAAATTTCATCAACTAAAAATTGTGGTCTGCAGCCTCTTTGAATTTGGACCAGTATAAGATTTTGTCGTCTGGTAATGGGTTAAGATTTATTAATAGTTCAATAACAATCATAGTTTATCTACTCACCATCCCGCAAGGAAATAGCTGGTCATAATTCCAAAGGGTTCAAGCTGACCTTTCACTAGAAGCTTTCCACTACTACATCCCATTAAAATAGTCACAGCATGCCCTTGTAACTTCTCAATCTCAACACCCGGGAAATACCTTCCACCACTACCATGCCCAAGGTATCTATTGTATATAAAGTTCACAGATTGGGTTATTACAGTAAACTATGATTAAACCATTCCCATACAAAACAATTTTAGACATGTCCAAATTGAAAGAAGCTGCAGACAACAATTTCAAGCTGTTGTTTCATTTTTTGTTCATTTTTAGATAGAAAACAGTGTTAATAATGAAGAAAATGCTTGTATCAAGCAATTTCTTCATTTCCACAATGTTTTCTAAGGCATTTTTCTTGAGGGGCGTAAAAAGGAGGGATTCGTGGGAACAGGTTAAAGCAATATCCAATGGATAGAAGAAAATGCGTTTTTATATATCATAATATATTCATAGTGCGACATTTCAAACAAAAAGTTCCAGTCAAGACATTGAAATCAATTTCATTATAAGTTATATATTACAGTTAAGAACATCATGAAATTGACGTTGATCCTACTCAGTTTCCATTCATATGATTCAAATGACTCAATCAGATCATTCAACAAGAGCTTTGTCCACAGGACACAGATGCCCCCACTGGTAGCTTTGATAATAACAAAGGGCAATAACTCCAAAATTATGCAAGCAAGAGTTGAGGTTCTTGTGCACTGCACTTCTCCTCAATGAGGTCTATCCACCTGTGAAGTTTCAAGTTGATAGCTATTATACTTTCAGAGATATGCCCAAGAAAAAATGAAAGTCTTAAAAATAACAAAGGGCAATAACTCCAAAATTATGCAAGCAAGAGTTGGGGTTCTTGTGCACTGCACTTCTCCTCAATGAGGTCTATCCACCTGTGAAGTTTCAAGTTGATAGCTATTATACTTTCAGAGATATGCCCCAGACAAAATGTAAGTCTTTAAAATAACAAAGGGCAATAACTCCAAAATTATGCAAGCAAGAGTTGTGGTTCTTGTGCACTGTACTTCTCCTCAATGAGGTCTATCCATCTATGTAGTTTCAAGTTGATAGCTATTATACTTTCAGAGATATGCCCCAGACAAAATGTTAGTTTTTAAAATAACAAGGCGCAATAACTTCAAAATTATGCAAGCAAGAGTTGTGGTTCTTGTGCACTGCACTTCTCCTCAATGAGGTCTATCCATCTATGAAGTTTCAAGTTGATAGCTATTATACTTTCAGAGATATGCTCCGGACAAAATGTAAGTCTTTAAAATAACAAAGGGCAATAACTCAAGGATTATGCAAGCAAGAGTTGTGGTTCTTGTGCACTTTTCCTCAATGAGGTCTATCCATCTATGAAGTTTCAAGTTGATAGCTATTATACTTTCAGAGATATGCCCCAGACAAAATGTAAGTCCTTAAAATAACAAAGGGCAATAACTCCAAATTTATGCAAGCAAGAGTTGTGGTTCTTGTGCACTGCACTTCTCCTCAATGAGGTCTATCCACCTATGAAGTTTCAAGTTGATAGCTATTATACTTTCAGAGATATGCCCCGGACAATTTCGGGACGGACGGAAGGACAGAAGTATGGAGGGACCGACAAAGGCAAATCTATATGCCCCCCGACATTAAGTGGTCGGGGCATAAAAACTTCATTCACATTACTTAAAACATTCTGTGATTCCATTGACCACTGAGCAGCCTTGTCTTGGATGTATCCAATTAGTTAATAAATAAATCTATTTATAGAACAGCAGACACATTTGTATACTGGGAGATGACATTGTTCATTTCATATTAATGCCTGTATTTTTAAAAACTCGCTCATTATATTCCAGAACCATTTCACAACATTCACTTTTGTAAATTTCATGATGTTCTTTAATCAATGCCACTTTAATTAAGTTAATCTTACTGCATGACTTTAGAATTCTACCATTATATGTACAATTTCAATATAAATGAAGCTACATTTTCACTAATGATTCAATGTATTTTAGTCTAAACAAAAATTTCAAAATAATTGTAGATAATGAAGAAATAGCTTAGATTTCTTAATTTTCTAAACAAATTATCCAAAAAGGCAAAGATCTAAAAAAATAAAAATCATCAATTATAAATTGTCATCTGTAACTTGACAACTTGTTTAAATTTTGAACAGTCTAAAATTTCGTTGTCAGGTAATGGGTTAAAAGTGTTCTAATCAGAAGGTTAAATAGTCAATGTTTTATTACATACATGTTTTGCTGTCATTAGTTTAATCATCGTCAAGTAATCCCCAGTTTTCTGGACTTAAAGGACTTGTCCAGCCCAGATATGCATTTTTTACTTTTTGCATTTCCTATTTCATTTTCCTTTTTTGTATACTAATCTGCTATTCCAATGGCGATGTGAAAGCTGATTTTGTGTTAATCAGCACAGGTGTGCAAACGGAAAAATCCAATTAGCGAGCTCCAAATCGATTTGGATGATAACCCCGTGTGACGTCACGATCTGTACCGACGCTTTACTCTTACTGTGTTTACATGTATGAATGGGAAGTTTTCTGGCATATAAATCACTCATACAAGTGAAAAAGAGTTAATCATGCAAAAAAGGAACGAAAGAGGGTGCTAGTAAACTTGCTGGCGGCATGCGTTGCGTCGCTGCAAATTGTGGAAATAGATATTATAGACAGGGTTTCTATGCACGCTTTTCCAAAAGATGCTGTGCGGAGAAAACAGTGGACAGGGTATGGGCCAACGAATTATTCTGTGCTTTGTTCGGATCATTTTGAAAGAGATTGCTTTCCTTTTAAATATTTTTTTGAAAAAGAACACATGGGTATTGCTCCAAAGCTGATTCAACTGAACAAGGATGCTGTTCCGTTATTATTTACAATGTTTTCTACCTTAAAGGACAAAGCTTTTTCAAATTCATCAAGTAAAATTATCGTCTGCAAAATTTTTGAACTTAGACCAGTCCGCGGTTTTGTAATGTGATAATGGGTTAATCGTAACCCAAAATCAATGATCAACAATGTTTTCTACCTTGAAAGACTTTCTTTTAAATTTCACCAAGTAAAAAAAATCGTCTGCAAATTCTTTGAACTTAGACCAGTCTATAATTTTGTCGTGTGATAATTGGTTGATGGTAACCAAAATATTACGGGTCCTCTCATAACTGATTATTCTAAAATATATTATTGCCTTGTTTCCATTGGAAGTAAACATTTTATGAAAAGAAGACACGTACAGGCTTTGCAAGAAATATCTTCCTTTTTCCATATTGTTTTATTCTGCGGGATTTTTTATTTGAAAAAAAAGAGAAAAAATCTTTATATCTTTTTGGTCAGTAAGTGGAACCATGTTATGACATATTGGTTTACTAGTCAAAATCGAAATACTGCGTTACAGACGAAAATCCAAGCTTGCACAAATTACAAAATGTGGTGCCAGACAGGATAGAAAACATTGAGAGTAAAGACGAAATTGCTACCAAGTTATTTCTGCTTTTCTTTTTTATTTTCTTATATATTGAAAAAAAAATTTGACAATGCGTAATAATGCGGGATCGTATTTTAATGGTTATCTATCGTGAAAAGTTCTAATTCGAAGGGACTATAATGTTTAAAGCTACAGCAAGCCCTCTTCGAAAAGGCATTTTGTGTCTTGAGGACGGGTGGCGTAGACTACGACCACTGGCCATATTTCATTAAAAGAAAACTCTGAAAATCTCCACGAAAGGTAATATGCCGTACATCAAGGTAATAAAATCGGGTGCGAACGTAATCTGGTTCGAAAAAGGAAATTGACACGAAAATCGATTTTCTTACGTAACGTACGATAGGTCTTTTTTCTGCAACAAATATACAATCTATACTCTGTTTTTATTTAAATAAATTAGTTAAATTCAATCAATTACCATTTGTTACTTAGAAGTCTCCTTTCGTCACTTGTCGATTCGCCACCCGGCATGGATGTTTCATGGTCCGATGTATCGGACAAGTACGGTTCCAATTGATAAGGTTGGATAGATTCGTAAATGTTTGCCTGTTGTCCATATTCTAAATCTAAAGATTCGGCATCGGATCCGAATGGTGAGGACCCACATGAAAGTGAAAGATCGCAACTTGTGTCCGATTTACTGTCTTCATTCGCTATTCCCCCAGTGTGTAAATAGAGCACCTCTACAGAGGCTGACGTCATCGGATCATCGGAGATTAACAGGTTGCGATAGCGGAAGTGTACATCTCGACAGGTAAAAATCGAGACTTTACACAGCAATTACTGCAAAACTACAAATATTTGAATGGTGCGATAAAGTGTAGTGTCCTATATAAACATCGCTTTGTTTAAATTTAAAGAAAACAGAAAAAAAAATTCTGGGCTGGACTAGTACTTTAATGACTGGGTTGTTGAACTAAGTGACGGCATTCCCAATGCATAAGAACGTATATCTATTGTTTTTTTCATAAAATATGTGAGAGGTAAAAATAGACCCAAAGGCTTTTGTTAAAACAATATGTGAAGTTTCAAGAAAGTTTGGTGTCAAATGAAGGAAATTTCAATTAACACAAAGTCCCCTTTTTTCATAAGGCCAAAAATTGCACAACAAAGAAAATGGTGTTGGCCTTATATTGAAATTTGGTCCTATAACTGAAATCTGAAATCACTCCATATGGACAGTCAAAGGTGGGACTACATGCTATGGGGAAATTGCTTGTAATACCCCATCACATGTTTTTTTCAGCTGTAATTGTATTTAACTTTTTGTCTACATCCTCCTTCAATATGGACAACTCCAAAATGTTGTTGTCTGGTATTGTATTAACCCATTCCCATACAATCCCACTGTCTTATGCCCCTCAAGGAAAAAACAAGGGATAACATTGTGGAAAATGAAGAAACTGCTTGTAACAAGTAATTTCTTCATTTTACAGATTATTTTATTCCCTGAAATACAGAAAAAAAATGCAATCTGATACTTTGAATTTGGACCAGTGTAAAATTTGCTTGTCTGTTAATTGGTTAATGATTCTATCCTTTATGCACTTACATCATAATATCCTTTTCTGTAAGGGCTTCTGAAAATTGCTCTTTGGTTGGTTTTGTTCCACATATTCCTATCCAGCCATCCTCACTGAAATACAATACATCTAGAATTGTTACAAAGTGGACTTATACCTCCAACCAGCGTTTTGTCACTCAAGTAGCACATTGACCATCAACACACATAACCCCCAAACAATAGAGCACCTCCTTGGGTCATGGATAATATTTGCATAAAGTTTCAGGGTCCTATGTGAAATGGCTTATACCTTAGAGCACGGAAACAATATCAATCAGCTAACCCATTCCAACTCAAGCCCTCCTTTTTAGGCCCCTCAAGAAAAATACTTTGGAAAACATTGTGGAAAATGAAGAAATTGCTTGTATCAAGCAATTTCTTCATCATCCACAATGTTTTCTATTCAAAAAGACAAAGAAATTCGAAATTCCATCAATTTTAAATTGTCGTCTGCAGCTTCTATCAATTTGGACCAGTCTAAAATTTTGTTGTGTGGGAATGAGTTAAATTGTTACCCACCTATGTGACCCCAAAATTATAGGGCAATTTCTTTGATCATTGGCTACAAGTGTAAGCAGCTTCATGGTTGTAGGGCCAATTTGTTCTAGAATTAAAGTATGAAAACACCAAGTCAGCAGACAGATGAATAGACAGACAGACAAGGTGACCCCCCCCCCACTTCACTTCATTGGCTGGGGTATAATAATTGACTGCTTGTTAGCCCCTTTTAATCGATTATCAAATGACAAAAGTTCAGACTGGTCTGAATTCAAAGAAGTTGCAGACACTTAAATTTTGATTGATGACATTTTAAAATCCTTTGTCTTATGGAATAGAAAACATTAAGGATAATGCAGAAACTGCTGTTACAAGCAATTTCTTCATTTTTCTAAGTATTTTCCCCCCGTTTTTCTTGAGGGACCAGTGTGAGGGAAAGGGTTAACTTCAAATAACACTCTGATAAGAAAGATACTCTATTAGTTTGAAAATAAATAAACAACAGCTGTCAGTGGACAGCAATGATGGACTTTTCTAAGTAATTTATATCAACAGTAATTCAGCGTCAACATAGGGTAAAATTCCTCTAAATGATTGTTAGAGTAAAGAAAACATGCCTTAACTTGTTAAATTAAGACTTTAAACACATGTTCAAAGTTTCAAACCAATACCTTGTGTAGTAACAGAGAGATATAACATTGAATGTACCAGTAACCTTTATCTCAAATATCATGCCTTAAAATAGAGTGAGTAGATATGGCAAGACAAAGGCATATTATATATGAATTATTTCAACGTGTCCATGGACAACCAATATGTTGTAATTACATTTCTTTTCAAACTGTTCATACAATTTTTTTTTTCAGCCATAAACTATATACTGTATTTATTTATACAAAATAATGAAATAAGAAGACAAAACAAATTTTACCTCTTGAACCAGTCCTTGAACTGCTCCTCTGTGTTAGCAAGATCTCCATCAGGATTTACAATATAAAACAAACTTTTTGGATTTGCTCCCTTGACAAATATTGAGCTCTCCTGTTTGGTGAGGCAAGAAAGTTGGTAGTAAAGGTGGGACAAACATGGCATCCTTGACACAGATCTCTCAGATAACATGGGCAGACATTCCCAGGGTAAATGCTGGACTGTCTGAAATTATCATTTTGACAAATAAAAAAAAAAAAAGTGTGAACAGCCTTAAGTGCAGTCAAGACTGAGCTTAAGCAATTGGTATAACTAAATTTACTCTCTGATTAGTCCTTTAAGTATGTCTTATTATGAAATCCTGTTTGAAGAAATGTTCTCCTAATGTTTTAAATGCCTTAGGATATTTTGACAAGGGAAGAGGTTTCTGTCAAAAAATAAGGACATATTACCCTAAAAAAGCACAAGCAATGTCTTAATGCATTGCTGCTGTGAAATCTTTACAAACTGTATTAAGTAGAGTAAGAGTTGTGTAGGTTGTTTAGTTCTGGCAATCAAGTGGGTCAGCACCAGGATTGAAGCTACAACCTTGAAGGTTAGGTCAAGAGCTCTTAACAATTTGAGCTAAAGAGCTGAAATGTATAGGGACTCATTTGTATGATGGGATATGAAAAAAGTGTCTGTATATATTATCTGTGATAATGATTGAGCTGACCTTATTCCTAGTTGAACTGGATTAATAATTCTAATAGATGGTGATCAGCTTGAAGAAAGTACATGTATGTTGAGAATTGATAACACCTAGCCAATGCACACTCATGCCGACAGAAATATTTCTAAATGGTTGAAATTGGATTGTACTTGGGTGATTACTTATTATACAAGTGCATACCTAGGGGTTAGCTAAGCACTCTTATCATGAGTCATCCAATGAACAATTTGGATTTTCTTTTTTTTTTGATAAACAAAAATGTTCTATTTAAATTTTCTTAACCCTTTGCTGTTTAATGAAATGTTAGACTTGTCAATTTGAAAAAGGTTGCAGATAACAACTTAAAGTGAACTTCATTAAAAAAAAACTACTATCCTATAGGGAAGGAAATATTGTGGGAAAAGAAGAAATTGTTTGTAAAAAAAAAATCCATGTTTTCTCGAGTATAAAATCATGTGGACCTAAAAATCAGGGATTGTAAAAAAAAAGGGATAAGGTCCCTTTTCCCCCATTATTGGCCCAAAACAAATGATCTATATGATGATGCTACTATCATTCTGTAAAAGTTTGAAGAGAATCTGATTAAAAATGGGGACTTAATCGTGTTGTCCAATAAAGTTCACAAATATAACAGATTACAAATTACCTTGTCCAATATGAGCACAATATGGTGTTGACTGGTGACTTCTTCATCAGGAACTGTAAACTTGTTTACCATGGTGATGATAGAGGTCAGGTCACTTTCTTTACAACTTGACCCTAATAACCCTTGGATACAGGTCTGTAACTGGACATCAGTCAAAAGATTCTTGGACAAGAGGATCATCTTGGAAATAAATGAGCAATTTTTTGTTGTAGTAGTCATTGAAAACCTTAATTTGGACTCATAACATTAATATTGATATATGATCACGATGCTTTTCTAGCCAATTTAAAAAAATTTAAGTTATATCATGACAAAATCTCATTTTTTATACTTCTCTGTATCATCAAAATTCTGAAATGGCTAGTAAATAGTTAATTTTATGCTACAATCAGACCAATTGTCTATTTGAAAACAGTAACATTAGGGATAAAGACTAAAAATTTTAAGTTCAGAGCCAAGACTGCCAAAATTCAGTGATTCAATTTCATTTTCTAAAAGAATCCAAATTTTAGGCCCGATGTGACTAGGCCCCTACTACTCTTTTTCCTTGGAACAGCAGAACAAGAGTAAATGAATTTCATGATACTGTATTTTGAAGCACTGAAAATTATAGCTTAGGACTATATTGTGGTAAAAGGAGAATGCATACGTATTTTCTCCTTTTTCTCATAATATTTTCTGCACTATACAGTACTAATTTATTTCATAAATTCACCACTTTGAAAAGCTATCTACAACTTCTTTCGCGTTGAAACAGCTCAAAATTTATTGTCTTGAAATGAGCCAAGAAAATGATTTACATAAAAACTTCATTTTGTTACTTTTCAAAGATCTTCACAAGATCAACAAAACAAAAACACAACAAAATTAAAGAATTTGACCTAAACATGTAGCTTGACCTTGTCAGATAACCTTCACATTACTAGGCCAGTAGTTATGAGAGGTATTTTGGATCTACGGTAGCCTGGAACCTTAAGTAGTTTTGAAGTAACATATAAAGATGCTTTTTTTTAAAACCTTAATGCCCTCCTCCCATGGGTAGCATTTTCAGAAATTTGACCTTGATAGATGAGCTTGACCTTGGTATCAGCAGATGCATGTTAGTAAAGGCCATCATTATACCTAAAATGAGGTTTTATCTAAAAACTAAAAGTCATTGATATATTTCAAGTTTATTTGTTAATTTCTGTACTTTTCAAGATATAAGGTTCATAAAAATATGAACATCCTACCTTGAAATATTCACTTTTTTGTTAAGTTTTGGAGACAGAAGAATAGATGGATTTAAGTAAATAGACAGGCCAGGTTAAAGCAATATATCCCAGCAGATCATTTTGTTGCAGAGGCTAACCCATTCCCACATAGTAACGCTTTTTGACACCTCAAAGAACTAAAGCTTTGGAAAATATTGTGGAAAATGAAGAAATTGTTTGTAACAAGCTATTTCTTTGTAATCAACAATTCTTTCTTTCCAAAATATAAAATTAATCTAAAATTTCATCAACTAAATAGTCGTCTGCAACATCTTTGAATGTGTACCAGTCTAAAATTTTGTTGTTTGGTAATGGGTCAATAAGAGAGAAATTTATCAAAATCTATATCGCAATCTAATGGTGCTGCCTATGTCATTTTTTTACCCTTGTCATGCTGAATAAAATTCACTGCAAAATTGCATTAAGTATTAAAGGACTGTAAGCACCAGAAAGTTGGTTTGTATTCATCTTGAAATTTAATTCTATGAACAACACTCAGGCATGAAAGATATCAGCAGATGGTGTGCACTCAGATCAGACTGCACATATGTGCAGGGTGATCTCTGTCTATACTTCCTTTTAAAAGCCGCCATCATAGGGCAGTCGGTAGTGCGTCAGACTCCCAATCTTCAATCATGGGATGTCATGGGTTCGATCCCTGGCGGCAGATATCCTTTCCGACATTTGTCTCTCATCAATGGGTGGATTATCGTAAACCTAAGTGGGATAGCAGCTTGAGGCTAGGAAAGGATGTTGTGGTAGTACTGGTGTGAGAAATACCAGGAATCCATTGCCTACCGTCTCGATATGACTGAAATACTGGTAACAAGATGTGTTTGTGAAGCACTATGCCCCCAGAACAGGAATTCTTTAGAAACAGGTGATTTTTATTGTTTTTTCTTTGTTTTAGGGAAAAGGGTTAAATTTTTTACCTTGACCTCAATGAAATGACCTTTCCCAGTTGCGCCTTGTTGAGACCTATATTAGCATTGTAACTTAATCAGGGTTGAAGTTATAGGAAAATGTTTAGTTGGTAGGTTAAGTTTTGCAGACAGACAGACAGGCAGACGGACAGACAGACAGATGGACAGGCAGATGGACAGACGGACGGATAGACACCAGTAAAACGGCGTTAAACCCCATTCAATCAACCAATCAATCAATACTTTTAAAAGCAGGAATATTCAGGGTTCAGCATGACAAGGATTAAGATTCTGGTAAATACACACCTCCAATTTACTAGAATCTATTTCCATTTTCAGTAACTTTTTGATTTCCTTCTGCAAGGACAGGATACTGCTGCCGTCACTAACTGGTGGCATAAATAAACCTTTCCATGGCCCTATCCAAAATTTCTCCATAGAATCAATAACTTCCTGAAAACAACAAAAAGAAATATGTGACAATCACACCTAAAGATAATAAGAGTTCAAGAAGAAGTTTAAGAACTCTTTACCCGTTACAACAAAGTTTTAGACTGGTCCAAATTGACAGATGTTGCAGATGACAATTGAAAGTCTGTAAAAATCAGAAAATGAGTACAAAGTTGAGTAGAAAATATTGTGAGAAGAGGAGAAATTGCTTGTTCCAAGCAATTTCTCCTCTTCACACCATATTTCCTGAGCTAATTTTCTTTCGCACATAAAAATGGAGAATTATGTAATAGATTAAAGTAAAATCTTGAGAATTTTATATTCAAAACTGAAAGACATAATTTATCATTTGAAGACTACAGACTACAATTGTTTCTGTTAAAATATCCAATTGTTACTGAGATGACCTAAATATAAGTTATAAGCTATAAGTTGAGTTTAACATTTGTTTCCCCTTTTTTAACCATTATTTTATTAACAATTATTAATAGGTTTCCTTTCAGACAAAACGGTTTCCATAGATTTCAATTCTTAAAAGTATTTTTAAATGGCAGTATCTATGGTTGATATCTGTGTTGTTTGGTTGAAATCTGATAATTAGTTAGGAAAACGATTTTTTTGTAACTGAAAAATTGCTGGCCCCGCCTACTCAATCTGCTGGCCCGCTAATTACGATGTTAGTCACCAAACCAACAAAAATGCTTCAAATAAATGTAGGTCAAAGATAGATTTCAAAGTTCATTTCTGGCCTAAATTAATGCTTTGGCTGGTAGCTGCAATCTGTAAATTGCCTATAGATAAAACACTAGATGGAAAATGAAAAATGACCCACAACAATAGCAGCAACGTTCAAGAGATTTGTTACTAATATTAGAAATAACCTTTTGGCACAAGTGCCTTGCTTTTCATAAGGTAGGGCAAACAAAGAATGTCCTACCATTTGATTATCATAAAAGATATGAAAACTCTAGTCAAAAATCTATTAAAAATAGAATTGAAAAGGGAATCAATTTGCTTTTTTTTTTGTTCAAGCTTAAATTATTTCCAAGACAAGATGTGCTGAATTGTTTGCCCTACCATTTGAGATTTGTGCACTACGTTTTACACAAAGCATAATATTGCTTACATCACAGACGATCACAGCTCATAACAGATTGTTCTTGTCAAAAAAAGACTTGTTAAATTAGTAATTTTGACAGGTACTGAACTCCAACAGTTATGTCATACATTTTTGAAATTTAAATGTCACCAACAAACAATTTCCTTTTTAACCCTTGTCATGCTGTATAAATTACCTTACTGAATTGCTATATAATCAAAGTGACTGATAGCACTTGTTGAAAAATCAATTGTTTGAGAAATCAATTTCAACTCTGATAGGAAAAGTACAAGCAGGAGGTGTAGATCAAGATCAGGGTGCACTTATGTGCAGGCTGATCTTGGTATACACCTCCTGCCAAAATCAGAATATTCCAGGTTCAGCATGATAAAGGTTAAGTCCCTGACCAAATATTTTACAAATTCATCTTATTTTATGCCTCAGTCAAAATGCCATGTTGGAGATCAGTAAACGCAGCAAGCAATCTACCACTCGTCAAAAACACTTTGGGTTCCAACGAGCTTAACCCTTTCCTGTTTAACAAAATTTTAGACCTGTACAAATTCAAAGGTTTTGCAGACAAAGATTTAAAGTGGATTTAATTTGGAAAATGACCATGCAGTAGGGTAGAAAATATTGTTGTAAAAGCAGAAATTGCTTGTTACAAGCAATTTCTTCTTTTTCAACAATGTTTTCTGAATTATAAAATCACAGGGACGTTAAAACCAGGGATTGAACAGGAAAGGGTTTAAGGAGGCTACTGCTACATTTTCTACTAGATATAAAAACATTACTTTTGTTGTAAACTAAGGAAGATAAAACTATTATAAAATGAAGCAAACAATTATCTTGAATATATATCAGGTTATATGCAGAATAAGTCACCTTTAGATCTATGTTTATCTTCATTCTTTGTTTCCACCATTCTGTTTTGTCTGTCAGAGCTTTCGTACTTCTATTTCGTTCATGGACATTTTCAAAGTCTTTCAGAACACATCTACCCTGATATTAGACAAGAAGTGTGAACTAAAGAGTTGATAGTCTGTTGTATCCACAATTAGAGTACAATTATAAAGTTCATCGCCTCATAAACTCTGGTTATTTGGATGCAGTCTTATCAAAATCCTTGGGCTACTCTATTGATTGTATGAGATTAAACTTCACTTTCAAAGCTTCAATTTTTTTTAAGTCATAATGCAGTGCTTTGAGCATCTAGCTCTGGATTTGGGACCTTTTTCGCACAAGTACAACCACAGCATTCTATCCAAACCTCCAGCTGCTAACCTATTCCCAAACTATATTGCTTTTTGACCTTCAGCTTTGAACTTGAAGCTATTCAAAAAATTCTTTCAAATGGCACATCTACTCATGATGGAGAAGTGCCAATCTAATTTGAAATCCATCCATAATTGTAGGAGAAAGTCTCCAGATAAGCACAATTTTAGTGTTTGACCTTGAGCTGTGACCTTGATCTTAAAGCTATCCAAAAAGTTCTTTCAAATGGCACATCTACTTATGATGGAGAATGATAGTGCCAAGTTATTTTGAAATCCATCCATAATTGTAGGAGAAATGCTCCGGACAAGCACAATTTCTATGTTTGACCTTGAGCTGTGACCTTGAACTTGAAGCTATCCAAAATATTCTTTCAAATGGCACATCTTCTCATGATGGAGAATAATTGTGCCAAGTTATTTTGAAATCCATCCATAAATGTAGGAGTAATTGTCCGGACAATTTCCGACAGACTAACTAACGCACATACACGACTTGTCATAGTGACAACTATGTCTTGCTCACCGCAAGCCGGCTCGACAAAAAGCTTTAGAAAATATCATTGTAAATGAAGAAATTACTTGATACATGCAATTTCTTTTTTAACCACAATGTTTTCTACCATAAAAGACAAATTCTTTTTAATATTCTATCAACTACAAATTATTGTCTGCAACTTTGATTTCAAAATGGAACACCATGTATCTTTGGAACACCATGCTCCCTAACAGCCTTTTATTGGAAATGTGACCTTGACAGATAACCCTGACCTTACAACCAACTGATACCTGTCAATTCAAAGAACCTTTGTCCCAAATATGAGCCATGCATCTTCAACAGTGTTTTAATAAAAGTAAAATTTAAGTTTACAAACTTGTGACCATGACCTGAATGAATTACCCAAATCTTACAGCTAACTGATGTCTATTAATGCAAGGAACCTATATCCCAAATATAAGCGATGTATCTGCAATGCTATTTGAATAAGAGTTAAATGTTAAGCTTTTGTGCTAAGTTAACAACTCAAAGAGAAATAGACAACGGTAAAACAATATGCCCTACAGTCTTACAGATGCAAAGGCATAAAAATTCTTATTTTGTCCACAAAACCCTATGTTGTGGGCACTCATTGGAATTGTCTGACATAGACCATCCCAATGAGTATCCACAATAAAGGGTTTGTTAGAGTAAAAACACATTCAAATCGTCATCACTCCCCTTTAACCTGAGCTCTACCTACCTGGGGTGTTGAGAAGGCTGGAACCTCTATAACCACAGGTTCTTTTCCTTTTGCCAGCCTCGTAATTAGGAAATGTTGACGCTGTAACAAATCACTGATCACTGACATTTGTACTACACACCAGTCTGAAATAGAACAATAGCCCAATTATCAATTCTATTTAGTCAAAAATATGGCCTCTGAAGTGGACACAAGGTATTTCTAATATTTGACCTAAGGACCTAGTTTTTGACCCCATATGACTCAATATTGAACTTTTCTGAGGTTTCATGGAGACAAACATTCTGACCAAGTTTCAAGAAATTTGAACAAAAATTGTGGCCTCTAGAGTGTAAACAAGATGTTGACAATAGCTCATCATGACCACAAAGGGGTCAGGTGAGCTAAAAATAAAGAGTAAATAAAGGCCATTTTCATCAAAGTTCTCATTTCTTTTTAAACCCACAGTCATACAAGTCATTTTTGAGGTTATTTGCTGTTTGAATTATGTGATGTAATACATACCTTATTTAATGTGTATACCAATTTTACATTTAACTACTCATACAAGAATGGAAAATGCAGACCAAAATCTATTACTTGCTTTAAGCTAGCACGGCAACCAGTCAAGAGCAAATATAAAGGTTTTGAGTCAGAATTACAGGCTGTTTTGGTATTTTAAAGGATTTCTGGGGAAATGTAAAAGTTTTAAAGGTTTGCTCTGAAATTAAAGGTTTTTAAAGGTTTTCATTGTTTCACTAGGAGGCCTGGTTAAATCAATATATATACAAAACCTACCAGAAGGTAAGCTGTCTGTCATGATCTGCAAACTGTTCTCTTCCTTTTCCAACATCAAATCTCCGGGAGAAACATTTCCTGAAAATGTTGAATCTCTACTCATTCTTGTTGACTGTTCTGAATGCCTGGAGAAGATAATCATAGAAACTTGTTCAACATTTTCCTGCACAGCTTTTTAACAACTCTCAAGGAAAGGGCTTTTGCAAGCTTTGTTGAAAATAAAGAAATCGCTTGTAATAAGCAATTTCCTCTTTATTTGAAACATTCTCCCTCAATGCATGAAAGTTTTGAAATTTAATCAACCCTAAATTGTCTTCATCAACTTCTGTTAATTTGAAAAACCAGTCTAAAATTTTGTATAAATACGCTGTTCCTTGGGAAACACACATTATATTCAATAATTTTTTAACTCTAATTTCCATAATGAACAGGAGTTCCAAGTGTCAAGCTAGGTATTGGTTCTGGCCTGTAGATACTGATTGGATTCATCAGGTAAATAGATAGGGTGAAGTCATCTATCCTAATGAAGATTAGCTGAGGAACATGTCATGCTCCTTCACTGAAAGTGTAACAATTTTACACACAGAAGCAGAAATATAACCTCCATTCTTTATATTTTTAACCAATTCCAAAACAAGAAAAATTTAGACTGGTCCAAATTGAAAGTATGAAATTCTTATAGTTTTCATCTTTCTGGGTAGATACCATTGCGTAAAATGAGGAAATTGCTTGTGACAAGCAATTTCTTCATTTTACACAATGTTTTCTCAGTTGTTTTATTTGGAGGGGCGTCCAAAAGCTTCACCATATAGGAATGGGTTAAGGAGTTTTGTAAAACACAATGCTTATGATTTGTTACAATCCAGTATCATGTGTATTACAACAACCTACAATGTAAGCACTAGGATTATACTTCTGTAAAGAGGAATTGGATTCAAAGCATAGAGACTCCTGGATATCTTTTTCAAAACATATGGCTAAGAAGTGAACCTTGCTTCATTTTTCTCTCCCATTTTTCAAGTATGATCTTTTTGTAGTGACATCAGTTTAACCCTTTCCTGGACAAACCCGGGTTTTTACGTCTCTTTGATTTTATACTTGAGAAAACATTCTGGAAAAAGGAGAAATTGCTTGTAACAAGCAATTTCTCCTTTTCCCACAATATTTTCTACCACGTAGGATGGTCGGATTTCAAATTGTATGCATTTTTCATTGTCGTCTGCCACCTTTTTCAAATTGGACCAGTCTAAAATTTCATAAAACAGGAAAGGGTTAAACAGAGGTCTTTTTTGTTTCAAGAAACAAATTTATGTTTGCCTACTTGTATCACATATACAGTAAAACCCCTCTAATACAACCACTTGAAAGTGATTGTAATAGAGGGGTGGTCGTAATACTGAGGTTTGGTCTTTTGTTGTCAACTAATTCATGTTAATTTCATTTTCGTTATTTGAATATATTAATACTATAAATACAAAAATGAAACTATAAGAACGTGTATTACAGCGGAATCTTATGTCATTTTCAAATTAACGATCTTCGATAAGTTCTACTTTCGCTATTCTCCATTTGATCCATCTGATTCAGAAGTCCGACCTCAGATTATTGATGCGTAAGTACAGGTTCAAAGTGTCAAACTGTCGATATCATAACTTCTACAATGCAAATACCAAGCAATTACGTTGAAATCAAAATTTAATTGCTAATTAACTGTTAGGAATGCCGTAAACAAACTAATCGTAACTTCTCGGATACGTTTTCACTTTCGAATTTATTACTCGAGTCAAAACCTGTGACACATTCAAATAACAATTAAAAATAATACGAGCTATAATTTCTAAAAGTGATCGGCTACTTTAATCATAACACTTATTATAATAAGTTTCAATATCACATAATCAAAAATCCGATAATGTATTTACAATGTATTCGTACCCAATTAGTGTTGCTCTTATCAAGTGTGAAATTCGGGTGTTCGGTCTCAATGTGTGAAGTTACTGGTCGTTTTAGTGGGGTTCAAAATAGTGTATCAGCAATAGTTGGTACTGAATTTAGTGGTCGTAGTTCGGAATAGCGGGGTGCCGGTTTTAGAGGGGTTTGCGACCATTGAAATAAAGAACAAAAAATTCCGTTCTTTAAAAAATCAGTCGTAATAGCGGGGTGCCCGTATTTCCGGGGTGGTCGTAAGGAGGGGTTTTACTGTATATAAATAATGTGCTTTCAAATAATCTAGCTGAAGAAGATTAGAGGAGTTTTTTTTTTTACATCAGACAGATAGTTTGTTTATTGTTTATTACCTATGATTTCTAGTCAACATATGTTATCCTCATGATTAAAGAGATTAACCTATAATTCACACTCAATATCTTCTTTTATAAAAAACAAAGACATTGTGGAAAAAGAAGAAATTGACTATATTAAGCAATTCCTTCTCTTCCACAATGCTTTTACCGTATGGTTTGTTTCCATTTTAGTATTTATCCTTTACAAATTTTGTATCCAATTTAGACAGGTTATTACAGTGATACTTGCAGTTCACTTATCCATTATGAGTTGATCCTTATACATTTCAAATTGAACATGCCTTTAAAGGTTTTTTTATAAGTTCAAAGAATTGAGGAATAGATCTACTCAATCACTTATTAGAGATTTTAGGGCCTTAATGAAATATGTTATTGACCTCTTTAAGATTTGTTCTTTAAATTTCTAGAAAACCAAGTCTAACTTGACACAGTATTTAAACACTGTGTAACACTTTCAGTTATAAATGAAAAACTAAAAAGAACATGAAATATAGTGAGAAAATGTGGTGGCTATACGGGAGATGAGGAGGCCATATGCACCCTGATATAGATATGTAATTCAATACTAATTATTTTAACCCTTGCCATGCTGATCCTGAGATATTCCAGTTTTGGCAGGAGGTATAGACGAAGATCAGCCTGCACATTTGTGCAGTCTGATCTTAGTCTACACCTCCTGCCTATCCCTTTATAGCCAGAATTGCTTGTAGCATACATTGTCAAAAGAATTATCAACCTACAATGATTACATCAAGTACTATCAGCCCTTTGATTTTTATGCAATTCTAAAAAAGATTTTATTCAGCATGACAAGGGTTAAGTGTGTGAAGTCAGCCTCTCTTTATTAGATTCAATTACATTAACCCTTCTCCAGCTGAAGTTTTATCTTTTCTACCCAAAATTTGATTTTTTTGTTAAATCTATATCTATTTTGAGTCCAATTATTTCCTCAATATTAAAAGAACAAGCAGGCTGTGTAGACTAAGATCAGACTGCACATTTGTGCAGGCTATTCTAAGTCTATACACATGCCACAACTATTGTCAAAACAGGAATTTTCAGGTATCAGCATGACAAGGGTGATAGTAAATTGTATATCTCTCTGTATAGTTCAGGTCAAACTCAACACATAGGTGAGACAATGCGACTGCAAGATGCCTTTACTGATAAAAAGAGTGAAGTTTTTCTTGTCAATTAAAGAAATTATAAGTTAATTTTTATTCATTTAACACCCTAATTTAACTTAAAAAGTCCTAAATTTAGCCCTAAATTTACCCTATTTTTTTCCATTTATGTCCCTAAAATTTGCCCATAATTATTTTACAAAGGATATTTGCCGGTCCTAGGATCTGACCTTTGACCTCATGACAAGAGAGTTTTGATGCGCTTCCACCTGTATTATGGCTATTGTATAGTGGAAAATGAAGAAATAGCTTGTACCAAGCAATTTCTTTATTTCCAATGTTTTCTATCCAGAATGAAAAAGATTTCTAAAATTTTTTTAACTTTAATTTGTTTCGATTTGGAAGAATCGAAATTTTGGCATCTGGTCAAGGGTTATACTTGCAAAAGAGAGGCAATGATTTTCAAATTAAGACGTTATCACTAAAAGAGAATAAAACACCCTATTGGCTCCATGTCACAAAAACTATCTTTTTAAAGACTTGAATCAGTGACCTAGAGTTTATTAGTAAAGCACCTTTACAACTTGGCCTTTGAGATATGTAATACTTACTTGGCGTTATTTCTTACAATGGAAGCATGATGTCTAAATGACACAGCAATTGATTCACTCAGCAGGTAGGCAGCTTTCCTAGGATTTGTGTTGACATATTTCGATGCCAAAACTTGACACATCTGTGGATACTGAGGATAAGGTGCTAAGTGACGTATACGCCCACACAGATCCTCTAGAAGTTCCATCATCTGTTTCTCTTGAACTGCCTGATTCTCTGATAAAAGGTTTAATCCATTTAACAAATACCAAAACAACAAAATTTTTCACTAGTCTATACTGAAAGAAGTTACAGACAACAAAACAGAGTAAGTTTGAATTGAAAAAAAAAGTGTGGTAGAAGACATTATGACAAAGTCGACTGATGGGCATACCTACTGGAGGACAGAAGGACATGATAACACCAATATATGACCACCTTCGGCAGCATGTAAAAAATGTTAAATAAGCATAGCTTTTTAAAATACAATTATCATCAAAATGACAAATATTAGACTGATCATAATCAAAAGAGGTTGTAGATGACATAAATTGACTAATACCAAATGTCTGAGGGATCCATCTAATATGGAGATCGGCGTTTTGAATTTCCAGAACAGGAAAAGCCAGTGCAAAAAAGAATCAAACTATAATTGATTGACAGTTTTGTAAATCATTTCAAATCATTATAAACAGTATTTTTGTAATTCTGTAGTGTAATATTTTTGTAAAAGTTTATCACTATAATAACCATTGACAACAATCAGTTTGGAAAAAAAACGGTTGCTATATGTCATGACCGGATATAGGTACACTTACATCAGCAAACTTCTTTTAACAACAAAATATAACCTTTCATAACTAATACAAGTTCAGAATAGTTAGATATCAATAATTTCTTACTGAGAATATATTACATACATTGGATGTTGACTATTTGAATTCAATAAAAGTGTCATTTGATAGTCAGGATTTTCCCTTGACTTTCAAAACAGGGGGTCATTTTGCCACATTATGACCCCTATCAAATAAGATAAAGAAGGCTGTCTAGATATTTTGGGGGTTATTCTGAAAAATGGGGGTCCAAATTCAAAGAAGGAGAGGGTCAGGGAAAACCCTGGATAGTTTTCAATGTTTTGGTTAACCCATTTCAACTCAAGCTCTCCTTTTTACGCCCCAAAAGAAAAAAGCTTTGGAAAACATTGTGGACAATGAAGAAATTGCTTGTAACAAGCAATTTCTTCATTAACCACAATGTTTTCTACCCTAAAAGACGAAAAAAATTGAAATTCCATCAACTTGAAATTGTTGTCTGCAGCTTCTTTCTATTTGGACCAGTCTAAAATTTTCTTGTGTTGGAATGGGTCAAACAAATATCACGGGAAAAGTAAGTCTGATTGACCGATAGGCTATCTAAAAATTCTATTGAGCCTAGTATGGTTGAATTTCTATCAAATCAATGTAAGTAAATAATATCTTGTTGGGAATTTCTATCTTGCTTTTGGAAAAAATGAAATTTTTGTCATTGGGAACGGGTCCATTTTACTGCCCGTCCAAAGAAGGAAATAGAGGACCATGATGGTCCTTTATGGCTCCCCTGGATATGATGGCTCAAGGCTTTATGCTATTAACAAAATTTCAAAGCCCTAAAACTAGTTATTTTGGAGAAGATTTTTTAAAAGATTTTCAATTTAATCCTAGGTTTATTGAAGATCCTACCATTTAGAGCTAATTTCCAGAGTACAGTAATTCTTTGAAATATTTTGGTAGTGGGTCAATAGATGATAATTTATACATAATATCAAAGCTCTAGGCCTAATGGTTGAGAAGGAGAAGATTATAAAAGATATCTTTCTTTATTCCTTTCTAAAATCTTAGATTGCACAGAAAATGGCTTATTTTCAGGATACGGTAGGTAATTCTACAAAGAATATTGGTAAAGGGTCAATAGGTTTTAATACACATCAAACTGCCACCTCGACAGAACACTGCAGATCTTTGAGATGTTTTTTGTACCATTTCAAAATTTGCACTGGTATTTACTTGTCCTCGGACAAGTGGCTGTGAAAAAATTTACTTGTCAGGCATGGAAATTCCATACCCCTGCTGATATAGTGTTGTACCTCAAATGTCTTAATTGATCGATTGCGGCTGTCGATAAAATATACAGTCAATCAATGAAATCATTCATTTAGACGTGAAGTTTGGTTTGAACTCCAACATTGACCGCCTTTTTGGTGAATCATTTTTGTTGATTTAGCAACTTAAACATCTTAACTACAGCTTATTCAATCTGTAGTTACGACGTTTAGGTCAACAACCAACCATTCTACTTATTTGTAACATACTGTCAGCCCTTAAGTTTGCAAAATAATGCTGTTAAAAATTGAAGTGTAACTTCCTGTTGGTGTCTTAGGGAGTCAGTGCCTTCGGCTAGTGATTGGTCAATTGAATTGTCAGTTGGTGTGGCAAGTAATCTGTACATTGAGGAGAACTTACCTTGCATGGATTCAGTGGCCTCAGAAGCTGTAATGTCAATATTACAGTCAAGGGACATTCTATCCATTAATGATCTCATATTTACAGAATCACCGCTTCTGACCACTTCCATATCATTACAACTTTCTTTCCTAGTCATTGTTTGTTTTGTTAGCACTTTTTCTGTTTTATTTATTTTACCCCTTGGCCTTCTACCACCTCTCATTATTTCAATATCAGCACAATCATTTTCATCTAATATCACTAATTCTTCTTGAGGTATATTGATGATACTTATACAATTTTGAGGACTGTCATATGGTTCTGGACTATAAATTTCAAACTGGATATCTTCAAGTTCTGATATCACAGATTCATCACTTTCTTCATTATCTAATTCCAAAATATGTTCAATCTCTCTAGAAGTATAAAAAAAACTGTCTGTATTTTGTTCTGTTTTACTTTTTTCCACACTTCTAACTGTCTCCACATCATTCCTGAGCCTCCTTCCACCTCTTTTATTACCACTAGAATCTTGATTTGTTTCAGCAATTTTTCTAGATGGTTTTGTTTCAGACTTCTCAGCTTTACATGCTTTTGTACCTGTCTTAGATGTCTTTTTCGTTGATTTAACAGCTTTAGTCTTCTTAGCCATACACATATTTGGTTTCTCTGGTGTACATATGAAATCAAAAGCATCTCCCTTAGATTCTAATACTGAATACTTCTTCGATCTATCATCAGATTTGTCATTAACTAATACTGTATCTAGTTTATTGTCCTTTTTCAATTCAGTAAGTTTATCTTCTGTAATACCGTTTATTTTAGCATTCTTTTTACCCTTTAATGAAAGCTTTTGATTAATACATTTTCCATTTGACTTTGCTGACATTTCAGCAGTATTACTGTTTATTGATGAGGTAGAATCTGTTTCATTTACTAGAGTCTCTTTGTCATTTTGTGATTCCCCTGGTGTTTTCACTTCTTTGCTCCCAATAGAATTTTTTTTGCTCCTAGGTATTCTATTTCTACTTGTTGCCTTTTTGCTAGTCGGAACTTTGCTTTTATCACAAATAGTTGTTTCTGTAATATGCTCTGATTCTTTTACAGTATTTTCATTCAAATTCAATACTTGAAAGTCAGGAATTTCAGTATCTAGTTTGTTTACCTTAGCTTCAGTGCCACATTTCTTTTTTCTCCCTGTCCTTTTAGCTGTTTCTGGTTTGTCTTCTGCTGGCCCCAAAGTTGTATCAGAATTTGGTGGTGAAGACTCAGCCTTTTCTTTAGAATTCTCAAACAGAATTGATTTAACTCCACCAGAATCGTTGATGTTAGTTATCTCATTCTCATGACCAGATTTACACAATTCTTCCAAAGAGTTTTGTGCACTCCTGGACCTTACTTGTTTTTTTCTCTTGGGTTTCAAACTTTTTGGAGTGACAAGTTTTGTTACAGGAAACACAATATTGTCATCATCATCATCATTTTTGGTGTCAAATATCTCCTGATTAGTATCAGTACACAATTCATCCACTGAGTTTTGTCCCCTATTTGACCTAACACGATTTTTCCTCCCAGGTTTAACACTCTTTGGCGTAACAGGCTTGGATGCAGGGAATACTACACTTTCATCATCATCTGACTCCATTAGGAAATCAAGTTTTGTTTTTCTACTGGTAAGTGGTGTCCCTAAAACCTGCGTCAGTTTTTGTTTCTTAGCACTTAATATCAATTTTCCCATCATGTTGCCTGAGGATTGACCTGCGTCTTGATTGGTTTTAGAGTTCAAAGGAGTTAAAACTGACTTTGTGTCAGACTGAGATTTCTTCTTGTTACTAAATATATTCTTATTTGGATCAATATTTTCTGTATCTATTTCATCTAATTTTCTATTCGAATCTATTGGTATACTTGATACAAGATCAGCAAAACAAACTTTCTTTGAGGAGTTACAGTCAAGCTGGTTTCTAGTGTCTTGAATATCATTTGAAGGACAAAGTAGAACTGTATTTGAGTTAGACTGAACAGAAAACATAATTGACGAAGCCTGGCAGAGAGCAACTCTAGACATTAATACATCACTATGTACAACATTATTCCAGAATCCTTTAGTTTGAAAGCTGTGAAGAACACTCCATATTTTTTGCACTTTATCAAAATTCTTTTGATCTAACAAAGACTCAGCCTGGAGACACATGGCTTCAAGAGACAAAAATTTAAATTGAGGATCTGTATTTTCTGTTGCGATTTGTGGTGAACCATTCTGATTTTCATTGCAGCTGTCTTCAAAACTACTAAAATATTTAGGGTACTTGATTTGGAGCTCCGATAAAACCCTGTTCCTAACTGACTCCATATCATATTGTGCAAGAAAATCAGAGATCACAATCCCTGCTTTTACAAATAATCTGTGAACATTGATATCACAATCATTGGTTGATTTATCCTTAATACATCGACATTCAGGTACAGTGAGTTTAGATAACTGTTCACGTTGAGAACTCTCAAAATCTTGCTGTGTGTCTTTCTGCGGACTTGAGTCACTTCCATCTTTAACAGGTTCACTCAATAAATGAGAATCGTTTGCAATTCCATTTCCATTTTCTGAACAGTCTTTCATTTTCCAGATCTGTTTTGTAACAAGCATTCTATGGTTTTCAGTCACTCCATTTGTGTCTAATATGCTTTTTATTGAATTTATTGCTGCTAATGTTTTAGTGGTGTCCACCTGCATTGCATGGGTTCTCAGTGCTTCAAACATAAACTCGCATGACCTATAAATATAAATGACACTACTAACTAGCTATAAATGATTGAATAAATTCCCCAAACTCGACTTAGAGCTGACTTGGTCTATTGATAGTGTGTTATACTCTATAGTGTCAGGGTTTACTGCTTAAATTCCTAACATTTCAGCCTTTGGGATGAGACTTTAAACTGAGGCCCTGTCACCTAATGTCCTGAGTTGTTGAATAGTACAATCAACCAAACCCAACTTGATTTAGCCTATAAGTTGAACCCATCACCAGCTGACACAATTTTGGACCATTGAATGAAGTTGCTGACAATTGTAAGGTTGTGAAATGTCAATTCTTAGTCTTAAGGGTAGAAAACATTGTGAAAAATGAAGAAATAGCTTATACAAGCAATTTCTTTGGTCTTCACAATGTTGTCATGGATGTATTCTTTCTTGAAAGCCTTAAAAAGGGATTTTCTGGGATTGAGTAAAATCACAGTATGCACAAGTGGCAATATTTCTAAAATGAATGAGACATACTTACAAAAAACTTCATAACTGACCTTGATGGATGACATAACCCTTACAACTAGCTAATGCTTACCTATGTCCCAAATTTGAGCCATGTAACTTCAATGGTGTTTAAATAAAAAGCAAAATGTTAAGGTGACCTTAATAAGTGACCTACCTAGAAGAATGACCTTGACCTTATTGATGCCTATCAATGCAAGGAATCTGTATCCTAACATGAGCCATGTTTCTTGAACGGTGCTTGAAAAACAACAAAATGTTAAGTTTTTGACTTAAGTTTACCGCTCGCATCCAGACGGACAGCCAGTTGGACATCGGTAAAATAATATGCCCCTGATCTTATCTGTGCAGGGGCATAAAAAGATTGAGATCTCATATCTACTTTACACATTCATAGACAACAAAGTTTTAGACAGGTCCAAATTGATTTTAGCTATTTTGAAAGAGGTCAATTTACTGATGTGTCATGCAAAATATATAGACTGTAGGCCTTCTGGGTCAAGATAAGAAGATTTTTAAAGATTTATTTTTAAATTTCACATTTTTTGCAATAGCAACCAATGTTTGCGACAGATTTCAATCCTTTTAGCTAGTTTTGAAGGGGGGCCACCTAAGAAACTTTTATGGTTAATTTGGCAGAAATTGGCCACATGGTTTGGAGGAGATGATGTTTAAAGGAATTGTTGACGGACGCCGGGAGACAGGCGACAGACGAACTCTGAACGAAGGGTGATCACAATAGCTTGCATGAGCACTTTATGCTCAGGTGAGCTAAAAATTCACTAACCACAAAGGTAATCCAACTTCTTGTGACATTTTTATGCCCTCATTCTGAAAGCCCTCCGCCATTCTGGCTAGTCCAGTGTATCTGTAGAGTTGACACATGTGGAGAAGAGACTGGAAGAACTCAAACATCAACACCCACTTTTTATCTGGTGTGGAGAAAAAATACACATGATGGGGTTTTCAAAGCTATCTGCATCATTAACTTATTTCTAACCCATTACCAGACAGCAAAACTTTAGACCGGTCCAAATTCAAAGAAATTACAGACAACAATTTTTAGTAAATCTTGGTCTTTTTATGTAGAAAATGTGGATAAGGAAGAAATTGCCTGTCTCAAGCCACATCTCCATTTTCAACAATGTTTTCTAGAGCTTTTTTCTTTAAGCCTTAAAAGCTGGGATTGTGTAGGAATGAGTTAACCCACCCTACATTTTGACATGCTTAGCCAGAAGGAAAACATTGTAAGAAAAAGAGAAAATGCTTGTAACAAGCAGCTTCCTCTTTTCCTACAATATTTTTCACCACACAAAACAATTATTCTTAAATTCAAACTTACTTTAAACTGTCCCTGCACATCTGACCAGTGCTCCAGAAAATTTTCGCATAAGTCAGTACTGCACTGATTCATAGTTTTATCTAAACAAAACATGAGCTCGCTTTTATGTGGATAATTAAAAATAGCTTTGTTTCTTGTTCACTGTAACTCAAAATCAGAACTATAACTTTGGTCACAGAAAATATCAATATTTACTATAAAAAAGTTAGACTTTGTGCTCACCATACATTTACCTACAACCTTTAGGGCAACACTTAGTCTGATCATATTCTGAAATATGCACTTCAGGCTACTTGCTCACAAGCCATTTTTACAATCACAATCATGTGAAACCGGGCAAATTGAGAAGGCTTATTGGGATGAATTCATTCAGAACTGCAGGTTCCACGAATTAGTCAAATTAAGATACTTAATGCTGGGTACAAATTTCTGATCACACCTTTCACAATTCTTTGTCACGAAGTGAGATGGTTAAGTCACTCACTGATCATGAATACACCCAAATCTAAGTCTAAAGGAGTAAGCTCCCATTTATTTATACAGATTCGTATCAAATAATGTCGGTATCAACAAAAAACGTTTCGTAAATGGTACCGAAATCAGATGAAAAACAACCATACATACAAAACTGTCTTCTGTAAAATATCTGGATACAAATCCTTTCTGGAGCACTGTCTGGCAATGTTTTTCATGTAAAGTTTAAAAAAAATCCATGACATAGTCAAAAAGAAAATGAGCAGACAAGATTTCTAAACAGCTCCACCATAACTCTGAGAAAAATACATTGAAAGTAACCAAGCTAACATGTGCAAACTTTTGCTTGATACTGAGCGCTTACATGAAATTTGAATCAAATCCAGCTAGTAGTTTAGGAAAAAAGCTACAGATCAACCGATAGACTGGCCAACAAGATGACTCTTAAATTCTCCCAAAAATTGTGTGGGGGTGGGGGAGGTGTAATAACCAGTCATTCCCTACCTTGTATTTTACTGTTAGCCTTTGTTGATATTTCATATCTAAGCACAGTGATATGTTGTTTGACAGCATCAGTAGCCAGTGAGAGAATATCTTGTTTGACCTGTGTGACCTTGTGACCTTCTGGACAACATAGGAACATGGACAGTAGACGTTTAGCTGTTCCCATCATCAAACATGTCTTGCTTGTCATGACATCAGATTTCTTTTCCTGTAACACTTTGTGAACCAATGACATACCCTCTGATTTCTGAAATTGAAGATCCATAGAGAGAACTGAAAAAGTTTTTTTTTAAATTTCATGAGAATCCAGGGTCTAGGATAAATGAATGCTAAGAAATTCAAATGTTACTCTAATGATACTTGTGACACTTTCACTGATGGTAATACCCCAAACAGCTCCATGTCACAGAAAAATATTTTCGGCTCAAATAAAGCCTTTTTTAAAAATATCTCAACAAAGGGCCATAAGCCATTTCTTCTTTTTTACACATAGATTTGTCAAAACCTTTCCTAAGGGGATGTAAATGAGCAGATTTTCATGGGGAAGGGTTAATCTTAAGTGTCATTTATAAATCTGGAGAATAACCTGAAAGGTTTGAATGTTCAGTAAACAACAGCACCACCTACGGGTGCCTACGCTTGGCTATTGGGTGCTGAATAGTGGATAAAAATGCATCTAGAGTTATCCCCCTTGATAATATAGATTGCTCTTTTGATAGTAAACAAGTGTGCCAAGTTTCAAGTGAATGCCTTTAGTAGAACCAGAGATATCACAAAATGTCAAAGTTTTTGCACAACAATGACACCAAGGCTTTAGCAATACCTCAGGTTTTCTGTGAAAAGCCGAGCTAAAAATCAAAGGCATTACAAACATAAAAATTGTAGCATTAACCAACTCCTACAGGACAAAATTTTTGATTGGTTGAAATTGAAAGAAGCTATAGATGACTATATAAAGTTGATGAAATTTCAAAAATCTTTATCTTTTATGGAAACAAAAAAGGAGGCATGAATTGTTTGTAACAAGTAATTTCTTCTTTTCTCATAATCTTTTCCAAACTCTTTTACCAACCTAAAAAAAGCAGGATTGTGTGGGACTGAGTTAACAAGTTTGAGATTACAATTAGCCTTTTTCAAAGCTTATGACACTGCCATGAATTTTCTGGTCGATTTGGATATTTATAATAGCTTAATCTGCTTCCTGTCAATTTTGGGAATTTTGTGTATGATTTCTAAAGATAATCTTGCCTCTTGCTTTAATCATTGAAGTTCTTTTAAAATTAATCAACTTTGTTTTTCACTGACATTACTGTTAAAGAATTCTAATTATTATGCCTTGGTTGTAGTTATACACCTTAGCAAACAGGACCACATATTGTTTGTAAATTCCCCACATCTTTGAAATAAATTTGGGCAAATCTCCCACAACTTTCAATTCAAAGAGTGAACACTTGAAGCTAGGATATACATTCATTAGAATTGACTATTGAAATGACCTCCATTTGGTTCAATTAAGAGATGAAGAGAATATTTTTTGTTTTCATGGAGGTATGAACTGAAAAAACTAATCACAATGTATGAATACGCAAAGCGGATTCATACATGAGTGTGATTAGGTTTTTCTCTTCATTTCTGACAATTTAATAACATCCAGTGAAAAATGTAACAAATTTACAGGAAGTTCGACTTCTATATTGAAAGGGATTAGTGGTTGTATTGCAGCTTTAACATCGTAGCTACATCTTGAATAAACTGTAGTTACAACATTTAAGTGGCCATACCAACATAAGTCCTTGACAAAAATGTCAGCCAATGTTGGAGTCCAAAGTTCAATGAATAATTGATTTTACTACTAATTCTTTGACTTACAGCCGCAATTAGTCAATTAGAATGGTCTTAAAAATACCATTCTATTGATTACCTACAACATAGTTTGACTGTCTGTTTTCAAAATTTAACATTTTTTCAATCAAAATGACCATCCGTGTATGTCAATCAAGGAATAAACCGACCAATCAAATAACTCATTAAGCCTGGATCTAAGCTTTTCAACTCCGCTATTGGCCGCCATTTTTGTTAACCTTTATTGTTGGTTTGACAACTTTAACGTCGTAACAAATATGCTGTTTAGGTCACCAACCAACCTTTTCACTTTTTGTTACATACTATTGGCCATAATTTTTCGCAAAATAACGCCGTTAAAATCAAAGCAGAACTTCCTGTTGGAGTTAATGCGCAGGGCCTAGGGGAGTCAGTGGATGGGGCCAGCAATTGGTCAATTTGCCCTATCCATCTGGGAATCCAGAATTACCTTGCCCATCCGTAGAAACAGCTCCGCCATAAGTAACAATTTTTCAAAGTTTGTAGAGTCTTCTTTGTTATTAATAGAACCAATCATCTGTTCCGACTCGTCAAACTGTCCAAGTAACATCAAAGCTTGAGAGGTTTTCATCGTCAAATCAGATGCCTGTTTCTTGTCAGTGATATTCTTGATTTGTCCATAGGCAGATTTCAACACTTTGAGAGCATATGAAGGCTGAAAGACATAAATTGATGTTTCTTGCAGGACCCGAGCATAACTTAGATACATGTAAATGTTTTTATAGAACTCTTTTTTTACTTGAGATACAAAACTTTGAAGGTAAATGAAAATAAAAAGAGTATGTGAACAAGATGTGTTTGTGAAACACTATGCCCCCGAAACAGGAATTCTTTAGAAACGGGTAATTTTTATTGTTTTTTCTTCTTTGTTTTAGGGAAAAGGGTTAAAAAATTTGACCTTGACCTTGATGAAATGACCTTCCCCAGTTGCGCCTTGTTGAGACCCATCTGCATACCAAATATTAGCATTGTAACTTAATCAGGGTTGAAGTTATAGGAAAATGTTTAGTTGGCAGGTTAAGTTTTGCAGACAGACAGACAGGGTGCCAGGGCATAAAAATTATTTTCTTCAATTTCTTTCTGGAGAATTAATAAAATTAATCAATCTATGAATTTTGTTGGACTAAATGTTACCTTTACTTTGCAGATCTGTGTATATTCTAATGATAAATTTGTATTGTCAATTAATGAAAATCAAGTAAGGGTAAAATGTTAAGCTTACACAGCAAGTTTTGAACACTTACAAAATGATGTGCCCAAAAAATTATTAATACCTGGACATGAGAGGCACACAAGATGAAACTAGACATGTGTCGTAGAAACGGATGTCCCTGCTTAAATGTTTGTCCTATGACCTTCAGCTATGACCTTGAACTTGGAAGTATCTAAAAGAACTTTATGAATGACACTAGGACTCATCAAGTATAACTAATCCAAGTTATTTTGAAACCCACCAACTAATTTAGAAGATATGCTTCAGACAAGCAATCGACAATTCACGACTGTCAATCAAATAACCAGTCAACCAATGAAATCATTCATTAAGACCAGAAATGAGATCTGATCTCAGACATTGGCTGCCTTTTTTTAAACATTTTTTGTTGGTTTGGCGACTTAAACGTCGTAACTACAGCTTATACAAGCTGAAGTTACAACATTTAGGTCCTCAACAAACTATACTACTTATTTGTTACATGTTACTAGCCATAATCTTTTTAAAATAACGCTGTTTAAAATCGAAGTGGGACTCCCTGTTTGAGTCAATGGGTGGGGCTAACTTAGTAAGTGGGCCAATGCACTAACTAACCCACCCATGCACACATAGACAGAGGTAACTCTTTACGCCTGTCTCTATTACATGGCAGGGGCATAAAAACATCATGAGAATAAACATTTTCTCAATTCAAAAATGTTATATGATGGGTTATGTCATAATACCTGTTTCATAGCTATCAATCTAGTTCCACATGATATCATGGTGTCAAGATGCAACTCTAACTCATATAGTAAGATACACTTTTTGTTCTTCTTTAAATCATCAAGCTCTACACCTTCCTTGAATGCAGATTCCCAAAGGTGGATAGCTCTTGTAAGGTAGGGTAAGTTACTTTGTTCTGCTTCAAGGGAAAATGGTGTGTTGTATTTGAATTCTTTAGTATTGTCTTGTTCTTCGTTCTGATCTCTAGTTGACCCAAGACTTTCCTTATTCTTCTTGTCTTTCTCAAACAGATTGGAAGAACAACAATGCTGAAATCAAAGTAATAATAATGTTGAGTTATCAAAATGTCAGAGCTGCAGCTCATGAAAGCCGTAGTTTTGGTCTCTGAGCGACAATATGTAACTCATCACTTGAAAAGGCAAGGGTGGACACTATCACTAGTCCCCAGGCCAAGGCATGTGATTTATAGGGCAGACTCACAATAGAATCTAAGCTGCGGGTCTTTAGCCCATGAGTAATTTCCCTCAAATCAAATCCATACAAATCATTCCCTTTTACCCTTTTTTAGCTTAGTCAGTAGTTCTCATGAAAAGCAAATATTTCGTTAAGCATTGAAACAAGCAATTTCTTCTTTTCCAACACTGTGTTCAAACCAATATTTTGCTTTCAATCATGTGCATTGCACAGTAGAAAATTTAATAATACATGTGACAAAGTAACAAAGATTTATTGAACCTTAAATTACAGAGGAGGAAAATAAAATAGTATTGAAGTCTGAAAGGTGATCAAGCAATATCATCTTTTCCCACAATGCTTTCTATAAAGGTTTGTTGTAAATACATGCACCATGCAATATCAACCTAATAATACATGGATGATTACATGAAATAACTGTTACTTATACCTAATGTTACTATTTAAGAATGAATACAAAACTATCTGTCAAAACTTGAGATCTAATTACAAACACAAACAAGATGTGTTTGTGAAACACCATGCCCCCAAAACATGAATTATTCTGAAACAGGTGATTTTTATTGGGTTTTTTTTTGTTTGTTTTGTTTTAGGGAAAAGGGTTGAATTTTGACTTTGACCTTGGAGAAATGACCTTCCCCAGTTGCGCCTTGTTGAGACCTATCTACATACCAAATATTAGCATTGTAACTTAATTAGGGATGAAGTTATAGGAAAATGTTAAGTTGGCAGGTTAAGTTTTTGAGTAACGTTTTAGGGAAAAGGGTTAAAATTTTGACCTTGACCTTGATGAAATGACCTTCCCAAGTTGCGCCTTGTTGAGACCTATCTACATACCAAATATTAGCATTGTAACTTAATTAGGGATGAAGTTATAGGAAAATGTTAAGTTGGCAGGTTAAGTTTTTGAGTAACGTTTTAGGGAAAAGGGTTAAAATTTTGACCTTGACCTTGATGAAATGACCTTCCCAAGTTGTGACTTGTTGATACCTTTCTACACACCAAATATTAGCATTGAAACATAATAAGGGATGAAGTTATAGGAAATTGTTTAGTTGTCAGGTTAAGTTTTTGAGTAATTTTTTAGGGAAAAGGGTTAAAATTTTGACCTTGACCTTGATGAAATGACCTTCCCAGTTGCCCCTTGTTGAGACCTATCTACATACCAAATATTAGCATTGTAACTTAATAAGGGATGAAGTCATAGGAAAATGTTTAGTTGGCAAGTTAAGTTTTTGAGTTACGTTTTAGGGAAAAGGGTTAAAATTTTGTCCTTGACCTTGATTAAATGACCTTCCGCAGTTGCACCTTGTAGACATCTATCTACTTATCAAATATTAGCATTGTGACTTAACAAGGGATGAAGTAATAGGAAAATGTTTAGTTGGCAGGTTAAGTTTTTGAGTAATGTTTTAGGAAAAGGGTTAAAGTTTTGACCTTGACCTTGATGAAATGACCTTCTGCAGTTGCGCCTTGCTGAGACCTATCTACATACCAAATATTAGCATTGTATTTTAATTAGGGATGAAGATATAGGAAAATGATTAGTTGGCAGGTAAAGTTTTTGAGTAACATTTTAGGAAAAAGGGTTAAAATTTTGACCTTGGCCTTGAAGAAATGAACTTCCCCAGTTGCGCCTTGTTGAGACCTATCTTCATACCAAATATTAGCATTGTAACTTAATTAGGGATGAAGATATAGGAAAATGGGCAGGTTAACTTTTGCAGACAGACAGACGGACAGACAGACAAACGGACAGACAGACACCAGTAAAACAATACGCTGATCTATCGATGCAGGGGCAAAAAAAGTTAGTAAATAACTTTACATTAAATAATACCTACTGACCTATAACAATGACCACTGTAAACAAGTTGACTTTAAACAATTAGAAATGTCACATAATTCTGGACATTCTCCAAAATAATAAACATATTGATATTAGATATATAAATGTCCAATTTGACTTTAATGCTGTCCAACATAAATAACTATGTATATTACAGCATATTTTAGAGTCATATATAGCAATAGAGTATGAAGGTTGATATGGACCAGTTTTTAGCATCAAATCTAATCACCTATAGACGTAATTCTCAATAGTTATTACATAGGTCACTAAGATACACATGTACTTTTATAATAAATAATATGACCATAAAATTTGTAGCCCTTCCATCACAGACAAGGGTCTGTAAGAGTTGGAACCAACTGATCCTACAGGCTTGCAGCAACATTCAGTTAGTGCCAAATTTTAGCAGCTAATATCCATTAACACATAACTAGATAATAACTTTAAGCCTATGGAATTTGAAACTCTTTGTCTAGGGTAGAAAACATTGTGCACACCAATTTCTTGTGGGTACTTATCTAATTCTTGTGAGTACCCACAACATGGGGTTTGGTGTAAGAACAAGGATATTCTTCACTTTGTGAGGATATTTTTTTGCACTTTATGTATAGTTTTTACTGTACATGTTCTTTAGAGTATGGTGGTACATGTAAAGACATAGATTGAGGACAACCTAAATATGTTATTTCTCATTTCAACTCTATGTTGTGGGTACTCTTTCTATTTGGAGCTTTGTACCTGTACAATTTCTTCATGATTAACCAGGAATTTCCTGTAATTGGCCATGGCTAATGTCATCTTGGTATTTTCTTTGCATTTGTCTAGCAGGGTAATGGCCTTGGTTAGGATTTCACCAGGGGATCTGAAATGACATAAGAATAGAAAAACTGTTTTTGTTTAACTCTTTAAAAACAAAACAAAACAAGCTAGTTCCTGAAGCTGATTAAAATGGAGTATAACATCACTTTGAATAGTGTTTCAGTCATACTACAGTGGCTGGGGCACCTTATCAAAGATTCTTGGTATTTCTCACACTGACATCCTTTCTAAACATCCAGTTGCTCATCCTACTAAAGTTTACGATTATCCACAAATTGGTGGAAGACAATCATTAAGGTAACTTTTCCCCGGGTTTTCTGACATATCCACTCCATTTTAGGAGGAAATATCAATATGACTACAATCATCCTGTAAAAGTTCCATTTGGATTGAATTATAATTGTGGGAAATATCCCTCAAGAGAGAATTTTTTGAGTGAAAAGCCATAAGGCCCCTATTATTGCGTTTTCCAACCCATCCACTCTATTTTCAAGAGGAACCTTTCTTATGACCCTTTAATTATCCTGAGAAAGTTTCATGAGAATCCGATAATAATTATGGACTTATATTGCTTAATTGACAATATTTTGAGTTAAATCCATTTTTCCATTGTTTTCCAATGGATACACTGTATTTCGGAACTTTCTGTATGACCTCACAATCATCCTGTGAAAGTTTAAAGAGAACCAATAAAAACTGTGGACTTGATCCTGTTCACAAGAATATTTTGCAAGAAAATCCATAAGGCCTCTTTTCCCAATGTTTCCAATGCCACAATTAATCAATGCATTATGTTAAAGTTTGGAGATAATCCTATGAAAACTGTGGATTTTATTATGTTAATTTTTAGTTTCATTTTGTGAAATTTTCATAACACATTGTTCCCATGAAACTTGACAGATCAGACCCAATTTTGTAAGGAAGAATCCCTATGATGGTACAATCCTTCTGTGAATGTTTGAATATAATACAATGAAAACTGTGAACTCTACTAGAGAGGAAAAGTTGATGGAAGGACAGACAGACAGATTTATAGCTGGAGAGGAAACACACCATCATTTTAGTTTTTCTGGCCTTCTGCTAATATACTATACCTTTCTTCAAAAGTCTCGCCAGTCAGGAAAAGGTTTGATGAAAGTTCAATCATAACTTCAGCCTTGTGGACCTTGGTAAAACTATTCTGAGTCATCTTCCCCAACAAAATAAACTCAACATCAAAGTTCCTCCTGTAGGATAAATACAATCAGCAGCAAAATAAGGATACCATATGCAAATACCAATGCTCAGCTGTTCCACTGACCAATTGCTGGCTCGACCCAAAAACTCATTTGGCCACGTCAATAGAATCCAACAGAAAGTCCTGCTTTGATTTTAAACAGCATTATTTTTTATGGTCAGTAGCATGAAACAAAGAAAATAGATTTGTTGATTGATGATCAAGAGTCGTAACTACAGCTTGAATAAGCTGTAGCTATGATGTTTAAGTCGCCAAACAACAACAAGAGCTGTCAGAGGACAGCAATGCTGGACTATTCTAAGTGCTGGATAGTAACAGCGATTCAATGTAGACATAAGGCATAATACCTAATTAGTTATAGAGATAAAAAATCTTTTAATTAAAATTAAGTCAAACAAGGTTTCCAAAAAGGACTAAAAGGTTTAATTAAAGTAATTGTAATAAATCTTTGCCTAGAAGATGATATAATGGTCACAAAAGCATGTGCAAAGTTTCAAAACAATAGCATTAGTAGAAAGAGAGTCATAAAGATACATGACAGTTGCATGTTAGGTTTAACCATGAATTTGACAAAGAATTTCTAACAAAAGGCAGCCAATGTTGGAGTTTAAATCTCAATTCCAGGCTAAATGAATAATTTAATTGGTCGATATATTCCTTGATTGAAAGCTGCGATTGGTCAATTGCTTAATTGTTTGATAGTTTGTTAAATTCAAAGTCTAGGACAGACAATTCCAAAATGACTTGAGGGATCAAAATAAATTTTGCCTCATGCCCACCAGTCATCTTGATAGATGCTAAGTTTAGTTCATTCAATTAAATATTGTAGGATTTGAGCACATAAGAACACACTGCAATTTTAACTCTTGCCGTGCTGAACCCGGATTATTCCGGTTTTGGCAGGAGGTGTAGACCAAGATCAGCCTGCATATCAGTGTAGTCTGATCTTGGTCTACACCTCCTGCTTGTACTTTTCCTGCCAGAGTTGTTTATGAAATCGACTTATTAAAGAAATATTGATTTTTGAACAAGTTCTATCAGTGCTTTGAGCCCCTTGATATTACAGCAATTCAGTTAGGTAAGTTATACAGAATGACAAGGGTTAAGCTATTTTGCTCAGTCAAGAGCAGGTAGTTCTAAAATGACTAGAGGGATCAAAAATTAACCAGACATTGTAGAGAACAATTGTGGCAAGTTTCAGTTCATTGCTATTGAAATTGTAGGGGGAGTAGTGAACACACAAAATTGCTAATGGACAGACAGATAGACAACTGGGACCATTACATAATAGTATTAGAAAATCGGTGTTTTAATAAAGATATGAAACTAAACAAGATGCGTTTGTGAAACACTATGCCCCCGAAACGGGAATTCTTTAGAAACGGGTAAAGGGTTAAAATTTTGACCTTGACCTTGATGAAATGACCTTCCCCAGTTGCACCTTGCTGAGACCTATCTACATACCAAATATTAGCATTGTAACTTAATCAGGGTTGAAGTTATAGGAAAATGTTTAGTTGGCAGGTTAAGTTTTGCAGACAGACAGACAGACAGACAGACGGACACCGGTAAAACAATATGCCCCCGATCTTATCGATGCGGGGGCATAAAATATGAGCTAGAGCTAAATTTTGTAAGGTTTACATTAACCTTGTCAACAGCTGTTGTGTATTGAATTGAGATGCTTTCATACAAAGTATGTGCCTTGAAACTTGAATATATTCAACAAAATTACAAAATGCTGAAATTCTGGGGCAAGTTTTGAAAGACAGGCTGAAGCTTGGACAGATTGATAACATATAAACCTGGCTGTGTGTCACATTTGGAAACAATTTCATTTTTCCATGATGCACAGGCATTGCGCAGCCCGGACAGCCACAAAAGAATATTTGCAGATATAGTAAATCTCATATCAAACAACAACTCATTGGATGACCATAAAAAAGTCGCTTCAAACAAATTGTGAAATATATGATTTCACTGCATATAACAAACATTTGTCATTTGATAAAATTCTTGCTAAATTCTATGTTGTTGGAACTGATTAAAATTGTCTCAGATGATTCTAATAAGTTCCAACAACATAGGATTTAAGTATGATATATTTTAGCAAAAACGACCGTTTCTTTGCAAGGGCTTGTGTTTTTGAAAGGAGAGTTCAATTGCTGTCGCTTATTGGAAGTAGTTGTTTATTAAGCAAGATTGACTGAAGTCTGATGAACCTTGAATTGGGAGAATTATGCAAAGAGTATAGTGAACACTCTGATTAATCTGTTTGCATGCACAAACTGATCTGCTTCCCATCTTGGCACACATGTGAAGTTGTTTCAAATAACAAGCACAGGCTAAAATGATATAACTTAATATCTTCCATGGGTAACCCTTTTTGACGCCCTAAGTAAAAAAGCTTAGAATGGAAAATGAAGAAAATTAAGAAATTGCTTGATACAAGCAATTTCTACTCTACCAACAATATGTTCTATCCAATAGGATGAAGATTTTTAAAATTCAGTCAAGTAAAATATGTTGACTACAACTTCTTTCAATTTGGACCAGTCTAAAACTTTGTCAATTTTTAATGGGTTAATTATACTTACTCCGACATTTTCTTCCAGTTTTTATACTCTAGGACCAGTAGATCCCTGCCTGTGTATCCATTTGGTGTAATACCAGTCTTCTCCAACAGATCAGGGAAACTCCTGAAAAATCATATTAAATGCTACAGCAGATGCACTTTGTGTGTTTGTAAAACACAAAGGGCACAGTATCAGCCAGTTTTTGAAACCACAATTTTAGGAGCTAAGCTTAATTTTAATGTTTGACCTAGAGCTGTGACCTTGACCATGGAGTTTTTTTTTTCAAACAGCAAATCTATTCATGATAGAAATCAGTTTTGGCAAGTTGTATTAAAAGCTATGCTCTGGAAAAGCTCAATTTTAATGTTTGACCTTGAACTGTCACCTTGAGCTATCAAACAAAAAGGAAAAATTTGGATCAAAATCATATGGTATTCATATGTGAAATTTCATCTATTTTGGCCCAAGGGTATTGCAAAAATTGAGGCGGACTGGCAGATGGACAGATGAAGCAGGGGCTACATACTGGCCCTTCAGGGGGGCATAAAAATTGTCATCTGCATCATCATTGAATTTGTGGCCTTGTAATGGGTTAATATTAATACAAGAACAGGAGGTAGAAAAAAAACTCTTGTCTAGCCTTAGTCAGGGCTCTGCAGAGTGGGCGACTCAGGCGAAAAAGTCGCCTGGTTTCATAAAACTTCGCCTGATTTGCTGATCAAAGCCAAGTGGAAGTCGCCTGGAATTTTCGGGAAGTCGCCTGGATACGATAGGTGATAGCCAAATCTGGCCCAGTGGCTATAAAAGTAGGGGACATTGTGCAATTATACAACTGCCGGTCGGAAGCCCTTTGATTGTAATTCAAGCGTGTATCGATAGTCGTGAGGCAAGTAGGTTATCAGAAAGAGGGGTATGTTCCGGCAGATAATAGTCAGCACGCTTGCTTCATTCACACCTACGCTGATTGGTTTCGGCAATGCTTTGTATACTATCGGCACCAGAAATCTTTATCTAAAATCCTTTCCCTTCTTAAGTTTTAATTATTTCTGTAAATTAATTTATCATCAGTCTACGAGATTTGTTGCTTACTTTCACATAATGAGAATAATGGCCGACATTTACGGACGCCATGTCATGAACAGAAGTCAAAATTTTGTTAAAAATTTGAAATCTTGATGAAAAATAATTCTGCCGAAAATCTTTGTAGAGTATATTCATTTTTCATTAGAATCCTTCAATTTGAATTATCTGCTTTAATTGTAACAAGTGAAGAAAAATATGGCAAACAATTTAAAGGCTGCTACGATCTTTTCCTGAGTTTCTTGTTATGATACATTCTTTCCAAAAACTTAATTTCACTTACTTGTGTTGGTAATAATTCCTTTAAATTACATGTAATCCTATAAAATGGAGCAAATTATCCTGTGTTAACTTTAAACCTCTGTATGTATTTGTGTATTCAGCAGTAACCCTTACCCTTTACACACTATAATTGACTTAATCACAGAGGACCTTTTTTGACCAATCAATGACAATTTTTATCAAATTTAGGCCCTATATGTTATCAGATAAAGTGGACAGACTTTAACTCATTACCACACAATCCCCCATTTTGAAATCTTGAAATGTTTTTATGGGAAACTGTGGAAAAAGGAGGAAATGATTGCAGCAAGCAATTTATCCTTTCCCCACATGTTTCTACCCTCTTTGGAACCTTCTTTCTTATTCAAGCTCACTTTGAAACGTCTTATTTAGCTTTTTTCAATTTGTAGCAGTCTGAATTTTTTCTTCTGGTAATGGTTTCATTAAATAAATGTTGTTACAATAAAATCTTTTCTCATTTTCTGCTTCAAATAGTAACACTACTCATTTCATTCAGACCGCATATACACTATTTGCATTTTTTTATTAGTTGACTTTTTTATCATATATGAATCTATTATGAAATATTAAAAAAAAAAATTCTGAATCAAACTCTGGAATTCTCAAACCTAAAAAAAGAAAAATACAAAAGTATTTGTTCACAGGAATAAGATCTTTATTGAGGACTGAAAGGATAAGCAGTATTTTCTATGTTTATTGCATAATACATAATATAAAATGCAGCTTCTTGGTTGTAAAGCTATTTTATTTTCTGATAGAAATGAGAAATACGCGCAAAAACTTAATTTTTAACAAATTCCACTTCTCCTGAAAGTCTCACCACTTCTCCCCATTTTGAAAAACTTCTCCCAATTCTCAGACTAGTGAGAAGTGACTTCTCCCCAATTTCTGAGAGTTTGCAGAGCCCTGTTAGTGCTGTAAAGTAATAGCATTTCTTCATTAATATAATAAAAATCCAACTAAAATGAAACTAACACTGAGCTTAAGTGAGTCTCCCCCTTTTCAATGGCAGCCTGTCTAACTTTTGTCCAGGCAGATATTGCTGGTTCTACAGCCTCGGTTCCGATTTCTACCATCTCCAGAATGACATGGGAGGCTTCATCATACAACTCTTGTTTACAATAACAGTCAACACTAAGCTCAAATTGTCGCACAGCTTTGGGCTGAAATGGTAAAAGAGCTCCAGATAAGAGAAAATGATAACTATAATTATCAACAAGAGCTGTCAGAGGACAGCAAACGCTTGACTATTCTGAGTGCTAGATAGTAACAACTGTTCAATGTCAACATTAGACATAGTAACTAAGTAGTAATACCGATAAAATATCTTTCAATCAAAACTATGAGTCAAACTAGAATTTTTAAGTCCAAAAAGGGTTAAATATCCACTGAAATGAATGTCATTGTAATGAATATTTGCCTAGAAGATTGTGCAAAATTTCAAAGCAATAGTATTAGTAGAAAGAGAGTTATTAAAGGTATATGACAGTTGAACTTAAGGTTTAACCAAGAACTTTTAAGTCCAAAAAGAATTAAAATTCCACTAAAATGAATGTCAGAATAATGAAACTGTGTCTAGAGGCTGATATCAGTGCAACAAAAACATGTCCAAAGTTCCAAGGGATTAGTACTAGTAGAAAGAGAATTATTTAAGATATATGACAGTTGCATGCTAGGTCTAAGCAAGAATTTTTAAGTCTAAAAAGGTTTAAAAGTCTACTTTAATACACATGTAATTGTAATGAATCTTTGCCTAGAAGATGATATAATGGTCACAAAAGCATGTGCAATGTTTCAGAGCAATAGCATTAGTAGAAAGAGTGTTATTAAAGACACACTAAAGACAAATTTCTGGGAAACATTGCGTAAAATGAAGAAATTGCTTGTCACAAGCAATTTCTGTTGCTTGTCACAAGCCATTTCTTCATTTCACACAATGTTTTCCCAATTGTTTTTCTTGAGGGGGCGTCCAAAAATCAAAGTACTGAAAGGACTGTAAGATATCAAAGCATGATTTTAATGAGTAATCTTCTTTGTCAAAGGTTGTCATAATTATTGGAATTTAGAAAGTATTTGCCTTGTAGGGTAGGAAACAGTGTGGACAATGAAGAAATTGCTTGTTATAATGTCCGCAATGTTTTCTAAAGCTATATTCTTTAGACGATTCAAGAGTGTGATTGGACTGGATTGGGTTAAAAAGCATACTTTTGAAGGAGTTGTCTACACTTCGCATGAAGTTAATTCATGTGGTCATAAAAAGGTGTGGCAGAGTTTGCAGTATTCCAGAAATAAGAACTACTTTTTATGGCAAAGGGATTCAATGCATCAAGTGGTTAAGCCTCCAGTGACAGTTTGCACTCATTGAACTCTGAGAAGACCTCAAAATTTTGTCTGTTAACTTAAGCCATCAAAGCTGACGCTTTACTAGCTAAAAAGCGTCACTGTGTGGGAAAGGGTTTAACTGGATAAAAACTGTTCACTTACAATGCTGCTCTGTTGTAAATGATGCCCAGATATCTTCAATAACGGGCCAGCGTATGTGTAGTGACCTCTGGAAGACAGTATCTTGCTGATTGTAGCACATATATAGCCTAGAAAACAGAATTCAGATAGTTTTTCATTGAAATAATGGACAAGACAGAGTTTTACCAAGCTATTCGAAATTAGGGGTCCCAGGGACTCAACCTTGAAAAATCAGGGATCCCAGGCCTTATTTCAGTGGTCCCAACTTTGCTAGTAGACTAGTAAATTCCTTTTAAACAATCACTGGTTCTTTTTTTTCTAAGATTGCTATCATAAATAGAATGATTGAAGGAAAATGATAAGCAGCCTAATACTAGCAATTTTAGTATATTTCCACAATGTTTATTTTCTATTATATATCATGCATGTATATTGGTTTACCAATTTGGTCTTCAACTTTATTAGCTTTTAAATATGATTTCTCTTTTTTTTTTGTTTTATTTGATCTTTACTAAAATTTTGTCATCATAGTTTTGCGGTTATACAAGTGTCGCAAAACATGTGATTGTTTTCATATCGTAGCCAGTGGTACTTTTTAAGCCTTGATGCTATATCTACTATCATTTTTGGCCAATGTGGAACTTTGTCCACTCATAGAGGGACAGAGTTCATTTGAGGAAGTTGGTCCTGAATCTTAGTCTGGAGCACCCTTACTTTTCCCCCTGAAAGTTAACAGATTAGTTTGTCTAGCTGACATTTCTGTTTTCGTCTGCTAATCGACATTTCAACATTGTGTATCTCCCTATTTGATTAATAGTGGATGAGATCAATAAAATAATTTTGATAAGTTTGTAAATTAAAGCCTTATAACCCGCTTTCACCTTTTTTCTTTCAGAGCCTTATCTTAAGACCGAAGAATTTAATATAAACAAGATGTGTTTGTGAAACACAATGCTCCCGCAACAGGACTAAACGTTTGACCTTGGTATGTAACCTTATCACATGACCTTGACATGAGGAGATGCGTAGTATGTAGATGTATCATCATGCCAAATATGAGCATAGTATATTGAATAGGCTGGTGGTAATTGGCAATGTTAAGTTTTTTAATAAGTTTTACGGACAGACGGACAACGGTAAAAAGATATGCCCCCGATCTTTTGTTGCGGGGGCATAAAAACATTATATTAACAAATTTCAGTCTCGAATTGTCTAAGTAAAAATAAGAACTTCAGGCCGATTTGGCCGTTATATATTTACACATTTAGAATTACGTCCAAGGAACGACTAAACAAGTGCACCAGCATCACGATCTATTACTCTTCAATTAAATTCTACATATTGAACTTTTTCTGCAGGCAAATTTTAAACTGCTTAAAAGGCATTCTAAACCATTTTTCTGAAACTATTTTTGAGCGCCCTTTGGACACTGATTGCTAACAAACATGCGTACAGACTGAATTCTATGCATATATTGACCCAGAAATCTGCGTCCTGTAAAATCCTGGCCAGAGGTTGTGTAGTGAATTTTAGATTGGTCCTAATTGAAAGAAGTTGCAGACGACAATTTAATAAAGTTTATAAGATTTTGGATCTTTTCAACTTTCTGGGTAGAAAACGTTGTGGACAAAGAAGAAATTGCTTCATTTCCGACAATGTTTCCTAAAAACATTTTTGTTGAGGGGTGTTCTAAAGGGTCACTGTGTGGGAATGGGTTGACGTTAACCCAATACTGTCTATAAAGATATTCGTAGATGACATTGTGAAGTAAATACAATTTTAAACGTAACCGTTCTAAAAGATTGATTACTTAAAATGGGTTTTACACCACTTTTAACAGTATTTCAGTCATAACACAGTGGCTGGAGCACCTAACCATGCATTCCTGGTATTTCTCACACCAGTACTAGCACAATATTCTTTCAGAGCCCCCACCTAGGCATCCCACTTCGGTTTACAATTATTCACCCACTGATGGAGACAAATGTCGGAAAGGATATTTTCCACAGCCAGGGATCGAACCCCTGACCCAGAGATTAGAAGTCCTGCACACTAGCACTGCGCTATGGCCCCAGACCCATCCTAAACAAAAGAAAACAATGTGGGAAAAGACGATATACCATGTTATAAGCTATTTCTTCTTTTTCCATGTTTTCTCTTATCATAATATCACAAGGACATAAGAATCAGGAATTGTATGAGAAAGGGTTAACAGATAACAAAATTATGACCTAACTAGACTTTTAAGTGAAATTTTGAATTGCATAATAATTGAAAACAAGTGCATGTCGTATTGCGATGCAATACAGGAGTCCCCCGACGGATTAAAAAAGTATTTTTTCAATTTTAATGTAAAAAGTGTAAAATTTATTGCTTGTGAAAGGGGATAATTGTTTGTTTCAGTGTAAGATCCATTAATCATGATCGTTAAATATTGCAAAATTAAGATTTAAAATAATCACAGGGCAAAAACTAAAATTAACTTAAAATTAGTTGTAGGAGAGTAACAGTTCTTAAAATACAAGGTTTAAAACAACAAAGGGCAATAACTCAAACAATGTGCATGGCAGAGTAACGTTTCTTGTACATGGCACTTCTCAACATTGTGATCTATTAGTGTATAAATGTGATCTATTAGTGTATAAATATTCAAGTTCCTAGCACTTATGGTTTAGGAGATATGCTCCGGACAAAAAAGTACAGTAAAAACAACAAAGGGCAATAACTCAAACAATGTGCATGGCAGAGTAACGTTTCTTGTACATGGCACTTCTCAACATTGTGATCTATTAGTGTATAAATGTGATCTATTAGTGTATAAATATTCAAGTTCCTAGCACTTATGGTTTAGGAGATATGCTCCGGACAAAAAAGTACAGTAAAAACAACAAAGGGCAATAACTCAAAAGATAGGCAGGCTAGAGTTATGGTTCTTGCACATGACACTTCTCCACATTGTGATCTATGAGTGTGTAAAGTTTCAAGTTCCTAGTACTTATGATTTAGGAGATAGGCTCCGGACAAAAATGTAAAGTAAAAAACAACAAAGGGCAATAACTCAAAAAATACGCAAGCTAGAGTTATGGTTCTTGAACATTACACTTCTCCACATTGTGATCTTTAAGTGTATTAAGTTTCAAGTTCCTAGCACTTATGGTCTAGGAGATATGCTCCGGACAAAAGTGTGAGGGATGGACAGACAGACAGACGGACATAATTGAGCAAACCTATAGTCCCCCAACCGGGGACTAATTAATTCCTACATAGAGTAGAAAGCATATATGTTGGCCAAAATGTTGTTATGTTCCATTTTAAACTTTTTAAGTTTGTATTGAGTGCTTTCCAATTTCAGATGCCTCAAAGAATGATGTTGAATTTTGGGTTCTTTACATTACAAATTAATATGCTCAACAATTTATTTACATTTTCACTTTCCATTTAACTCATTACCAGAAGAAAGAATTTTTTACCAGTCCAAAAAAAAATGTTAAATCTTGATTGCAATTTTGTTAAAAGTATTAAGAAATTACAGAGATTACTTAGATTTATTGAGCTCGATAAAACTCATTACCAGTTGACAAAATTTTAACACATACAAATTCAAAAATCATAGGCATAAATCGAAAATCAAATTGTGTAGAAAATATTGTTAAAAAAAGAAGAATTGCTAGTTACAAGCCTTATTTTTTCCTTTTTCTCACAATGTTTCTCATAGTCATTTATCTTGAGCCCAATAAAGGTAGGGATGACTTAAAATGAATAAGGGTTCCTTAGTTTAAGGATTTCATAAAAATGACATAAAATTTAATGAAGAAGTAGTATTATATCATTTCTTTTTCATTTAAAGAGCATGTATATTACAAAATATAAAGAAAACATCAAATTTATCACAAACTATCAACAAGGTGCCAAACTGTCACAAGATACGCCCGTCACACTGTTTAATATTAACTGGGGATTTGAATAGAACAGGTTATTTTGAATAAATATTTTTTGTCAAACAAAGTATGAAAAACAACAAAAGGCAATAACTCAAAAAATAGGCTAGGTAGAGTTAAGGTTCTTCACACTGCACTCCCACTTGGTGAGCTCTATCCATCCATGAAATTTCATGATTCTAGCTATTATACTTTTAGAGATATATTCCGGACAAGATTCAAGTATGAAAAACAACAAAGGGCAATAACTAAAAAAATAGGCCAGGTAGAGTTATGGTTCTTGTGCCCTGCATTCCTACTTGGTGAGCTATATCCATCCATGAAATTTCATGATTCTAGCTATTATACTTTTAGAGATATACTCTGGACAAGATTCAAGTCTGAAAAACAACAAAGGGCAATAACTCAAAAAATAGGCTAGGTAGAGTTATGGTTCTTGTGCACTGCAACCCCCCTTGGTGAGATCTATAAACCCATGAAGTTTCATGATCCTAGCTATAATACTTTTAGAGATAAACTCCAGACAAGATTCAAGTATGAAAAACAACAAAGGGCAATAACTCAAAAAATAGGCCAGGTAGAGTTATGGTTTTTGTACACTGCACTTCCACTTGGTGAGCTCTATCCATCCATGAAATTTCATGATTATAGCTATAATACTTTTAGAGATATACTCCGGACAAGATTCAAGTATGAAAAACAACAAAGGGCAATAACTCAAAAAAATAGACCAGGTAGAGTTATGGTTCTTGAAAACTGCACTCCCCCTTGGTGAGCTCTATCCATCCATGAAATTTCATGATTATAGCTATTATACTTTTAGAGATATACTCCGGACAAGATTCAAGTATGAAAAACAACAAAGGGCAATAACTAAAAAAATAGGCCAGGTAGAGTTATGGTTCTTGTACACTGCACTCCCCCTTGGTGAGCTCTATCCATCCATGAAATTTCATGATTCTAGCTATTATACTTTTAGAGATATACTCAGGACAAGATTCAAGTATGAAAAACAACAAAGGGCAATAACTCAAAAAATAGACCAGGTAGAGTTATGGTTCTTGTGCACTGCACTCCCCCTTGGTGAGATCTATTCACCCATGAAGTTTCATGATCCTAGCTATAATACTTTCAGAGATATACTCCGGACAAGATTCAAGTATGAAAAACAACAAAGGGCAATAACTCAAAAAATAAGCCAGGTAGAGTTATGGTTATTGCGCACTGCACTCCGTATTGATGAGAAGAATATAACTGCCAAGTTTAAAGTCAATCGGACTTACGGTGACAGAGTTATGCCCCGGACAAAGAAGTGGACACCGCCCGGACAACCGGACGCCCAGACATCACAGGTGATCCCATAATACGTCCCGTCTTCGACGGGCGTATAAAAAAGATATAACAAGAGCACAGTGTACGGGTGCCAACGCTCGGCTGCAGGTGCTCGATAATGCTAAAATTCTAAGTCGAAAAGGGCATAACTCCTACAAAAATGCTTTTAGAGTTATCCCCCTTGATAGTCTAGATAACTCTTGTGATGATCAATACACATGCAAAGTTTCATGAGGATATCTTCAATAACAACAGAGTTATGACCAAGGTTAAAGTTTGTCATGCCAACACCAATGTTGTCGTGAACGACGCCTAGGTGATCACTATATCTCGGGTTTTCTCCAAAAACAGCCGAGCTTAAAAGGGTGGGGCAATATCAATGATTGTAGCTTTATTCTTATTTTTTTTTTCTAGATTTCCCCAGGTAAGATCACCTCACATACTTACTTATTTGATATTTTTCCATATTAAGCACTTTATCTGATATTTCGGAGCTATCCCCTGTCAAAAGTGTTGTATATTCTGTCGCTGTTTCTAAAACTGTGTCTAATACCTCACTTTCAATTTCAGCATCTGATGACAATAAAAAATGCAACACCTTTACTACACTACTATGTATCATACACATGACCAGATGGCAAAATTTCAGACTGGTCTTAAACAGGAAAAGGTCAGTTGGCACGCAAACCTGCAAATTTCTATTCATGATTCCCTCTTTTTGTTGTTTTGGCCCCTTCAAAATCAGTTTTGACCAATAGAAAATTCACAGTCAAGGAGTCACTGGCTAATTCATATAGAAATTAATTTTACTTATTTGAGATGCAGAGGAGACAATTCCATTAATGCCCCCCCCCCCCTAAAATAGGGTAGGCCATTACCAGACAATGATGCTTTCTGATGCCCTAAAGAAATACAATGTCAGAAATTAACATTCACTAAATGAATGATCTCATTAGTCAATAATTTAATTTCTAGTTTCATCTATCATATACAAGTGTTCTGATTGGTCGAAAAAAAATATTCATAACTCCATGAACAAAATTTTGAGCACGCTGTGATTTTGTATGCTTCCACACAAAATAGTCCCATATAAAAAGGTATCAAAATATGTAAAGTTTTTGCTTTTTTCGCTCGATGATATTAAATTATAAGAAATGAAGAGAATATTTTTTGTTTTCATGGGGGTATGAACCGAAAAACCTAATCACACACAAACAATGGCCTACATTGTACGAATCCGCTTTGCGTATTCATACAATGTGATAAGGTTTTTCGGTTCATACCTCCATGAAAACAAAAAATATTCTCTTCATCTCTTAAATATTTCTCTTTTTTTTTATTGACAGTAGTGATCTGTAAATTTCAAATCAAAATAAATTTCAAATCAATAACTAGATGTACAGAGATTTTCTGTTTTTAACCCTTGTCATGCTGAACCCGGAATATTCCTGTTTTGGCAGGAGGTATAGACTGATATAGGTCTACGCCTCCTGCATATCCCCTTTAAGCCAGAGTTGTTTAAATAATCAATTTTCAAACCAAATATTGATTCCCATTAAGACCTTCCAGTGCTGTCAGCATTTTGATTTAAAAGTAGTTCTGTATAGGAATTTAATTCAGCATGACAAGGGTTAATTGAATAATCATGCCTGTCAATCAAGAAATCATCTGACCAATCAAATCATTAATTAGCCCAGACCCGAGCTTTTCAACTTTAACATTGGCCACCATTTTTATTAAAACTTTTTGTTGGTTTGGCGACTTAAACGTCATAACTACACCTTATTCAAGCTGTTGTTGCGAAGTTTAGGTCGCCATATAACTATTTCACTTTTTCGTAAAATTCTACTGTCCATAAATTTTTCAAAATAACGCCATTTAAAATCGAAGCGGAACTTCCTGTTAGAGTTAATGGGCCGGCCCTAGGGAGTCAGTGGGCTGGGTTAGCGATTGGTCAATCTCGACATCTTTCTGGCTAAAAGGTGAAGCATTTGAATTGATGCAAAGCATTGACAAGATGATCCAAAACAAAACTTACCAAGTGATTCTTGTACTAATTGATGTAGCAGTTCCAATTTCTTGTAATGGACTGACAACCTGTTACCATACAGTTTCCCGACATAATCCTGCTTCTTTTTGTCAATATCTGTCAAATCATTTTTATTCTCTCTATCAGTTCTAGGTTTTTGTCCATCTAATGTCAATTGCTTTATACTATTGGTACATATCAAAGCAAACTCATCACAGCGCTTAAGGAATACTTTAACATTACACCAGGTAAATTGACCTTTGAAGAACTGGAAGAACTTTTTATTCAATAGCTGCATGAAGATGTACTGACATCGATGTAATATCCAGAGGTCATCCAGATTGTCATATTTCATTGAATCTAACCCTTGCTCGACAAATTCTAAATCAGTCATACATTTGTCAAGGCTGTCTGTGCTAGCACCTCTAAGTGTCCCATCTAACTGTAGAATGAAAGTTAAAGTTTTATGGAGAATTGAAGACAGTGTCTTTAATGCATTGAAATTTGTTTCTGTAATATCCAAGAGTATTTCTCTAGCTTTATCATACAGAGACATCTTCATGTACCATATTGTAAGTAAACATTGAATGTGTAACACATTCCTATGACTTTTATCTTTCTCAATTTCATCATGACCTCCATGTCTGTTCGGCCCACTTTTAAGCCAAGAATTGACAACTTGTAATACATCACAAATTTCATTTTGAGAATCTTCTTTATTCTTACTGTCACCATCATTAGGTGAGGCATCTCTCTGTGTGTCTACCGTCAAAAACAATGTAGTAATGTCTTTTAGCCTTTCCAGCAATAAGGTTTGGCTCCCAAGGAGAGTAACAAACTTTAAACAGATGCCAAGCAAGTTGAAAATCTGGCCTTGTAGTTGTCCAGCCCCTACAAATACAAACAAAACTGATTTAATTCTCTTTTTTTTAAATTAGACTAAGCCTAATAATTGACCAATTGTGGCTGTCACTCAAGGAATCAACAGCCCAATAAAATCATGGACCTTAGCTTTCAACTCCCACATTGGCCACCATTTTTGTTAATCTTTTTTGTTGGTTTGGCGACTTAAACATCGTAACTACAGCTTAATCAAAAAGCTGTAACTACAATGTTTAGGTCACCAACCAACCAATTTACTTTTTTGTTACATGCTACTTGCCATAAATTTTGCAATATAACACCGTTCAAAATCGAAGCAGAACTTCTTGTCATAGTAAATGGGCGGCGCCTAGAGAGCCCGTGGGTGGGGCCAGTGATTCTTCAATTACCAGGTAATAAAATGCAGACTAGTCAAAATTGAAAGACAGTGCAGATGAAATTCAGATGGCTGTAACTTGAAACAAAAGGTAAAATAGGGAAAAAACATTGGAAGAAAAGAGAAAAGTGCCTTGTTACAAGGAATTCCTCCTTTTCAGGTGTTTTCTATCACTATACTTTTTCAGTTTTTAGATTGTCATCTGGGCAACCACAAACTACTTAAACCAATCCCTCCTTTTAACACACCTCAAGAAAATAGTTCTAGAAAACAATGTGGAAAATGAAGAGATTGCAATTTCTGCATTTGCACATTGTTTTCTACCCAGAGAGACAAGGATTTAAAAAATTTAAACGCATTTGAAATTAATTTCTGCAAATTGATGAAAAAATATCACATTGCCTTTAAATGTTGTTGCCTGAAGACACAGTAAATGTTTCGTCCAAATTATTTTTGTTCCCTGCACTACAAATCTAAAATACCATCGAAACTCTTGTAGCAGTCACCTGAGATCTGTGTATAACACAAACCTCAAGTCCTCATACGATTTGCTGTTTAAAAATTATTGTAAATAGCAGTAATCTGTTGTATGTAGCCGGCAGTAACCTTTAATTGTCCAGTTTGCACTTTAGGTATATCCCTTTAAACAATCAGGCAACCCAATTAATTACGGGTAGGTGTTGTGTAAAACAAGGGAAAACCATTATACCCTCCTCTTCTTCGTAGCGTGGGTATAAAAATCAATACTGCATCTGGCTTATTGTGTGCATAGACACTCTCTTTTTAAAGGTAGGTATCGATGTTTTTTTCATGTCACAGATTTAAATCATTTTTATTTCCTCTCATATACAATTGAATACAATATGCCGCAAAGTAGTTCTGCAAAAATATGAGGTCGCTTATCAGAAAAAAGCAGGGTATTTCCTTAATAGCCTACCCAGGCTATTAATCTATTTTTAGATTAATCCGAGAAAGTTACGAAGATTATAGGGCATTCACGTGGCGCGAATAACCGTTAGAACCTTGCATTTAGTTCAAATTACATCAAACAAACGTCATCGTTACGTCATCAAGAGTATGTCTGCTAGCCGGTCTGTAAAGATCAGTCCTTTCATGTTACATGATTTAGGACGTTGGCTGTTTCGCTGGTAAATTTGTTACCTTCATTTGACCGGGTCATATGCAAATGAGCTCATTCGATGTCAACAGCCGAAATCCGTGATATCTAAAAATAACCTGGAATTTTGCTGAACCTTTCCGATATAACCACAAAAAGCCACTTTAGGTCTGTTAGATAACCACCAAGACAATACCTGATCTAACTTAAAGTATTAAATGTTCGTTTGAGTCTATTTTTCGGCACTTGGTAATTTTTCTTATCTAGGTTTAAGAAACATCGATACCTCCCTTTAACACACAAGAAAAACATAAGGTATTCCCTTTTTACATGTATTTGGTTGAATGCAATTAGTTCGCTTTAAAAGACAAAGATGCGCAGTTTTCAAATGGAATGGATAAGACTATTCTTTCTATACTATGCTGCATAGTCTCAGAAATGCAAGTGTCTACAGTTAGAGAAACATAAAAATTGTTCTTCAGCTTCCGGTCAGTAATCTTGGGTCATCACTTCCTAGTTTGGGCTTGGCACACTCACATTCAAAATGTAGCTCAAGGAAAGCATGAAATTACGGAAAATACTTTTATCAAAATGAATGAAATTGAATATAAACATAATAAGAGTATATTTAATAAATGTTTTGTTAATTATTACACTTCTCTTATCTTATATTTTTTTTAATTTTCAAGAAGCCAGTCTGCAAAGTAGTCATGTAATTTTATCTACTCTCATTGGGGTTGTAGACAAAACTGTTCTGTGTTAACCCATTCCCACACAATGACGATTTCTGACACCCCTCAAGAAAAAGAATTGGGAAAACCTTGTTGAAAATGAAGAAATTACTTGAAACAAGCAGTTTCTTCATTTACACAATGCCTTTACCCTGAAAGTTGACAAAATCTAAAATTTCATAACCTTTAAATTATTGTCTGCAACTCCTTTTAATTTCGACCAGTCTAAAATTTACTTTTGTGGTAATGAGTTAAACAGTCCACGATTGTACATGGCCAGTTTTGCCTGTCCCTTGGCTGGCTGCATACTACAGGTTCAACTGTATCTTAAAATCAGAATATCTTTTATGAATTTTTTTTCAACAACCTAGCCAACTTTGAAAAGGCTATCCAAGATTTAGACTAGAAATTATTGAAGTCAAAATTTGTTGCAATGAGTTTGATAATAGCTATTATACTTTCAGAGATATTCTCTGGACAAAATCTAAGTCTCAAAACCAGCAAAGGGCAATAACTCCAAAATTATGTAAGCAAGAGTTGTGGGTTTTGTGCTCTGCACTTCTCCTCAATGAGATCTATCCACCTATGAAGTTTCAAGTTAATAGCTATTATACTTTCAGAGATATGCTCCGGACAATATTGTAGTCTTTAAAACAACAAAGGGCAATAACTCCAAAATTTATGCAAGCAAAAGTTGTGGTTCTTGTGCACTACACTTCTCCTCAATGAGATCTATCCAGCTATGAAGTTTCAAGTTGACAGCATTTATACTTTAGGAGATATGCTCAGGACAAGCTTAGTGACGGAAGGACGGATCGACTGACATACACTATTACTATATCCCCTTCGCCGAAATGGCGGGGATAATAAAACAGTTGAGATTATAGCAAATAGTATAATCAAGTGGGTACTTTTAATATGAAAAGTCTCTCTTACTCAAATGCGTTGTTTAGCATCAAAAAATTTATCCTGCCAACTCGCTTTTCAGGGCCCAACGACACATTCTTGTGAGAGACTTAAAAAATACCAGTTGATTATCCTCTATATATACACCTTACAACCTCTTACCTGTTAAATCTTTAGGTACAATTTTACACACAAAGTTCCATAGAAGAAGGTACACAGCCTTGATCACTTTGATACCATCAGAGGATTGCTCATCTGACGGAAACATTTCGTATAACAATTTGGTTAAAGTGTATATTTCATCTAGAAAGTTCTGAAACAGAATATATGACTTTCTTTAATCTGTTATGCATAAAGGGGTTATCTCTGATGTATAGAAAAATTATTGGACCTTGTCAGACTTATCAGAGCCAATACTCTTTGATTTTGGTCGACTTTATTAATGCAGTATGCATAACCATAGATTCAATTTCTGAGAAAAAAATTCTTATTGCAATTTGGTTCAAGAAGTATCATTGTTCATAAAGCAAAACTCAATGTTCAATCGGGAGGGGGCATTGCCCTGTGGTGCCAATGGCCCTTTTTACTACAAAATTGCCCTTTTTAGTAATAAGCCTGGGCCAAGATCATTGGAAACAACAACTAAGCTCTGAAAGAAAGTCCACTTAGATATAAAACAGTGTTATTTTACAAAATGTATGGCCAGTAACACATAACAAACAAGAGGACCATGATGGTCCTATATCGCTAATCATTTTGGAGAAGAAGAGTTTAAAAATTTTCTCCTTTAATCCTAGATAGTGAAGATCCAACCATATTTAGCTAATTTCAAGAGTACTGTAATTAGTAGAGGTCAATAGGCATTAATACATACCAAATATCACAGCTCTAGGCGTAAAGGTTTAGAAGATCATTTTCTATGATATCCTTCATTACTCCTTTCTCAGATTGCACAGAAAAGGGCTTATTTTCAGAATACAGTAATTCTATGACATATTTTAGTACAGGGTCAATAGGTATTATAACACACTAAATATCAAAGCACTAGGCCTTATGGTTTGGGAGAAGAAGATTTTTAAAGTTTTCCTTCTTATTTCCATGTAAAATCAGGGATCGCACAGAAAAGGGCTAATTTTCAGAATAAGGTAATAATTTCAAGTATTTCGGTAGAGGGTCAATAGATGATGATTTGTACCAAATATCAAAGCTCTAGGCCTTATGATTTTGGAGAAGAAGATTTTTAAAGTTTTCCTTCTTTATTTCTATATAAAAGCAGGGATCGTACAGAAAAGGGCTAATTTTCAGAACACGGCAATTCTTTGAAGTATTTTGGTAGAAGGTCAATAGATGATGATTTGTACCAAATATCAAAGGTCTAGGCTTTATGGTTTGGGAGAAGAAGATATTTTAAGTTTTCCTTCTTTATTTCTATGTAAAATCAGGGATCACACAGAAAACGGCTAATTTTCAGAATACAGTAATTCATTGAAGTAATTTGGTAGAGGGTCAATAAATGATGATTTATACCAAATATCAAAGCACTAGGCCTTATGGTTTGGGAGAAGATTTTTTCAGTTTTCCTTCTTTATTTCTATGTAAAATCAGGAATCACACAGAAAAGGGCTAATTTTCAGAATAATGCAATTCTTTGAAGTATTTTGGTAGAGGGTCAATAGATGATGATTTGTACCAAATATCAAAGCTCTGGGCCTTGCGGCTTGGGAGGAGAAGTTTTTCACTTTGTTGCCATGGCAACCAGAGTTCTTCATGGATTTCAATTCTTTGAAGTATTTTGAAAGAGCATGACCTAAGGAACATTTCTGTGAAGTTTGGTGAAATTCCATGGTAAGTTTAGGAGTAAAAATTTTTTGTAATTGTGAATGGACAGGCGGTTGGATGGACCGACAGACGGACAGACGATGACCAATCACAATAGCTCACCCAGAGCACTTTGTGCACAGGTGAGCAAAAAGTAAAACAAGATGAGTTTGTGAAACACAATTTCCCTGCAACAGGACTACACCTTTGACCTTGGTACATGACCTTGACCTTATCACATGACTATGACCTTGACATGAGGAGATTCGTATTATGGAGATGTATTATCATGCCAAATATGAGCATTGTATCTTGAATAGGCTGGTAGTAATTGGCTATTATAAGTTTTTTGGTTAAGTTTTGCAGACAGACCAACAGATTGACAGACGTACAGATGGACAACTGTAAAACAATATGCCCTGATCTTTCGATGCAGGGGCATAAAAATCAAAATGGTTGGTTGGCGACCTAAGTGTCATAACTTGAATATGCTCTAGTTATGACATGTAAGCTGCTAAACCAATAAAGCTGTTTCAAATAAATGTCAGCCAAGGTCAGAGTTAAAAGTCCACTTCTGATCAAATGAATGATTTGATTGGTTGATTGATTTTTTTATTGTACAGCTGCTGTGGTCTGTCAATTATGACCATTTTTCGTCTACCCTGTTTAGTATACACATACCTTTCCCTTGTACTTGGACAGTATATGATAGAGCAATTTAGGAACACCACACTGTGTATCTATGTCTGTTTGCCTCTGAATCTCTACATATACTTCACAACACTGTATACAGGCCCGTAGAATGCTCTTGACACTGCTGACATCTGTAGCTGACTCCTTTAATGAGAATATCGCATGGAGAAAGCGGAAAACAGAAACATTGTATTCTTTCAGCAGTGGCTCTTTCAGGGAATGACCATTCTTGCGAACTCCACTAAAGTATTCCTGTAAACAAAAATTGAAAGCATCATACTCCCACTTATAATTTGTAAGTGAAGTTGAACAATACTACATAACAAAAACTTAAGACTAGTCTAATTTGATAGACCTTCAGTAAAGTTTGAAGTAAATTGATGAAAGCTGTAGACATAATTGGGTTTTTTTAAAAAATATCTTTGCCACTTTTCCTGTGAAACTTAACCCATTACCAGACAGCACAATTTTAGGGGTCATACTAAAACAAGCCCTACAGAGATTTATAGCCCTACAGACGCCCTATAGAATTTGTACGCGCCCTACGAGTATATGAGCAATAATGGTGTATAATTTTTAGTTGATAGGAATGAAATTAACATTTATCTTTATATTTCCAAATATTTTCTGTGAATTTATCTTATTTATGATGATTTTGATGTTTACATTTGCCGAAACCTAACCGGAAGTAATTTAGGGAAACCTCCGACCGTTTAATGAGATACCCCTCAATTTCTATTGAAATATTTATCCCCCGTAGTTAGAAAAGGAATCGGTTTATTGTATTACAATTTTTCAGATTTCAGACTACAATTAATTTCTGTCTTTTATGAATAAACAATTAAACGATAGGGCGTTTCGTCAATTACTTCCGGTCAAATTATGTGATACTATAAACATCAATATCATCAGAAATACGTAAATTTCACAGAATTCTTTTTGAAGTAAGAAGAAAAATGTTATTTTCAATCCTATTAACTAACATTGATTCACTATTATAGCTCATATACTCGTAGGGTGTGTACAATTTCCATAGGGCGTCTGCAGGGCTATAAATCTCTGTAGGGCTATAAATCTCTGTAGGGCTTGTTTTAGTGTGACCGCAATTTTAGACTGGTCTTCGTTTTACTCAATGTTAACCTGACTGTTTTTCCTGAGGGGCGTCCAAAAGCATCACTGTGTAGGAATGTGTAGTCCACAATTGCTAGGTTCATTGTAGCTAGTAGGATCTGCAGCATTGTTATTGAGAAGAAAGTGTGTTGTCATTTTCTAAGTCTGATTAAAATAATCCTCTTTTATCTTTGCAAATATTTTTGATTCAGATGACATGAGAAAAAAATCGTCCGCCTCGAAGAGACATTGATAAAGCAAGCAAACAGAAACCTGGAAACAACATCGAGTAATTTTATTGCTTAGCTCACCGAAATCGTTGGTCCTACACCAGCAAAATCGCCGTCATTTATGGCTTCTAGAATATATTTTGGGAGTACCATATTAATCATGAGTTGATGCTCAATCAAATTGGTAGAATATGATTATTTTTTGGCGTCTGATGAATGTAATTCAAATACGCCGCCATTGCTGATGATTAGTCTGGACTTTATTAAATACGCAAAGGACTTTTTCAAAGTAATGATCCGAAAAGGGCTTTCGGCAGACTAGACTGGAAATCTACTCGTTTAAGGGATACTGTCTGAGCAATCATGTTATGTATATACCAGACAGGTACCCGCGAAAAATTTTGACAAGCCCGTCGGCTTTGTTAAATAAAACAAGAAACTGATAAAAGTAAAAATAAACCAGGAAAGAAAGAAGACAAAAAAATACCACCAGAGTTTGAAATCCAAAGATAATCATTATAGCATGCTTTCACTAAACAAAACCTAGACAAAATATCTCGATACAACAATAACTGACAAAGCATCATCACCAGAAGTAAACAGACAATGGGGGGATTTTATTTTTAATCTTTTAAATAGTAAAAATGACACACTGGATTGTGACAGTCATTAAAACGAATTAGAAAGACTATACACCAACGCTGGTGTTTTAACTAATAAACTGAGTTAACTTTTGGTTTTAATTTCATCCAAAACAAATAGACATAATTGCAATTAAAGAAACAAATAAAAAAAATTCCTCCAACTTGATTACTCAACATTTGAAATACATGTAGTTGGATTTAATTGCTTTGAAAATTAAAGAATAAAAAAAAAATAAATAATAAAAAAAAAACGGAAGAGGAGTTATCATATATGTAATCCAAAAATTTAATGTTCAAGAACTCGACATCCAAAACACAGACATAGAATCCTCATGGGCTGAAATAAAACTGCAAATGACTGAAGAATTGCCTTTTAGATGCATTTATAGAAACCAAGATTCTGAAAAATCTACGATGAAAGAACTAGATGATCTTTTAACTCTAAATACAAAATATGACTGTTCACATCTCTGTATAATCTTGGATTTTAATTTCAAAGATAGAATTCGTCAACAAATACATCAAATGTAAACACAAAACATCAAAGTTATAAATTACTTGAACAAACTAGAGACAGTTTTTTTTAACCCAACACATCACAAAACCAACAAGTTTCAGAGAAGGAACAACACCATCAACACTAGATGTAGTACCCACGTGAAAACTCTTTTAGAAATAAACTAAACAACTACTGGAAAACCCATCCCTCTAAGTTTGATGCGCAGTGCTACTCCAATGTAACAACAAACAGATAAAGTAACCAAAACCGACGGATCCCCCAGATTGATTGATTGATTGATTGAATGGGGTTAAACGCCGCTTTTTAAAGTATTTCAGTCATATCGCGGCGGCTGGAGCACCTAACAATGGATTCCAGGTATTTCTCACACCAGTACTACCACTACATCCTTTTCTAGCCTCCAGCTGCTATCCCACTTAGGTTTACGATTATCCACCCATTGGTGAGAGACAATTGTCGGAAAGAATATTTGCCGCCGCCGGGGATCGAACCTATGACACCCATGATTGAAGATTAGGAGTCTGGCGCGCTATTGACTGCGCTATGACGGCGGCCCAACGGATCCCCAGAAGTCGCATACTTACCACTGATCCTGGAACAGTAAGTTAAACAGTAAATTAAAGTCGACGGGGGTACTGGGTTATGTATATGCCTACGTGTAAGTGAATTTCGAAATAATGACCTTTTTATATTAGCGATTTTGTTTTTTCTTTTTTTACAAGAGAAAATATAAATATAGTTTCTGAATAGAGATAAACTACATACCGGGAACCCTTTTGAAAAATTTCTAGAATTAATCATACAAAAGTTGAAATAGTACTGCAGTAAATCACTGAATTTAATAGAAATCGTATTTGTTTAAGCTGAAATTTAAAGCCCTGTATGTCTGGGGTATATGTGAAAAAATGCTTATTTGGCTATATTCCCTGCGTGTTAAATTAATGTCTAATAACCTTCTTTGTATATATACATGTACATATATATATTCTATATTGCCTATCATTAGGCATTTCAATCGATCAGTTAAAATAAATTCCACAATTTGTTGTTTCCATATTTTTTTCATATTTAACAACTGTCAATATATTGTGAGAAAAATGCATTTCTATTTACAAGTATAAGTTACTCATAACAAAAAAAAAAAAAAAAAAAAAAGAGAAGAATTTGAAAAGCAGATTTTGACAAGGATAATCTATAATTATATACTGATCAAAGCAAAACACTTATCAAAATCAATAAATCAATATGTTATTTCGTGGCATTAATTCAATTAATCTCGTCGTTCATTTTGACAAAAATATATACGCATGCGCAACATTTAACACACAAAAATTATTACAGTAAAAAGATTCTATTACAAAGCAGCATATTAATTCGTGGCATTAAAGGTAGGTATCGATGGTTTTTCCATGTCACAGATTTAATTATATTTATTTCCTCTCGTATACTATTTGAATACAATATGCCGAAAAGTAGTTTTGCTAAAACCTTAGGTCGCTTATCAGAAAAAAAGTATTTCCTTAATAGCCTACGTAGGCTATTAAACTATTTTTAGATTAATCAGAGACAGTTGCGAAGAATATATGATCATTCACGTGGTGCGAATAACCGTTGGAACCTTGAATTTAGTTTAAATTACATGACACGTTACGTCATCAGGAGTTATGTTCGCTAGTCGGTCTTTAATTCTGTAAAGATCAGTCCAAAGCTGTCGTAAGCGTTATTACGAATATAAACACTTACCGTAGTTTTGTGCTAATCCTTTCATGTGACCTGAATTAGGACGTTGGCTGTTTCGCTAGTAAATCTGACACCTTCAGTTGACTTTGGGTCATATGCAAATGAGGTCATTCGATGTCGTCAGCCGAATTCCGAAATATCTAAAAATAACCTGGAATTTCGCTGAACCTTTCCGATATAACCACAATAAGCCACTGCGGGCCTATTAGATTACCACCAAGACAATACCTGACTCAACTTAAAGTATTAAATGTTCGTTTGAGTGTATTTTTCGGCGCTTGGTATTTTTTTCTTATCTAGGTTTCTGAAACATCGATACCTCCCTTTAATTCAATAAATAAAGGTGTTAATTTGGACAAATATATATGCGCAGGGCAAACTTATAAGCCCAAAAGTTTATAACAGAATACATATTTCATTGCAAAGCAGCACATTAAAACTATTAAACACAAAGCACCAAGCAAATTCGTCGATAGTAAAGCTCACATTTTGGGAAGAGACAAGTCGGTCCTGATCTAAACAAACCACTTTGGAATGATGCCATTACTGATCTACGTAAATTTACAAGAATAAACCAGAGAAATTCCTAATAAGACCAAGGAATATCTTATTGGCAACAGAAACCTTTAAATCCATATCTTCTCCTAAATCACGCAATAAAATTGATAAGAAAACCATACTTGATGCATTCAAGCATAAATAAATATGACGGCTAAAATCATAAGATCAACATAATTCTACTCGGTAAGCCTACAATTGATGAAAGTTTTGATATTTTAATTTTTGAATCAACACAATTCATGGTTTGTTTCCATAATATTATGACGTCAGTGACGACATTTCAATATTCGCTAGTAATTCAAACAACTAGCTCCGTCACAGAATTTAACGAAATCGTCTGTTAAGTTTAGTCATTAGCACCTTTGAACATAACAGTCAATGCCGAAAAAAGCTTACATCGATTACATTATTATGCACTTATTACAGATTCAATCGCAAAGTATGGAGACAATATCACTTTCACAAAACTCTTCCCGTTTCCGGGTATAAACGTTGCACGATTGACTACATAGGTTGGAAAGTTTCCAGATTTAGTTCAAGTTAAAATTCTTAATTTTGCATTTAGGCACAAATAGTTTGCATGGCTTGAGTGTGGGAGAACTTTCGAGTTCATATTTGAATTTGATCAATTTCATCAAATCGTTGTCTGATACAAATATTGTACATGTAGTTTTTAGCATATGCCTATTCCTGTGGGTTACTCCGTAACTAGAGAGAAGAAGACAAATATTGAATTAAGAAAGATGTGTAAATTAAAGAAACTACTTTTGGTCCCTTCATATAGCCCTTACTTTAAATTTGGAAATCCAGTGAGAGAGCTTTTCGCAGAGAAATGGTGGAATAAACCCTAATTTGGAAGGCACAAGAATGTTAACATTACCTTCTGCGCTTGGCTCAAAGCCTACAGCCTACCAAGAAAATAACGCCCCCCCCCCCCAAAAAAAAACCCCTAAACACACACACACACACAAAAAAAAAAGGGCAGTATGTAGCACTGACAAGCAACAAAAAAGACAAATAGAAAAAAATACCAATACCTTTAAAATATCATCTATAATCAAGAAGTATAACATTCAAAGGACATCTAAACTAGAATTTAACGAAATATTCATTTTTCGGAACCAACTAAAAACTAAAAACAAAAGATGTCATAACTCGAAACTTCATAACTGTAAACTTGGAATGTGTGTCACTGATGTCCCCGTTTTTTTGCTTCTCACATGACAACAGTGTCACCTTCGACCTTACGCACTCACTTACGCTCGGAAAGAGGTTTTGATTACTATCTACATAAAAAGATAGTAGGTCAAGTCCGGAGAGACAGCTGGAAACCCAGAACAAACTAACGCACTAGGTCAGGTTAACATTCAATAAGCGCGAAGTTTTCAGCACTTTGCTACTAAAACATGCTTACTCTAACTGTATTCTGTATCATTTTAAAACTACCACTGGAACAACCAAATGATGGAACCACCAAGAACAACTCACACTCTGTTCACTGAGTCCAATGTATTTCACTGCCAATCATAAGCAGAAACACATAGCATCATAAATTTTGCATTTTGAACATGTGATAATGAACTCTTGAATAAATCTAATTGCTTCAAATGCGAAAGTGTCAAAGTCCGCACACTATGAAATAGAAAATACTGACATATTTGAACGACTTTCAGGACTAGACATCTTACCTCCTATCATATAATCATTAAATCCTTTAAAAGCTAATATCACGAGATCCATTAGAAAAACAAACACACACACACACACACAAAAAAAAAACAACCTCAGTTACAACAAACCCAAATGAACTAGCAAACGATATGAATCACCAGAAAAGACAAATCCTTGAATCTTAAGAGTCAACGACAGAAATGTCAAAGACAAGAAGGAACACAACCATGACTCGAATGTGTAGATGCATCAGATCGATCGAAATATTCTCACCTAACTTTGCATCGTAGTTATATTCTCGCCTAGCTTTGCGCCATAGCGCAGTCTATAGTGCGTAAGACTCCGAATCTTCAATCAATGGATGTCGTAGGTTCGATCCCCAACGGCGGCACATATCCTTTCCGACATTTGTCTCTCAACAATGGGTGGATAATCGTAAACCTAAGTGGGATAGCAGGCAGCTGAAGGCTAGGAAAGGGTGTAGTAGTAGTACTGGTGTAAAAGATATCAGGAATCAAATGTTAGGTGCTCCAGCCTCAACTATATGACTGAAATACTGTTAAAAGTGGCGTTAAAATCCATTCAATCAATCAATCTCGCCTAACTTCGATATACATGTATACAGAAATGATAGAGGCATTCTTGGAGGAGCAATATTTATGCTAGTTAAAAACTCAATAGCGGCTGTCGTTTCAGGGATTTGTTACTAATATTACAAGCAACCTTGTAAGTGCACAACCCGCTTTCCAAGAATGTCCTACCATATGATTATTATGATAGATTTACAAACTCAAGCCAAAAATCTATTTAAACCCCAATTATAAAGAGAACAAATTTGCTTCTTTTGATTATGTTCAAGCTACAATTATTTCCTAGACAAGATATGCTGAATTGTTTGTCCTACCTTTTGACTTTTTGTGTACTATGTTTCACCAAACGCACATATATGGTCGCTGCTATAACTTTAGTAGAAGGTCATCCATCACAGAAGGGGGAATATAATAGCTAAAATTGAATAACAACAACAAAGATTTTCTAGAAGTAGGATTCTACATACCTAAAAGGGAAAGGAAACACAAACTTGAACTGAAATAATGTAACAAATATTACCAATATCATATTCACAGAAGCCTTAAATTGACCAACCATAAACTGGTCAAATAAACAGCAACATGAATTAGCAACTATAACTTCAAGCGACAATTTCACCCAAACATACACAACTTTTACAAGAGAAAACAACTATCAAAACTTGGTCTTTGTCATAAATCTAATCATGGTCAAATAATCTGTTAACGCCCCAGGCATATAAAATCGTGACATGTTGATAACTGAATTGGAAATAAAATTAAAACACTAGAAGAAAAAGCAAGAAAGTGATACATATAGAAGAACGCTGATTCGAAACTAAATTAGACATACATGCTCCCAAAGACAGTTTAACGGAAGACCTGAAGGATAAAGATAGTATAGAAGAGCACTTAAACTTATTCAAAGAATCGTTATTTACCTCATTGAAAAAAATCCAAGTAAATAAGTTAAATCAAGAAATACTATACCCTGGATTAAACAGTAGCAAAGGAAAATGATAAAAAAGAAACAGCGAATATATAAGTAAGTCAACATGACCAACATATGGAGTACGTATAGATTTTTCCAGAAACAACTCTGCAGAGCCAAATGGGAATATGTCAATATAGCGTAAGGTAAGGCCTAAAACAAATCACAATTTACCATTCTGAGGTACGTTCTTTTCGTCAAGATTCTTAAGATTCTGATTTAGATTTTTAAGATAAATCGTTCTTTAGATTAAGATTTTTAAGCGGCTAAATAAGAATCTTAAGAATTCTTAATGAGGAATTTAAGCGTACTCAGTTTCGGCTTAAAACAAGTAGCCTTGACGACGTCGAATATTTGCACTAAAAATAACAAAAGTCGTTCTTTAAAATGTCTCAAAAATCTTATTTAGCGGGATTTTTCATCTCGCCGAAAAGAAGGCACCTCTGGGCATACATTATTTTATCCAATAAACAAGAGCAAGGGGAATTTACCAAATCACAGAAGGAACTAGCTTAGTGACTGACAGTAAATAAAAGGTTAAGATCCTACTAAAGAAAGTCGAATCAGTATTCACAAATACCACATTGAAAATAAAAAAAAATAAAAAAAATAAAATAAAATAAAATAAAAAAATGTTTATTATTTTTTATAATCTGATTAAAACTCAACAAAAATCACGTATCTTATAATGCTTCTGGCATTATTACCTATGGCATTTTACCTATGGCATTTTTACCGCGGTGTTTTTATCCCCGCCGTTTCGGCGAAGAGGATATAGTAATGGTCTCCGTCCGTCATTCCTTCCTTCCGTCCTCTCCTCCTTCCGTCCCTCTGTCCTTCCGTCCTTCCGTCATTCCGTCATTCCGCCACTAAACTTGTCCGGAGCATATCTCTGAAAGTATAATTGCTATCAACTTGAAGATTTTGTCCGGGGCATATCTCTAAAAGTATAATTTGAAACTACATAGGTGATTAGATCTCGTTGTGAAGAAGTGCAGTGCACAAGAACCACAACTCTTGTTTGCATAATTTTGGAGTTATTGCCCTTTGTTGTTTCAAAGTCTTTGATTTGTCCTGAGCATATCTCTGAAAGTATAATAGCTATTATCAAATTAATTGAGAAGAAATGCAGTGCCTAAATCTAACTGGCTTCAGTTTACTATCAAGCTTTTAAGGCGGGGGTGACCATGTCCGACATGGCTCTTGTTATCTACATTTATGATGATTGTTTTTTGAAAATTTTTGTCATTTGGGGTAGAAAGCTCTATGTAACAAGCAACTTAACAATATTCCCTACAGAAACACACATAACAAGCAAGTAACACTACATACTCTATATTTTGGCCGATTTGACACGTAACCTTTTGGGAAGTCCATTTCGCTTCTTTAAAATCTCCTTTGCATAATTTATTTCTAAAATTAAAGTTGCCTAAATTTCCAGACTAAATTCCAATATGGATGCCTACGAGATGTTTTGACCATTTGGAAACTTAAAAACAAGGATGAACAGAGTACTGGATTGATAATATGTTAAGCACAAAACTACAAACTTTAGTGTCATTTATCCTTTTGTTACCCAAAATATCTACATAAACAATTTGTCATTCAATATAGTTAAAATCATTCAAATCAGAGTAACAGGTTTATTACATTTTCACAATAACAAATGCACAATAAATGATATATCCTCGAGACATGGGTTTTGCCGCCCATAAGCAAAATTGTCAAATTTCAGGTAAGGTAATGAAAATGAAGAAATTTACATCAGCTTAATTTCACTTTAATTTATTAATGTTGAAAAATAACAATTTGGTTAATTTCCCTTTAGGAATCGAAAGGTGAAAAACAGTGCTTTACTGATTCTATTTCTCTGGCTCTTATCTAATTTGATGCCTCTGATTAGTCAGCCCTATAAAAATTCAACAGTAGTGTAAGTATTATCAGTGAATAATCTAGGTTTGAGAGTAAGTGACTCCTTATTAGTATAATTTAGCTCTTGTTTATATTTTACTTAGTCAATCAGTGGGACCCGGACTCATTATTTTCTTAGCTGGATTCATTGATTTTGCTCATGGACTCATTGACTTCAGATAGGACTCACTCTCAAACCTATACTAATATTTATTCAATTTAAAATCATAATTAACTTGAAAAAGTTGGTACTTGAGATCACTCATTACTGGCTACTTATAACTCTGTAAAACCAAACTATGGTAAAACAATAGGTTAACTCATTACCATACAACAAAATTTTAGACTGGTCCAAATTCAAAGCAGTCACAGATGACAAGATTGAAATTTAAATGCTAAATGAGGAAGAAAACTTTGAGAAAAGAATCAATTGCTTCTTACAAGCATTTTTTACTTTTCTCACAATGTTTTCTATACCTATATTTCTTAAATTTGTAAAAATGTGTGATTGTGTAGGAATTGGTTAATACTACTTTCAAAAAATGATTAGAATAAACCAGAAAAACACAAAACGGAAGTAAATGGCATTTTCAAAATTGTATAGACTGGCAGCAGATATTCTGTCACTGTGTAAGTGAATAAACCCTTCTGTCCTTTCTTGACCTCCATTTTGCAACACATCTTTATAGTCAATGCTATTAGAGGACAGTTTAACTGTCATAATTTTATGCTGGGTGTCAAGACTTAAACGTTCCTAGCCTTAACCAGAATCATATTCTGTACGGAAAGGCCACGTTCACAACTAGCAGTGATAGTTGGAATATCTGATTGATTCGATACAGATAGACCAATTAAGCCACTCGTGTTTAATGTTTTTTGTTTTGGATCAAATTTTAACTTTTTTTTTCGGAGGCATACTTGAATCTTGTCCTGATGATAAACAATTTGTTAGAAAACATCTAAATGATCGAGTTGTTTTACGTTTTTAAAAAGACGGGCTCTCATTGGCCGATAAAATGAAAAGCAGCCAATGACTCGGGTCTAACATTTTACCCGAGAAATTGTGATAATTCAGCCCGGACGCTTTCAATTCCTAAGAATGACCGATACCATTTGAACCAGACTGACTTCGCTACAAGACTGATTTCGCTACGTGGATTATGCGTCCCGAGGGGATTCACATATTTTTATCTTATGCGTCCCTGTCAATTTTTGCGTGTCAGGGACGCGGGACGCACGGCTAGATTATTCACTGTATTATGATGGAACCATTTTTGGTAGTTTGATTTTGGAATGCATATTCATTTACCAAAAAATAAATTAAATAATGATAGTTCTTTAATTTTCTGCTTTCCCTTAGATAGGTGTAAATTTAAATAACTTCTTACTTGAGATACTTTAGATTGACCCCTCACCTCAACAAATAAATAAAAAACGAAACCATAACCTTATTGCAGCCTAATTTTAATTTAAGGAACACCAAAGATATATTCAGCATAAAAAATCAAGTATTAGCCTGTAGTCTCCCGTTTTTGAAGTCAATGGTCAACAATCTTCAACAGGAGGAGAAAAATTATAAGGACGTCAAAATAGATGAGCGTCAAAATTTATGTTTGATGATAATAAATCATTTGGTAAGGATCCTTTTAAATGAAGAAAATTGATAATTATATTAACCCATTCCCACACAACAAAGTTTTAAACCAGTCCAAATTCAAAGAAGTTGCAGACGACAATTTTATGTTAATGAATTTTTTAAAATCCTTGTCTTTTAGGGTAGAAAACATTAAGGATAATGAAGTAGCAAGCAATTTCTTCATTGTCCTCAATGTTTTCCAAAGCTTTTATATTGAGGGGTGTTTTTAAAAAAGTGTTATTGTGTGGGAATGGGTTAAATGATGAAATCAAATGACAGGTGAAATAAATCATTTGGTAGGGATTGTTTTACATGAAGAAAATCTTATATAGCGGGATTTTTCATCTCAATAAAAAGTTTGCACCTCAGATTTGTTTTAGATTAAAAGGATGTTTTTTTTCATGTTAGTTTTAACCCATTACCAAACAGGAAAATTTTAGACAGTTCCAAACTGAAAGGAGTTGCAGATGACAGTTTAAAGTTTATGGAAATATGGTTTTCTTTTGTGGAAAATGAGGAAAATGCTTGTAACAAGGAATTTCTTCATTTTAAGCTCCACTGAGTGAAAGCCAGCAAGCTGTTGTCATGGTGTCGTGTCTGTTGTTCTTGTGTGCGTCTGTCAGGCCGTAAACTTTTACTTTAAAAATCTTCTCCTCAGAAAATACAGAACGAATTTAACCAAATAACACAGAAATGATCCTAGGGTGACCCTTTATCAGATTCCCTCAAAGAATTTTGATTGGATGAAAAACATGGCTTTAAAGGGCGGGCCTAATTTCCATATATGATGAAACCTTTAAAATCTTCTTCTCAGATACCAATGGATGGAATTCTACCAAATTTTACAGGAATGATCATAGGATGACCCTTTATCAGGTTCCTTTAAGGCATTTCGATCGGATGAAAAACATGGCTTTATTGGGCGGGGCTAATTTCCTTATATGGTGAAAGCTTTGAAAATATTCTTCTCAGAAACTATTGAATGGATTTCAACCAAACTTCACTGGAATGATCCTCTGGTGACCCCTCATTAGATTGCTAAAGAAGAATCGATTTGTTGTAAACTTTGCTTTAATAGATTGGGCTAATTTACATATATGGTATTGTAAGAGGTAAAAACCTCCAATCTTCTCAGATTACGAATGATTATAAGTTTTCAACAAAATTTCACAAAATTATCCTATGGTGACTCTTTGTTAGATTCCTCAAAAAATAGGGCTCAGATGAAAATCATGGTTTTTATGGGGTGATTGTATCCATAAAATGATATATAGTGAAATTATCGAAAATCTTATTCTTACAAACTGAAGGATGGTTTTCAACCAAATTTCTCTGATAAGTAAATTCTGGCTAGTGAAGCGAATCAGGTGCTCAAGCGCCTCTAGTACACAATGTTTTCCAATTCAGTTTTCTTGAGGGGGGTCCAAAAGCGTGATAATTGTGGGAATGGGTTAAATATACGTTTGCTTCAATCTAGGTATTAAATAAAATTCCATGGAAAAATCTCTTATCATTTTCTTTTTAAACAGCAATTGATGCTTTGATGACCAGAAGTAGAACCTGATGGAAAAGGTTTAATCTTTTTTGTTCTTTGGTTTCTGTTCTATCTGTCGTCAAACACATTGCCTAGAAGCAGTGAGGTAGCATACAGAATTTATTCGGGATTTTAAGACTCGAAGTGTTTTCCATTTTCAATTTCATTTATGAAATTGTCCCTTGTCATACTGAACCCGGAATACTCCGGGTTTGGCAGGAGGTGTAGACCAAGATCAGCCTGCACATAAGTGCAGTCTGATCTTAGTCTACACCTCCTGCTTGTGATTTTCCTGCCAGAGTTGTTAATGAAATTGATTTCTAAAAGACATATTTATTTTTGAACAACAGGCTCTGTCAGCACTTTCAGCCCTTTGATTTTACAGCAATCCAGTAAGGTAATTTACACAGCATGGCATGGGTTAAGAGAATATTTTTTTTTTGTTTTCGTTGAGGTATGAACCTAGTTTTGTGCAATAGAATACAAAATAGTTGCATGCTCAAAATTTTTAGTAAGTATGAAAAGAAAATTAGAGCCTATCAAAATGCTTTCAGAATCTTGATAGACATAACCAAAATTAAATTATTTTGTTTTCAGAGGTAAATGGTGTCTTGATAGACTTCACTGAATCTAGATCTTCAAAATGGCGAAGCTGGGCGAGAAACCTGACATTACAATCTGCGAATGGACTGCAGCTTTATATGAAGAGAAAAAAAGAAAATGGTTATATGGTAGTTTGTTGTTGACTGGTTCACAAGTAGTGTTTACAATAATAGGTGATGATGGAACCACACAATCCTGTCTCACTATTCAATACAAGGACATAAGTGAGGTCAGGAAATCAACAACAGGTCTTGTGTTTGGTGCTGTGTATATTGTGAAGAAGAATAAAGGGAAAGTTTGGTTCTCTTCTCTTCCAGATCGAGAAGGAGTCTATGGGGCCTTAAGACATTTTTCTAGACAAGGGCTTACAAAGGTTGAAGAGGGAAAAAGTAGAACAATCAAATCACATAGTAAGACTGAAATGGGACAAAAATTGTTAGGCATTGTCGATGATTCTGAAAGGACTCTGAATAAAGCTGCTGTGCAGCTTGTTGAACAAGGACATCAGATTGATCAGGCAATTTCCACAATGGCTGATCTTCACAGTGACCTTGACATTGTGGAGAACCTTGTTGATGACCTTCAAAGTTGGGTTGGGAGGTGGACAATGCCAGATGACTATCAGTCAATAGATCCAGTTTTTGTCAATAAATCAGAAATTCCAGATGTTTTTGAATATGAAGTCTTGTACACTAGGCTACAGACTGGTTCTGCTAACACAAAGAATCTCGGTGATTTGAGAATTTCCAAAGGAGGTATTACAATACTGACATTCAAGAAAGAAACTGAACACCATTTTAAATGGGGGGATGTTTCCCAGCTTCGTGTGATAAGTCCATGGGAGATGATTGTGATACAAAACAAAATTGGGGAACCAGATTTGAAGTACAGCACCATAAGTTCCAATATGGTGGCAATTTTGAAATTGCTGGATAAGTGTGCGAGGTATAAGCTGAAATATGACACCCCTCCTGATAGAGTTGTCTGCATAAAGAGCAATCTTACTAGCCAAAGACAGACACAGCAGAGCAATACGCAAGGTAACCTGTATAGAACTATCTTTCATTATATAGACTTAGATCTATTAACCTATTCCGACATAATTAAGCTATTTTTAGACACTAACAGTGTCCCGGGATTCCGAGGACTCCAAATATTGGCCAGGGACTCCAAAGTCTAATTTTTAGGTGTTCCTTTTGAACACCAGAATCAATGCCCATTTTTCAAATAATTTACGCTTGGCCATACCTGATGGTTTTGTCTCTTGCATTTGTTCTTTTTCTTCCTTTATAGCAATAATGTGGTATTCTTTTGTCTTGTATATATCATAGTCTACAGTTGTCTGATTTTCGTGGACTCCTAATTTCAAGAAGGGACTCCCTAATTATATTCTGCTATTTTATGCCCCTGCTGTGGCCATGGAGCAGTTTGTAGCACCTCTGACTCTCAGTCATGAGGTCCAGGGTTTGATCCCCGGTTTGTCTTTCACCAATGGGTAGATAATCGTAGACCTATATGAGATAGCAGCTGGAGGCTAGGAATGGATGTAATGGTAGTACTGGTGTTAGAAATACCAGGATTCCATTGTTAGGTAATCCAGCCGCCGCGACATAACTGAAAGATTGTTGAAAGCAGTGTAAGCAGTGTAAAACCCCATTCATACATATTGATCCCCGGTCGCAGCAAATATCCTTTCCAACATTTTGTCTCCCACGAATGGATGGATAATCATAAACCTAAATGGGATGGGCAGCTTGAGGCGTGTAAAGGATATAGTGGTAGTACTGGTGTGAGAAATACCAGGAACCATGATTAGGTGCTCAAGCCATGGCAATATGACTGAATTATTGTTAAACTTGGCATTAGATTCCATTCAAACGAACAAACCCCATTCACACACAAAATAGATTTAAGCCTCTCAACAAAAAGCTTTAAAAAACATTGTGGGAGAGTAAGAAATTGTTTTTGTGACAAATTTTAAAATTTCACATACTAAAAATTGTCATGCGCAGCTTCTTTGAATTTGGGCCAGTCTAAAATTTTGTCTAGTAGGAATGGGTTCATTCACTTTGTAGGCGCTTTTGTCCTTTGATAGAGTGATTAATCTGTAATCAGTGGGAGAAAGATCTTTTCATTTAGATACACATTATACACCTTCAGATATCTGTTTGGGGGTTAATATAGGAGTCTGCTTTTTGGTTTGTTTGCCCATTTTCTCCTAAACTACCAGATGGTTTTGATTAAAATTTTACACACACTAAATATTGCTGTTTCATGTCTGAACTCTGTGTAGCAAGTGTTCCGTTAATTGGAACATGCTTGGAAAGCTCATTCTAGTTTTGTTTGTTTGTTTGAATGGGAATTTACGCCGCTTTCAACCATCTTTCAGTTATATCGCGGCGGCTGGAGCACCTAACAATGGAATCCTGGTATTTCTCACACCAGTACTACCATTACATCCTTTCCTAGCCTCCAGCTGCTATCCCACATAGGTCTACGATTATCGACCCATTGGTGAGAGACAAATAGTCGGAAAGGATGAGTGCCGCCGTTGGGGATCGAACCCAGGACCTCTAGATTGACAGTCCGACGCGCTACCAACTGCGCTATGACGGCTGCCTTCTAGTTTTGAAGGACTTGCAAAGTACCTAATGACCCCTTGTGAAATTTTTGATGAAAAGTTGTCAACATACAAATTTGTTCGAATTATCATTAGAACTTTGATTCTTTTCTAAATATCTAAGATTTAGATTGTTCAAAATTGAAAGGAGTTGCAGCCAACAATTTATAGTTTCTGAAATTTTTGTTTTTTCACCTTACCGGTAGAAAACAATTTGTTAATTAAAGAAATTGCTTGTTACAAGGATTAAAAGGGGAGAAAGAAGGCTTTTCCATTCACCTTTGTATTTTACATACCTTTGTTTTACCGATAACAAGACAACAAAATTTTAGGTAGGTCCAAATTTAAAATCGTTAAAAAGTCGAGAGACTTAAGTCTGACAATTTAAAATTGATAAAATAAAGAGAAGAAAGTATTTTGTTAAAGAAGGAATTGTTTATTACAAGCTATTTGTTCATTTTTTACAATGTTTTCAAAAGATTATTTCTTGAAGGTTGTGCAAAATGAGATTGTGTAGTAATGGGTTAATAACAAATGATTATCTGGATCATTGTCTTGGTAGAAGTGAATAGGCAGAAATATATAGACATACAGTTACACACAGACAAATATTTCTCAACACATATGTGATTTATGTACAATCCCCAAACTATTGAAGTATGAAATTCTATTTATAGTATATTGAATCCTCTCAACTATGGCAGTGACTATTGTCTTTTTCAACACAAGTGGAGAACTAATATTTAAATCGACTCTTACGATCGACTCTTACGGGATTCGAACCTACGCGGATACGACATCCCCAAATGTCTCGGTAGCGCAGAGGTTAAAGATGTTGGTCATTGCAGCGCTAGGCGGCGTTGCCGTATCTGCGTAGGTTCAAATCCGGTACGAGTTATTGAAGTATGAGCTTGTCTGTCAGTTAGTCGAAAGCGTTTTCTTATGCGCCCGTTTTCTCCTAAACAGCTAGTTGGATTTGATTCATATTTCATACAAGCACTCGGTATCAGGCAAAGATGAGCATGCTATTTTGGTTACCTTTCATTGATTATTCTCAGAGTTATTGCCCTTTCACCTTGTTTAGAAATCATTGTTAAATGAAAAATGTAAATGTTGATGGTGACCTAAATTTCGTAATTACAGCTTGAATTAGCTGTAATTAAGACGTTCAAGTCACCAAACCAACAAAAACACTTCATAGAAATGTCAGCCAATGTCGGAAAGCTCATTTCTGATCTAAAACAATTGTGGATTGAAACTTTGTTTGACAACTGTGATAAATCAACTTCAAATTAGTAATCACTACATGCATCAATAATTTTGTCTATAAATCGGCTGGCAAAATATATGAAGTGCACCTAAGTGGGATGAGCAGCTAGTGGCTCAGATAGGATGTGTTGATTGAAATTAAGTGAAAAATGACAGGAAGCCATGCTTAGGTACACCAACCACCAGGATATGACTGTAAGACTGTTGAAAGTAATGTCAAACCACTTAATCAATCTAAGTTGCAAAAAGCTCAGATCGACCGAAAATTAGTGAAAAAGTGTATTTAAGTAATATTCTGATTCATAATATAATATGGATGTATATCAAGACATAATTTGTGATAGAACTGAATTATGATCTATAACTTTCAGGTATTCAACCTTCTGTTGGTGGTCAAAAAGAACTTGCAAATCCAGCAAACAATTCATTTCCACTGGACTTTGGGGTAGAGATCCAAGTGAACCAGTCGAAGCAAGTTGTTAGTGAAAGTGAGGCTGATGAAATCAGTAGGGCACTGACTGGTTTAAAATCATTGGCTATTTCAGTACAGAAGGAGGAGTCTAGATAAAATGAAAGACTTGGTTCACTTACAGACTCTGTGGATAGAGCCAATCAAAGACTGGTTGTAAATGAGAAGAAAATAAAGAAAATGATTTGATACACATTGGAGAATGGAGAGAGATTATGTGTGAAACATTCCACTAAATTTTAATAGAACTGTTTTCTTAAATAGATTTAAAAATGATTATTGAATTTCAGAAATGTTGTGCTCCTTTACTCCATGATTTGGTAAATGATTTACAAATGCATATGTATTATGCTGAAAGTAACTAAGATTCTTGCTTACGTTAAAAAAAGATGCCAAGCAAAATGAATAATGAATATGATTAACATGATTTATTAGGTCTTGAGAAATAGTAGTTGCTTTTATTTCATCTTAGGCTGCAGCCAAGTGCAGTTGGTAGCACATAGGAATACTAATCATCGGGTCATGGGGGGTAATCATTGATCCCCCGTGAATATCCTTCCTTAAATTTGTCTCCCACACATTCAAGTGGGATGAGCTTTAGCTCGGAAAGGACACTGTGGTAATACTGGTGTGAGAAATACCAGGAATCCATGGTTAGATGCTCCAGCTGCAGCGGTATGACTGGTACACTGTTAAAAGTGTTGTAAACCCCTTCAGTCAATCAATTTATTTCATCAGAAGGCCAATTACTCAAAAAGTATGCAAGGTAGATTCATGAAATTTAATAGTTGGAAAGATCTCAAATAGGAGAAGCTAAGTGCACAAGAATCAGAACTGCTCTGCATAATTTTGGAGTTATTCCCCTTTGTTAATTTTTGAACTTGAAATTGGTCCAGAGCATCATTCAAAAAGAACAAAGGCTCATATGTCGAGTTAGTGCCCTTTGTTTATTTTTGAAATTGATTTGTTCCGAGCTTAAGTTAAAAAGTATTAATTTTCACTTGTCATTTTGAACTTTTTGGGTGGATAGATCTCATTAAAAAAATCAGTCTTTAAGCACCATTACTATGTGCATTATAATTGTTGTAGTATTACCCTTTGTTTTTCTTAATTATACCCCCATTTCGAAGAAGAGGGGGGTATAATGGTTTACCCATGTCCGCCTTTCCGTCTTTCAGCAACCATTCATAGCATTGTCTTGAAACCTGGTGTGGAGGTTTAGGTAGGGGTCCTACATGGGGCTTACCGAATTTAGGTCTGCAAGTGAACTACTTCCTGTTCTACGAGTAAGTTTATTCTAGGACATTGCCTGGTTTAGTTGATATTTTCATCATATTTTTCTCAGCAACTATCAAAAGTATTGACTTTCATCTTTATATGCATGCTCAACTAGAGGTGTCAAATGGGGCTAACCAAATCTAGATCAGCATGTTATCTGCCTGTTATCTACTTCCTCTTTATTTCCTGGTTTACTTGTATCTTTCAATGCTTGTTGTGGAGATGCAGGTAGGTAACCTACATAGTGCTTACCGAATATATTCTTTTGAGGGATAATTTCATTTTGTCGAGCCCGCTTGCAGTGAGTGAGACAAAGTTGTCACTATGCCAAAACGGTTTATGTGTGTTAGTGGGTCCGTCCGCCCGTCTGTCTGTCCTTCCGACTTTGTCCAGACAATTACTCCTACATTTATGGATGGATTCCAAAATAACTTGGCACAATTATTCTCAATCATGAGTAGATGTGCAATTTGAAAGAATTTTGGGGATATTTTTAATATCAAGGTCACAGCTCAAGGTCAAACACTAAAATTGTGCTTGTCCGGACAATTACTCCTACATTTATGGATGGATATCAAAATAACTTAGCACAATTATTGTACATCAAGAGCAGATGTGCAATGTGAAAGAATTTTTCTGATAGTTCTAATGTCAAGTGACAATTGTGATTGTCAAGAGCATTTCTCTTACAATAATGGATAGAAATCAAATAAATTGGCACAATTATTCTCCATAATGAGTAGATGTGCCATCTGAAAGAATTTTTTGGATAGCTTCAAGGTCAAAGCTCAAGGTCAAACACTAAAATTGATGGTCAAGGTCAAGTTGATGGTCAAAACTTTGCGGGCTAGATAGCAGTTGTCCTGGGACAACCATCTAGTCACTGTAGTTATAATAGTGGAAGTGGGGATATACTCAGTGAGTTTTAACTTTTCATCTGGAACTTAATTGCAAAAAGCTGCGCGGTAGAATTATAAATCTACAAAGGTAGATAGATGTTTTCAAGTAGAATTGCTGTATGAATTTACTGTAACTCTGCACATTAAAATTCTTGTTATTGCCCTTAGTTGATTTTCAAACATAATTAATTTTTACAAAGTTTATCTCAAAAATATTTGTAATTGCCGTAAAAAATTATCATGGGGTAGTTCGCGTTTTTCTGAGAGTATCGATAAGGAGTACGGCATAAACCTTCTCTTAGGGGGGGCCATTATTGTTTTAGAAACATCTCATTGCTATGTAGCATCTCCTAGTTGACCTCTAACATCTGTTTGTTCATACGATGACCCTGCCTCATATTTTGGCTGTGCCCAGACTCACCTCATTTTACACGGAAACAAAAAAGATACTCTTTTGACGTCCTTAAAAGAAGATCTTCCCTGAAATGAAAGGCCAAGAGCGTTGGCATTTGATATGAAGCACCTGCATTGCACATACACCAAGTCTGTTCACATATGACCGTATTGTGCATTTTTCCCGGCTCAGTCCATATAAGAGATGAAGAGAATATTTTTTGTTTCATGGAAGTATGAACCGAAAAACCTAATCACACTGTATGAATACGCGAAGCGGATTCATACATTGTGTGATTAGGTTTTTCGGTTCATACCTCCATAAAAACAAAAACATTCTCTTCATTTCTTATAATTTAATAGCATCGAGCGAAAAAAACAAAAGCTGTACAAATTTTGATACCTTTTTGTATGGAACTATTTCATGCAGAAGCATACAAAATGGCTGCGTGCTCAAAATTCTGTTCATGGAGGTATGAATTAAATTTTCGACCAATCAGAACGCTCGTTTTAGATAGACGAAACTAACAATTGAATTATTTTACATTGAAACAAAGAAAGAAGTCTAATGAAAATCTCCAAAATCAAAAGGACCGTATCTTTAATACTTGGTATGCATCTCCTCCTAATGTACCCCTCCAAAGTCTGTTAACATCATTACTCTTTGGTCATACTTGGGCTCTGCCTAGGGCCAGCCCATTTTACATCGAAAACAAAGAAGGGGCTATATTAAAAGGTTTTCATCTTTTGTATTTGGTATGCAGCATTTCCTTGTGGAACTCTACCAAGTTTGTTCTCATAAAGACCCCGGGCCCTGCTCAGATGACCCTTTTAGATCGGCTGTTTTCGGAGAAAATCCCTGGGTTTACTATACAATAACAATCTATTGTTTTAAGCCCATAAAGTATCATTTCTAAAGAAATTATTGTTGAACTAAGATGTAAGTAAAACGCTGTGGCATCAGAAATGTTAATATAAGGTATGAATTCCACAATAATTGACATTAGAACTTTTCATCAGCCTCTACATACCAAATACATTAATGATCATTGTATGTTTGAATTATATTGAATGTATCTCTGAGTTAAGTTTCAAATGGACGGACAACTGTTAAACAATACATCACGTTTATCCGAGAGGGAATATGAAAAGAAGGAACTATCAATAGCTTTTTACTTTTTCGTCTGTTAATTAAGACAAAACGAAGGCCTTCTGTAACCTAAAATACCTACTGGTTAAATTGTTGATTGAAATGGATTCTTGATGTTTAACAATGATATCTTTATTGTGCTAAAACCTGTACTCATGGCAGCTTGAAAACCATAATTACGAGGTTATGAAATTTGTTATTCTGGGACGAAATGTGGATTTTATTCAGTAGTTTACTGTTTTTATTATATTTATTTGTGAGAAAGAAAGAGAGAGAGTGAGGGATGGAGAGAGAGAAGGCACACAATGAAATCTATTGATATCCCCGTTTTTCAAGTATAATTTGATAATGAGCAGCTTCAGTTTTAAGCATTTGAGAAGTAGTTAAATTCTGCCGGTCAAACCGAAATTGGAGCCCAACATTCTAATTTGCGACAAAGATGATGCAACGGTTTGTTACGCAATTATTTGCCTGCTAAACGTCCAAATATATGAACATCCAAACCAGTTCGATGGTTACACGCACTAAAGTTGTTCATGTAATCATAGCGCTCGAACCGGTTTCGAAACCCCCGCCCTCTATTTTCCTTTTACTCTACGTTGGGCAATTCTTAACCTGTAGTTCTCAAGATTCATCGTAGTTTTAAACGAATCTTTTGTTTTAAAACATTATGACATACTCTAAAAAAGAAATTCAAGACTCAACATCCAGCGAAATTCATATGCTTCTGTTCCTTAGTGTATGCGTCGAGTTCAGCATTGTGAAATAAGGTCACTATCGAATTTCTACAATACGGTCATTTATCGCTCCAGGTCAGTTCTCGGACAAACCTTAGAGACATTCGAAAGGCCTTATCTTTAGCAAAATCACCCTGAAAATTAGTAAGAATGATTGAAACTAGTACGTCTTAACAAATCTGGATTTTGGTCGATTTGGAAAAATCTAGGCAAAACCCTCTTAGACAGTCTCAGAGCGGTGACTTTTTAGCTCAATCAACTTGAAAACATCTATGTTTGTCGTGATTCAAATTCAGATTGCATTGGGTGCCAAACTAGGTCAAGTCTTTTGTAAATGTTCGGATTTTTTTTTATGTTGGTCTGGAAGAAATCTTGAACGGGTGCAAAAATTGACCATCAAGGATGAACAACTAGGTTAGTTCTTAGAGAGTTGTATTGGTTCAGGGCAGAAATTTGGCTCAATTAATCATGGTCTGTCTTGATGAAAACATGGATGAGTTAAAAGTTATGTCATCTGAGCTCAGACACTTAACAAAAGCTTATTTAAGCTGTAGTTACGGCGTTTAGGGGGCAAACCTACCAACCAACCATTTATTTTTTTACCTCCACTGGTTCAAAGCCATTGCCATGTTGTTGTGTCCCTTGTTTGTCCGTGCGTGCGTCCGTACATGCGTCCGTAAACCTTTACTTTGAAAATATTCCCAGAAAGTACCAAATAGAAATCATCCAAATTTTCACTGGATTGATTCTTGGGCTACCATTTATCAGATTCCTTCGAAGAAATATGATCAGACGAAAAGTGTGTCTTTAACCGACAGGGTTTAAATCAATATATGGTATATATTGAATAATTTGAAAATATTCTTCCTAGAAACCAGTTGATGGATTTTACCCTAGATTTCAAAGGAATAATCGTTTGGTGACCCTTTATCCTTTATAAAAAAGAAGAAGAAGAAATTGATTCGATGATAAACACATTCTTAGAAATAACTAGCAAGTCGGGCTAGTAGCTTTACAAATCTTACAAGCCGGAATGAAGATTCATAAGCCATTCGAAATTATGTTGAAATCTGTGAGGATGAAATGGTTTGTTGAAGTGCAAAACAGACAACAAGAGCCGTCGTAGACGGATTATGCTCCCCGAAATAAGGCTTTTGTCATAAAACTGTATGCTTTTATTGGTCAAAAAACTTTTTATTGAATGCAGCTATAGTTTGAAAGTTCAGTTCACAAGAAATATGGAATTTTGACAAACATTGAAGGAATTTGTTTGGCTTCACAGGCCTGATTCTAGTAAAATTCAATATCATCATATGATAAAGGGTTAAATATTTTACATTGACTATCAAAGTTATCAATGAAAAATGTCTCCATAAAAAAATGAAGACTCTAACTTGATAAGTCTTGCAGAAACAATAGACTGATTGATTTAGTGAAGCTACATGGCATTAAGCCCCCTTTTAGCATGGTCAGGCTCATTGGGTAAAAAATTAAAATAAACATTACCTAGGGCATTTAATAAACAACATTTATGTAAAGTAACAAGAAATTTTGGCAATTTGTAAAGGAGGTATTTGAAAATTAATGACCTTCACAAGTTGACCTTGACCAATGACTATGAACTTAGTACCAACAGAAAATCTATGTAAAAAGCAATGCACATGTACAATATGAAGACTAAATCACTTACCATTGTATACTTATGGGAGATGTTAAAGTTAAAATTTTCAAAATTTTGACCTTGAAAAGTGACCTTGACAGATGACATTGAACTTAGTACCAATAGAAAGTCGATGTCATAAGCAATGCACATGTGAAATATGAAGGCTATGTCACTTACCATTGTATAATTATAGACAATGTAAAAGTTAAGATTTTCGAAATTTTGATCTTGAGAATTGACCTTGATCTTGACAGATAGCCTTGAACTTAATTCCAACAGAAAGGTCATGTCATAAGCAATGCACATATGAAATGTGAAGGCTTTCCATTGCAAAATTATGGCCAATTTTAAAGTTTTAATTTCCCAAATTTTAACCTATAGAAATGACCTTGAACTTGAATGATGACCTTGAACTTGGTACCAACAGAAAGGGTTTGTCACAAGCAATGCACATGTGAAATATGAAGACTTTATCTGTAACAAATCAAAAGTTATTGCCAATTTTAGTTTTTGCGGTGAAAAAAGATAGCTCACGTAAAGGTAATAACATTAAGGCCCCTTTTCCCATGACGTATTTTTAAACGAAAATTCCCGTTAGTTTAAGGTCAAGGGGATTTGATTTGCTACTCAAATGTGAAATTTCATGAAATTCTAACAATTAGTCTTGGAGAAATTGGCAAAAACTAGCTTTTACATTAAGGCCCCTTTTTCCATGACACAGCCTTGAAATAAGAAAAATAAAAAAATGGGTCTTTGAAATTTCCTAGGAAGATTATATATGAAGTTTCGTCCAATTAGGCCCAGGGGTTGCTGAGATATGACTTCGGACGGACGCACAGGCCGGCGACTATATATACTCCACCCGAAAATTTTTTCGGGGAGCATAATAAACAAATAATGATACAATCAGAAGGCCATAAGTTTACATGCGCGTTGGGCTATTCTTTTCCGATTTTTACAAACCTGAAACAAATTTTTACTAGTATTTGACCGTTTGACTTGTTCGAATTTCGATCACTGAAACATGGCTTTTATGGATGGGACTTATTCCAATGCATTGGTCATAGTGAAATTAGTAGATGGATTTAAACCAAAAACAAATTTCACCAGAATGATCATTAGGCGACACTTAAGAGAATTGTACAAAGAATTTTGATTGTGTGAAAAACATGGATATTAAAGGGGTGGTTAGTTGTCATATATGGTATATACTGAAAACTCTGAACAACTTCTCAAAAGCAAGTGGATGAATTTAAACCAAATTTCACAGAAATGATTCTTGGGTTACTCTCCGTTAGATTTATTCATAGGATATGGCTCATAAAAAACAAACAAACAAACAAACAAACAAAAAAAAAACCCAAAATAATAATAATAATAAAATAAAAAAATAAATAAACAAGGCTTTTATGGACCGGGCTTATGTCCATATATGGTATATAGTTAACATTTTTAGTTCGGCTGTTTTCGGAGAAAATGCGAGTTATTGCGATAGCTTTGGTGTCGTCGTCCGCGTCGTGCGAAAACTTTGACATTTTGTAATATCTCTGGTTCTACTAAAGGCATTCACTTGAAACTTTGTACACTTGTTCACTATCAAAAGAGCAACATATCAAAGGGGAGGGGTGTCACTCTAGATGCACTTTGTCCACTATCCAGCACCCAACAGCCGAGCATAGGCACCCGTAGGCGGTGCTCTTGTTAGAATATTGTTCTCAGAAACTGATGGATTGGTTTTAACCAAATTTCTCAGGAGTGATCTTTTGGTGATCCTTATTAGGTTTTAGCTCTACTGGCTTAAATTCAGCGCGCTATTGACATGGCTTTGTGTCTATCGTCCCTCTGTTCGTTCGTACATGCTTGCATTGAAAGCTTTTAAAAAATGGGCGATGCTTAAGTCCATATATGTTAAAACAATTACTTTCCAGAAAACAGTCGATGGATTTCAAACAAATTCACAGGAATGATCCTTGAGTAACCCTTTCTTGGATTTCTTAAAAGAATTTGGATCGGATGAAAAATGTGGCTTATCCATGAAAATCTTTTTCTCAGAAACCAGTCGATAGATTTTAACCAAATTTCACAGGATTTGTCCTTTGGTTATTCTTTATTAGATTCCTTAGATTCATTAAATTGACGGGGCTCATTTCTGTATATGGAAAAGAGTGGAAAAAATGAAAAACTTCTTCCCAGAAACCACTGGATGGATTTTGACCAAATTTCTAAGTAACGTTTCATTGAATTTAATGGGTTAACAGCATGACTTTTTATGGGCGGGGCTAATGTCAATAAATATATGGTATATAGTTAAAGGATGGTTTTAAACCAAAGTCTTAATGGTTTAGTTAGATTTCAGGTAGGGATCAGATTGTGATGCTAGGGAATTAATTGATATTGCTCCACTGAAAATAAGAATTTGCTTTCCTTATAGTATTTAATAAAAAAAGTTATCATTTCAAAATTATGACACCGAAGCGTGTTTTTGATAGCTGAACAATAGTTATCTTGAAAACAAAAAATGTTCATTGTTTGCTTGACGCTCTTTTGAAATATCAACATTCTTAACGCATTTAAAAAGAGGTTGTTTATCTAGACCAACTGAACAAGAAGAATAACAATTTGAAGTCAAAATGTACATCGACTGTAGCTTCCTTATTCATTGCATTTAGGTTACAAAAAGCTATTCATAGTTCTAGCTATCCAAGTTCTGATTAAGATTCTAATCATCCCCTTTAGCTCACCTGAGCACAAGAGTTCAATGGGAGATTTTCGGATCACTCAGTGCCCGTCGTCCGTCGTCAACATTTTCTTTAAATATCTCCTCCTAAACCTCAAGACCGTTTGGACCAAATTTTGCAGGAATGTGTCTTGGATGACTCTTTTCAAAAGCTATTTGTGAAATTTCGTTTCGCCAACAACGGTAGGAAGGGGCGAGGTTATCAGACTTAGGAAAACCATGGAACACATTTTTAAAAAAAATTCTACTAAACCATTTTATCAATTAAGACCAATGATTGCAGGATTATTTGTTGAGTGACCGTTTTGAAAACATGGTCGTGAAATTGTGATTTTTGAAAACAACAACAACAACAACAAATAACAAAGAAAAAAAAAGAAAAAAGAAAAAAAAAAAAAAAAAAAAAGAAAAAAAAAAAAAAGAAAATAAAATGGGCGTGGGAGGGTGGAATTATCAGACTTTAGAAATTATGCGAATGTCTTGAAAAATCTCTCCTCCTAAACCAATGGGCCAATTCGGAATCAAACTTGGCAAGAAGATTTCTAAGGGGACCTTTTTCAAAACTTGAAACATGAAATATTTGATTCTTGAAAAAAAAGTAGGCTTATCAGACTTTGAGTAATTGTTGAATTTCATTTTCTTTAAAATCTCCTCCTCCTAAACCCCTTTGCCAAATTGGACCAAACCTGGTAGTTATGTTTTTTGTGTGACCTTTTTCAAAACTTGTTTGTCAAATTTTGAATAAAACAAAAACTATGTAAGACTAATTTTCGAAAGAAATGTTGATCCACAATCAGACTTTCCAGTGTTTTCAGCCATTTAGTTTAAATGCAGTTCTAACAAGAGTTTTATTTACATTCAGCATGATAAAGGTTAAAATTTTGAAATGGGTTCTTTCCTATGTAAAAATGTGACATATTTAGTCGGTTCTCGGGTCTTTGAGGGTATAATTATCAGTATTGCGTGGGACATGTATGCATGTGTATGAGTTTAGTTTTTAGAAGTTGTTCCCTTCTTTTAAAACAGGTTAATCTATATTGATGTAAGAAAAGTAGTTGTCCAGTTTCGGTATAATTAGTTTGTATGTTATACTTACGTGATCATTCATTATTCGTAATTTGTTGAAGGAAAAACGGTTTCCTTTGAGTTATTATCGGAGATAGGCATGTGCCTATAAAATTGCTAAACAATGGTTGTAGTCTATATCACCATATGGAAACTCTGTACGCGAGTTTGCAACAGTATTTCCAAGATGGCGGAAAAGCATTAATGAAAAGTAATTGTCATTTTTTGTTCGAAATTGCATTTTATACGCCCGAATGGTCGTATTATGTTATGGCCCCGGTCGTCCGTCCGTCTGTCCGTCCGTCTGTTTGTCCGTCCGTCCATCTGTCCGTCTGTCTGTCCGTCTGTCTGTCCATCTGTCCGTCCGTTAGCATTTTTTGTGTGTGCAACTCCTCCTAAACTATCAATGGGAATGAGCTGAAACTTGGCACAATAACTCTCCATGATGTCTAGTTGTGCATAAGACCTTTGAAATTCAAATTGCTTTAGTCATGCTTGAGTTATCTTGAATAATCTGCCCTTGAATTGAAGGAAAATCACTGTTTATTGTGTGCGCAACTCCTCCTAAACTATCAATGGGAATGAGCTGAAACTTGGCACAATTCCTCCCCATGATGTCTAGTTGTGCATAAGACCTTTGAATCTAATTGCTCCAGTCATTCTTGAGTTATCTTGAATAATCTGCCCTTGAATTGAACGAAAATCACTGTTTATTGTGAACGCAACTCCTCCTAAACTACCAATGAGAATAAGCTGAAACTTGCACAATTGCTCCCTATGATGTCTAGTTGTGCATAAGACCTTTGAAATTCGAATCATTCCAGTCATTCTTGAGATATCTTGAATTACCTGCCCTTGTATTGAATGGAAATCACTGTATTTCTCGTGAGCACAACTTCTCCTTCATTCTGAATGGGAATGGTCTGAAACTTGCTTTAATGACTTTGTGTTCTGTCTACTTGTCCTTAGGACTAGAATTTGTTTGAAATGTCAAGTTGTTCCTTAATTATCTGCCCTTGACTTAACAAAATAGCTATAATTTACATTTAATTTTGTACAAAACTCCTACAATTTACATAGAATTTAACAGAAACTGGCCTCAATGTATCTCTATGATTTTAGTCTGTCCGTCTGTCTGTCCGTTTGTCTGTCAGTCTGTCTGTCTGTCCGTCTGCTAGCAATTTTTTGTGTGCGCAACTCCTCCTAAACTATGAATGGGAATGAGCTGAACTTTGCACAGTTACTCCCTATGATATCTAGTTGTGCATAAGACTTTCGAAATTCAAATCTTACCAGTCATATTTGAGTTATCTTGAATTGTCTGCCCTTGAGTTTAACGAAAAACACTTAGAGTCTCCTATGCACATCTTATCCTACATTTTTCATGGCAATGGATTTAAATTTAACAATGGTTTTGAAAGCTGTCATATTTCTCAAGTGTATTCAATATCATTCAGGTAACAAGATCTTTCTATTAATAAAATGCATGGGCTATCGTTCAATCTAACATAGCTGACAAAGCAGGGTAACTGACAAGCCCCTTCGGGCGTATATGCGCCGCTCTGCGAAGCTCTTGTTAATATCTATCATTCTAAAAATGATAACAACATTTACATAATAAGCTTTGAATAAATAATTCATCGTTACTTATGATTTAACGTCATACAGCACCGTTTGTGTGTATATTGCCTAAGACGTGGTGTTTTGGTGACATTTAAAAACGAAGCGAAAAACGAAGGTAGAAAATTGCCATATTTTTTCCTAAAATGCCCCCACGAGCAAGGCCTTATGTGTCGGTGGATGGGGACATGGACTATCCCTAAATATGACCCATAATTTATTGGTTTTAGCCCCTTGCGTAGGAATTATAGACACTTGAAAATTCCCATTGTGTACGCTCGCTTTAAGGATGAAGAATTAAGGCAATTTCGAACAAAAATAAATGACAATTTTTCACGAATGCCTATCAGCCACTTTGGAAATACCGTTGCAATCTAGCGTACAGAGTTCCATATCGTGTATATGGTGGTATAGAACTGCCACCACTTACCAGATAATTATCATACAAAAAATGGCGGATAACGTGTTATTTTGTACTTTTTCATGAAAAAGTTTTAATGTTATTGAGTTTTATCGTGAGAATTCTCTACTGTCTATTAAGATACCAGATATTGAGTTAAAAGGAATGTTGTCGCGTTAGTGCTCTTGAACTGCCAGTATTTACTAGATATTCAATACGATAGAATATCTCATTCTCCGCGGTACATCGTAAAGCGGAGAATATTTGTCTAAACAGGTTGAGATGCAAAACCGGTTTGTCCGGTTGTGGTGCGGGGTTATAATTAGAGTGCATAAGAATAGTCAGTTCTACGTTGACCACAGCACGGTTAGCATCGTTTTTCTGAGCTGTTTTTTTCGGGCGTTCACCTTTAAAGAAGAAGTTATCTACTAGAAATATGGATGATTGCATGCGACAAGCGATACAAGAAGCCGTAAAAGAAAACTTCGAGGCTAGCAGACGAACTTTGTTGGGCGAAATTGGAACACTGTTTGAAAAGATAAGTGAACAGAATAATTCCTCCCAACTGTCAAGAATAAGCAATTTAGTCTCTGTTGAGCAGCCTACTTTCAAGCGTAAGAGCAATGAGGAACAGTTTAAGAACAACGGCAAGATTCTATTAAAATTAAACGAGGTTCATGGAAATTTAGAACAAGAGAATTTGTTGGAGGCCAAGTCTAACGTTACAGAAGGTTTGCTTTTAATGTATCTTGTCAACAAGAATATAGCACATCGATATAATGTATATATATTTACGTCATTCCACATGGGAAGCCATGACTGAAATTCCTCTCATTTAAACGAAGTTGGCGAATAGCATTTGCAAATGAGTTATTCCTTCTAGTGAGTTATAGAAAGAAGTTCAACACGTCAAAATAGTTATTATTAAAAAAAAAAAAAAAAAAAAAAAAACCCGGGGGGATTATGTTCATTCTTATTACGATTAGCTCACCGCATAAGTATTTTTCATTCACTTGTAAAAGATATATTAAGTGGCGGCAGAGGTATTTTTGGCGCGCAGAGAGATTTTCTTGAAGATTACAATTCCATGGTTTCGTTTCAGCTATCAATATGTTGACACATCGACAGAAGCTAATACAGTTGGCCGACAGAAGTGAACTTGGTTGGCGTGTTGTGCAGGAGTACGAGTCCAATCCCCTAGCTGATGACTCCGAGGATGAGAAGAGGATGTTTAAGGCAGAGGCGCGGGCTACTAAAAAGATGAAAGCGGAGAGGGCTAAGAAAACAAAAACTAACAGGAACTGGCCATACAAGAGAGGTAATGGTAGTCAAGGACAGACTGTTGGTATACAGACGAGTACGGGATCATTACAGAAACCTGGTTTATGTTTCCAGTGTGGAAAGCCTGGTCATTGGAGACAGGAATGTCCTGGAAACGCTTCGAGTAACAAGATAAGTATTTGTTATCCCAAATTCTTTAACAACCCAGATTCTTATTCTACTGCTAAAGGATCTTCCCCTCAGACTCAATATGTAGATATTGATGGAATTAATGATGAAGTCAAAGGTAATACTAGTAAGTCAGAATCTAATGTCATATCTCCAGTTGGAAGGTTAAAAAGGCATATTGACAAATGGCGATCAGTAAAGGGTAGTGACTACATTAAAGATGTCATAGAGAATGGTTATAAATTACCATTCAATGGGTTGCCACCTAATGTGAGTCTAGATAATAATAAGTCGGCAAGAAAGAACCCTTCGTTTGTAGCGACTGAGATTGAAAACCTTTTGGAAAAGGGTGTGGTTTCGATAGTGGATGAAAAACCTGTAGTTGTTAATCCCTTAACAGTAGCATATAACAAGAAAGGAAAGGCTAGATTGGTTTTGGATTGTAGACACGTAAATCAGTATATTCATCTTTTTAAAATTAAGTTTGAGGACACAAAAGTTGCAGTTAGTTTATTTGGTAAGGATATATTTGCATTTACATACGACCTGAAAAGCGCATATCATCATATAGACATTGCAGAATCTCATAAAACCTATTTAGGGTTTTGCTGGAATTACCATGGTAAGAAATCTTACTTTGTTTTCAATTCTTTACCGTTCGGCTTATGTAGTGCCGGACATATATTTTCCAAAACTGTACGTGTTATAGTAAAGTATTTGAGAGCTTTGGGACACAATGTCGTCATGTTTTTAGACGATGGTATCGGAGGTCACAAGGACTTTGAAAAGGCTTTATCTTCAAGCGAGTTTGTAAAGAAAACATTCTGCGAATTTGGGTTTTTGATTGCTGAGGAAAAATGTATTTGGATACCAAGTAAAGTGGTGACTTGGCTAGGTTGCGTGTTTGATTACGAGCATAACAAGTTGTTGGTTACAGAAGATAGAATCGATACGATAGAAAAATCTAGTGCTTCATTATTGTTTCAGTTGAAACAATGTAATATTGGTATTTTGAGCGTTAAGTTATTAGCGTCACTCGTTGGTCGAATCGTTTCGCTGCAGGCAGTTTTGGGTAATGTAACAAGGTTACGTACGCGAGAAATGTACAATTGCATCATATCAAGGGCAAGTTGGAATTCCCCCGTATTAGTATCCAAAGAGGCTGTTAGTGAAATTATTTTTTGGAAAGAAAGTGTAAGATTTTTAAATAGACTTGGTAGAGCTCTTGATGAGGTGTTGATTTGTGATGTCAATGTCTTCTGTGACGCTAGCGCTACAGGTTACGGAGGTTATATAGAATTTCTTGATGAAAGTTCTATGTTTGAAATAGATGATACATCAGTTTTAGATTTTTCTCCGGTATTAGATAAGGTGATTGTAGGGAATCAAGATTATAGTAGGTCACCGGAAGTTGACTACGTTCCCCCGGAGGCGGGAAAGTTGTCTGGCGCCAAACGGACAGTGTGTAGTTTGCCCGCGGAAGAGGGTAAAAACTGGCTATTAACGCATAATGCGTGTCACAGTATGCCTGGAAGGGCAAAACGTGTAAAAGATAAACTGGAACAAGCTTTACAAAATGGATTGTTCGGTAGTACTGTTGTAGGTAGTTGGCTTAACGAGGAGCAAACAAAAAGTTCTACATGGCGAGAAACGGAGGCGGTAAATCGGGTATTAAAAACCCATTTTGGTAAGTTAAGAAATAAAGGAGTAAAAGTATTCTCTGACAACAAAAATGTTGTGTCTATTTTATCAAGTGGTAGTAGGAAGTCAGAATTACACAAAATTTCTTTGCATGTTAATAAGTTTTGTGATGAGAATGGTATTAATCTAAGTACAGAATGGATACCAAGACTTCAAAATCAAATGTCCGATTATTTAAGTAGGTGTCACGATAGTGATGACTGGTCTATATCGAAGCGCTGGTTTAGTTACCTAAATAATTTATGGGGGATTTATACCGTTGATAGGTTCTCAACGCATTACAACAATCATTGCGAACGTTTCAACTCTAGATGGTGGGTACCGGGGTCGGAAGCGACTGATGCATTTACTCAATGTTGGAAAAGGGATAATAACTGGCTAGTGCCTCCACCAAGATTAATAACGGATTGTATAAATAAGATAGAAAATGATCAAGCGAATTGCACTCTTGTTATTCCGAAGTGGAAATCGGCTGCATTTTGGTCAAGATTGATCGATGACAGACATAATTTTAATCATTACATAAAAGCAGTCAAAGTTTTGCCTAAAGAAGGGTCGGTTAGTATTGGGAAGGGAAACAATGGTGTCTTTGCAAAAACACCATTGCCGTTTCAAATGCTAGCAATTAAAATAGCGTTTCGGGAATAATACATGAGAAGAGTGTATGTACATGTTTTTATCTCTTTAACAGGTATTAACCTAAAATCCAGTATCGAAAAACTAATGGTTAGCGAAGGGGTAGATGTAAAAAAACATGAAGATATTACAGATAAAATGGCTAGTTACCTGGTACAGTCTAAAGCGGACTCTACATATCAGAAGTATACCAACTGTTTCAAGCATTTCGACACTTTTTGTACAAGTAAGGGATTCCCTTCAAAACCAGCATCTTCTATCGTGGTAGCAATGTATCTGACTAGTATGCTTGATCAAGGCAAGAGTTATTCCGTGATATCCGCAGCAGTGTATAGTATTCAGTGGATACATTCTTTACATGGTTTTGGAAACCCAACGACCCACAGTATGGTTAGAAATTTGCTTGAGACCGCTAACTTATCCGATCAACGCCAGTCCAGAAGAAAGACGTCATTGATTCTTCTGTGTTACAGACTTTATGCAGTATATTTATGCCTACTAATGATATTTGTACAGTAAGAGATCTATCCATGATTTTATTAGGATATTCAGGGTTTATGCGTTTTAATGAGCTTAGCTCATTACGCTGTTGTGATATTTCCTTTAAGCCTGATCATTTGATAATTACAATACGTAAGAGTAAAACTGATGTATATAGAGAGGGCAAAGCTGTTCCTATTGCGAAAGGCATTTCAAATGCATGTCCTTATAGTATGTTGCAGAATTATATGAAACTTGCAAAGTTGTCAATTACGTCAGAAGATTTCCTTTTTCGGCCTTGCTACAGATCTAAGGGTATCTCTAACCTTATCAAGAAAAATAAAGCATTAAGCTATACTAGAGTTAGAGAATGTTTAGTAAACAAATTGAAGTTAGTAGCTCCTAATTTGAATCTTGGTACTCATAGTTTACGGGCCGGCGGAGCCACAGCCGCAGCAAACGCAGAAGGCGTTACTGATAGATGTCTTAAGAGACATGGTCGATGGAAGACTGATATCTCAAAAGACGGGTATATAGTCGATTCTTTACAGAGCAGATTACTAATCACGCAAAAGTTGAATCTTTAGATTAAGGGTTGTGTCCGAATTTGAATCTTCCCGCTCAAGCTTTGTAGCTCTATATGGTCACACATTGCAAAACGGTGTTTTGAGTTGAATCTGTTCAGACTATCTCATTCTCCGCGGTACATCGTAAAGCGGAGAATATTTGTCTAAACAGGTTGAGATGCAAAACCGGTTTGTCCGGTTGTGGTGCGGGGTTATAATTAGAGTGCATAAGAATAGTCAGTTCTACGTTGACCACAGCACGGTTAGCATCGTATTTCATTCGTTCCAGATTCAAATTCGAAATAGAGAATTTTTTCAAACAAAATTGTAAATCTGTTTTTAAGCATGTTTGAGATATTCCGTTGCTCGATATTTCTAGGTTTGGTAGAGCCCTGGCTACGGAAACACGTTTCCTCCTACTCAAAAAATAAACGGGGGTTTTTCGTGGGCTGCTCTCTTTCCAGTGAGGAATATTCAATCGAATCCGTACACCGATAAATTACCGTAGACATCAGCATTTAGAGTGTGTGTTTTATATTTTATTATGTAGCCTTGTTATAGTCGCGTTTGGTTTAGGTGTGTTTAATATGGGTTCGATTGAGGCATGCATGTTACTTCTGTTATGATATATTATGTCAAAGGATAATGTTGTTTTTTCATCCAATACTTTTGTGCCTCTGTTCCTTGCTAACCAATTATATGGTCACACATTGCAAAACGGTGTTTTGAGTTGAATCTGTTCAGACATGGCGGATATCATGTTGATTTTTGTGATAATTTAATTTTGTTATGTTATTAGATAAATAAGTTAACACGAAATTGTCCTGTAAGTGCTCTGGAACTGCCACCACTGACCAGATACCTAACACGAAAAGAATGGTGGAAAACGCGTTAGATTTTAATCTTTATGAAAACTTTTCATGTTAACTTAGCCGATGACGCGATATCCACCATTTTCCCAGTTGAGTTATCTTTTAGGTGATTGCAGTTCCAGAGCACTACCTTAGCAAAATTCACGTAAACTTAACTAACTGGCATCATGAAAAAAACATGATAACCGCCATTTTTCCAGTTATTCATGTGACAAGTGATGGCAGTTCAAGATCACTTACTCGACAAAATTAGTGTTAACTTAATTATAAGGTATCTTGACAAATTTGAAGTTTTCATAAAAAAAGCCTATTTTGAGCAGATCAGACAGACCGCAACTGATCGTCGAATGTAACGAATCGTTGAGAAGCAATAACTATAAATAAAAGGCATAGAAAATATATGAGAAATACAGAGTTCTGCCAAATTACTGCAATTTAGAAGCACTGGCAGAAGTAGCTCTTAACCAATACCCCAGACTTTATATTTTAAGATACATCAGATGAATGCAATAGAGAACAGTTGTTTCAGACCAAGGTTTTGAGGTCTTGAATATAGTTTTGGGGTTCTTCGAACCAGGTTTGGAGAGTTACGGGTTCCTATTGAAAACTCGTGTGTTAATATCAAATTACAAAATAATTATTAGGTGATTTAAAAACGGCAGGCAGCCATTGGTTTAAGCAAGGTAGCCAGACCCGTTTACCAAAGTTTGAAATACGTAAGAAAATTAACCCGCTCGGAGAATTTAATTTACCCATGTAGGCCTATAGCAAGCTTGTGACAATCCTAGGCATTTACTTGTATACGTTTAACATTATATTAAAGTAGAATGTTAAAGGGAGTTCAAGGATATTAAGCTAAAATGTAAATGTAAAACTGATCTTTAAACAGATTGTCATGGTATGGATTAATAGCGCACTCTTGGTAAGTCAAAATAATTTCGATTTAATTTCAATAACCATTTGTTATCTCATTTCCCATTTCGGATAATACAAGAACAATATGTTATTCTCACACCTTTGGTATTTTAGAACAATAAGCAAGTGTACAATTATTCATTTGATATGAAATGCCAATATTTAAACATTATGGTATTCTGGTCGCGCCGGGCTCGGTTTTAAAGTCACGAACATGATACCGAGCTACAACCGCCAAACAAACATCAAACAAGCGGGTCTGTATTTGCTCAAAAATGTTGTGTAGGTCTATATACATATGATACAACTCAGAAAATAGATTTGAACTATAACACGAGGAGAGGATTTTGCTTTACGGAAGAAAATATCACGATCGATCGTTAGAAATTGCTTTGTGTGATATCCCGGGATTTATCGCAAACTTCTGTGCAATGAAATGATCCCCCATTTTCTTCGAGGGGGGTGTATGTGTGTGTGTGTGTGGGGGGGGGGGGGTTGCGCCATAACCAGTATGGACCAAGATCAGATATATATATATATATATATTTTCAATTGAACGAAATTGATTATTTAATTGTTTTGAATATACCTTTCCACGATAGTCATATATTTCCCGCGATAATTCAACAGAAGCGAGGTGTAACCATTTTAAAGCCAAGTATAGGGTACTTCGGAAATACCAAGGCTATTTATAAACATTTATTTATAACACACTCAAATAATTTCAGAAGTCTAAAAATAGAGTTTAGTCAATCAATCAATCAATCAGTCCATCCTTTAGCCTGCATTATGTGAGCATAGACGCAAGTCGGTCTTGATAATGTGACATTTATCGTCGTCAGATTATACAAAAACAGTTCAATTTTTAGCACATCTGAGCAAAACGTGCTCAGGTTGAGCTTTTGTGATCATACTAGGTCCGTCGTGCGTTGTGTGTCAACAATTTACACATCGCTGGCCCGCCCACTGACTCCCTTGGCCCTGCCTTTCAACTCAAGCAAGATGTCCCGCTTCGATTTTTGACGGCGTTATTTCTCAAAATTTAGGGCCGGTAGCTTTTAACAAAATCGTAAAACGGTTGGCTTGCGACCAAAACGTCGTGAGTACAGCTTAATAAGCTGTAGTTATGACGTTTATGTCGCCAAACCAACAAAAAAGGTTATCAAAAATGGCTACTAATGTTGCAGTTGAAAGCTCAGGTCCGGGCTGAATAGATGTTTTGAATGGTCGGTTGATTCCTTGATTGACAGCCGCGATTGGTCAATTTTATTGTTTGCACCTGGAGGCCATATTTTTGGCTCAAATGACTTGATATATGATCAGAATGTTTCTCTCCATTATATCTCGATGATGTTCGAATTGGGTCTACTTAGATCATAAGCTAGGTCACCAGGCCAATTCGTAGAAGTACCTTGTTTGCACTCTAAAGTCAAAATGTTTGGCTCTAATGACTTGATATTTTGTCAGAATGATTGACACCATGCTATTTAGGCTGAGTTCGAATAGGTCAAGCCAGCTCAAAAATAGATCACTAGGTCAACTCTTAGAATGATACCAGTCTAGAGACCACGTTTTTGGCTAAAATGACTTAATATTTGGTCAGAATTAAGCATGGTCAGACAGCTGACGGATACCATTTTCGACATATACCAAAATATTATCCCAATTAAAATGTGACATTTAATGTGCGTTTAATATTCAAATGAAATCTCGTACACGTTGGTTAAAAAAGTAAACAAAAAACAACAACAATAACCACAAAAACCCATAGGTCATAAAGTAAAAATCTTGAAGACGCTCTGGGGACAACATCCTTTGTCCATTTCAAGCTGCAATGACCTATCGTTTCTGATGGTTCATGCATCTGTGAACGGAATCAGGTAAACGTTCATTTTTGATACGACTGATACCTGAACTGTATGCACGTTGCCGCATCCCCACCTATTTTGTTTCTGGCATAAAGTGTCGGATTTTGATAGTAAAGATGCAGATCTAATGTTGTTTGTTGTTCCTATGGCCGATGCTGTAGTTCTTTTCTTTTACCACGTGAACATTCGAAATAATCAATTTGATTGTAGAATTGACAGTAGATTAAATGAACAGAAACGTTTTTAAATAATTGTGTTATCTTTTCTTTCATGGAGATATGAATCGAATTTTTCAGCAGCAATCAGAATACAGAAAATTTGACCGATATAACTCTAATTAATTTCATTAGCACTTATTGCCGCTTTGTAGAGGAGGCATTTGAAAAGTAGCAAGCCATAGACATTTTTGATAGAATGTCTAACCGCCATAGATCGAGGGGACTGACTTTATTCCTAACATTGACTTTCCCGTACTTATGTCGTGGAAAATCGTAGTGAATCCGTAATATATCCGTCAAAAATCGTGTCATACAACCCGAAAGTGATTAAACGGTATCTCGTCATTGGATGATCTTCCATGATGAAAGGGTGACCGGGGCATTAACCATTACCAGCAAACTGGTCGAAATTAAAATGCATTATATGAAGTCATTTCTAAGTATGCGTAAAACGGAAATCAAAATATAGGGTAACAAACATTGGAGGAAAAGGACCCAATGATTGAGAGGCCGACGCTCCACCAACTGGGCTATGGCCGCCGGTCTCGCCTTTTATAAAGGGTTAAATAGCAATGTATGTAGGTCTTAATTTTATACGCTGCTGAAGGTGGAGGTATATTGGTATCATCTTCTCTGTCTGTCTGTCCGTCCCGACGTACGTGCGTACATCCAAATATTGTTAACACATCTCCTCCTACATTTATTAACGGATTTGAATGATATTTGCACAGTTTAGGGGATGGGGATGGGGGGTGATTGGGTGCCATTTTAGACTGTCGCAGCGGATTTGACCTAATTGTTGTGGGGTATAGTGTGACTATGATAGCACTCATTTTTAGCAATTAGGAACAACTTTAGCTCGGCTGGTAGAGTACTCGACTTGGCGGGTCGAGTCCTGGCTTACAAACTAAGTGTTTTTCGGATGACACATTAAGCCGATGGCCCGTGTATTGGTGCTTTACACCGAGCACGTTAACCTTTTCCCACAAAAGCCCCCCCTTTTACACCCCTCAAGAAAAAAGCTTCGGAAAACATTGTGGAAAATAAAGAAATTGCTGTTTTATCTACTCCCCCCCCCCCAAAAAAAAAAAAAAAAAAAAAATCCAACAACTTGAAATTGCCTTCTGCATTTCCTCTCAATTTTGACCGATCCAATTTTGTTGAGTGGTAATGGGTTAAAGAACTAGACGGATCTCCCAGTAGTCTCTTTCTGTATCCTTGAACTATTCCCCGTAACAACTAAACGTGGTTACTACCAAAGCTAGGTCTTGCACACCAGAATATAGGCATGGCGTATTTAAATCATACATGTCTTGTTTGGTGTCTTGATATGGAAAAGTTCATCGGACTCAGCTTCGAAATTTAGCGATGCAAATTTTTGGTCGAATTAATTTTTAGAATGAGGACCATTCCTGTGTTATCTTCCCTTTGTTCTATTACCATTAAATCAGATGTGTGCCAAATTGTACACTGGTCCTTTCACTGCATTATCTTTGTTTTTATCCTTGATCAGTTTCTGGAAGTTGCGATTTTTTAATTGCATTTTCAAGTTTGGTTATAGATAATAGTCTCTCAATAATAGAAGTTTATGGTTCAGAAATAACATAGAAATGCTAAAACCAACATTTCCATCTCAAAAGTTTGTATTTAACAGCTGACCTTAAAACTAAAGAAAAAAAAAACCAACATGTCTGGTATTCTGGATTCCCGAAAATGATAACAATCTTGGTTTTTCTTCTTTTGTAAACGTGACTTTCTGAAAAAAGTTAATAGTGGCGCTAGAACAAAGGGGACTAATGCAAGTTCGAAGTTAAAAATTTGAAATGCTAAATCAACCTGTTAACCACTAGGCTTACGTAACTACGGCATATAAATAGTGTGTATGGCTTAGTTTACACTTAATTTGGAAAGAACAGAAACAGGTTAGGTTGCACACCTTGCACATTCTTGTAATAAAATCTTGAGACAAATGAAATGTTATAGTTTGTTCAAATGGTATTAAACACCGCTGTGATAAATTTTTCATTTACATAACGACGAACTTCATTACATGTGGTTCTTGGGTAAAGACTAGTCACTAGGTTTGAGGTTTTTTTACAACTATGTCTTGTCAAAGGACACACCAAAGCGACTAGAATCTATTTTAAGGTAAAAACCCAAGACCTCCGACATTCCTGAGATTACAAGCTCGATGCTTTCAAGTAACCACCGATACCATACCCCACCCCCTTCTGCAGCGGGAAGTATTTACACATATTTGAATCGAGTCGGAATAGGGTAAAGTGTTAATTGTCTCTAAAGAAATTGGATTTCATCATATTATTAATGTCGGTAATGGTGGATCAATATATAAATAATGCAAACGGGACCAAAAAAGAAGGGACTAGTCGAGAGGCGACAAAAATTGTATCTGCAGTTTATTCAGCTGTAGTTATCTTGTTTTGGTCTTTCACCTACGGAGAGGTCTCACAAATGTAAACATTATAAGTATTTGGTTAGAAATTATTGGTATAGATATACAAGTTATATTGAGTGATCAAAGGTCAAGTTTGTCTATACTTGTAATAGACATAATTGACCTTCGATCTTTCTTTACTATTTGTACATCTATACAATTCGTTTTAAGTTAGAAATATCTATAGGGCATGATTCCGACCTCAAAACAACGGATATAACTTAGTAGTTGATAAATCTAACAGTAAGACCAAAGGCTTTCTATATTATATCGTTATTGAACATTGGACTCCGACTCAGATTTTGATATTAAACGGTGTTTTTTGTTAAATTAACGACTAATTACGCGAAACATAAAAGTAAAATAGCTGATAGGCGAAAAATACGTCATAGCTACACTTATTCAAGCTGTAGTTAGAACGTTTAAATCGTTAAAACAACAAAAATGCGAACATAATTGTCGGCCGATGTCAAGGTTCAAATTTCACGTCCGGGCTATCCGAATGAATCGATTGGTCAGTCGTTTGTTTGATTTACACTTGCGATCCGTCAATTCGAATAAATTTTTATCTAACATCAAAACAAACAATCTCAATTCAGCGCGCGCAGATACTTGAGAAATTGAAGTGTGATTACATTTTTGTAGATATAAGAGAGCTGCTTGCAAAATTCGTAGACACCTAGTAAACTGAATTGGCACTGGTGCGAATCCATCGTTTAGTGCTACAGCCACTGTGCGATATGATTGAAATACTGTCAAAAGTGGCGTCGAGCCCCATTCACACAAACAAAAAAATCTGGGTACACTAAAGCCAAATACCAAGGGTTTGTATAGACAACATCTCTCAATTCACAAATATTTTAAGGAGCCTAAGTGCAAAGTTTCAATATCCAGGGAAATGGAGCCTTCTTGACAATTTCCTTGTAACCACGCTAGAGTTCACAATTTCCTCAAACTTCCCAACATTTTTGCAAAGTCTTGAGGAAGAAAACTTTTGAATATAGAGCCATTCTTACCAATAAGAAGGGAAAAGGAACCTTATTGACAATTTCCTTGTTACCACTCCAAAGGTCACAATTCAATTTTACTCAATCTTCATCATACTTGCATTAAAATTGGTAAAAAGATAAATAGAATAGATGGGTTGGTGTCTTGATATAGAAAAGTTCATCGGGTTCACCTTCGGAATTTATCCATGCACATTTTTTGGTCGAATTTATTTTTAGAATTGTTAACAGGATGAATAGAATATATGGACTTGGCTTCGGAGTATATCCGGTTCGCCTTCGGATCACTGGATAAATTCCTACGTTTTGCCCGATAAATGTTTCCCTATCAAGACACTAACCATCTATTCTCTTTGTACATGTATAAAAAATTACGTGTGAACATTTTTGGAAAAAATATATGTTTGGTATTCTGGATTCCCAAGTATGATAATATAATCTTGGTTTTTCTTCTTTTGAAAACGTTACTTACTGAACAAGATAAATAGTGGCGCGACAATAAAGGGGACCAATGAAAATTCGAAGTTAAAAATTTGGCATGTTAAATCAGACTGTTAACCGCTAGGCTTACGTAACTACGGTATATAAATAGTGTGCGTGGCTTAGCTTACACTTCATTAGAGAGAACAGAAACAGGTTAGGATGCACACCTTGCACATTCTCGTAACAAAATCTTGAGACAATTGAAATGTTATTGTTTGTTCGAATGGTATTAAACATCGCTGTGATTAATTTTTCATTTACATTTCTATGTCCCGCTTCGAAAGATCGCGGCATATTGTTTTACCGTTGTCTGTATGTCCGTCTGCTTGTCCGTCATTCAGCCTTTCCTTCTGTCGGTCTGTCTGCAAAACTTAACCTAAAAACTTAACATTGCCAATTTCTACCAGCCTATTCAAGATACAATGTTCATATTTGGCATGATGATACATCTCCATAATACGCATCTCCCCATGTCAAGGTCAAGGTCATGCGATAAGGTCAAGGTCACATACCATGGTCAAACGTTTAGTCCTGTTGCGGTGACATTGTGTTTCACAAACATATCTTGTTTGAGATATTAGAAGGTTGTCTGCGAAATTCGTTGATACATTCTAGTTAACTGATGTGGCATTGATGCGAGATATACCAGGAAACCATTGTAAAGTGCTCCAGCCGCCGCGTGATATGACTGAAATACTGCCAAAAGTTGCGTTAAACCCCAATCAAACAAACAAAACAATCTAGTACATTAAAGCTAACTACCAAGGGCCTATATAGACCACATCTCTAACCTCACAAATATTTCAGGAGCCATAGTGCAAAATGTCAACATATTCCCCTAAAGATAACAAAATAACACTAGTTTTTGTAAGGAGGAGTCTGAATTGCCTCGATGGCCGAGTGGTCACAGGTTCGAGTGCCACCGTCATCGGGGTGTGTTCATGGACAAAACACTTAATAGCCAGCCCCAGTCTACCCAGCTGTAAAATTGGGTAGCAGTTGGTTCAAATCACTGCCTTTCTTTCAGGGACGTGAAAACATCGGGGTTGTGAGTGTTCGAGAGCGACCCTTTAAGCCAAAGGCTTTCGTCGCAATCGAACTAAGATAAGTTAGTATAAACTTAGAAGGAGTCAGTCGTTGTTGAGCACATAATGACGTTGCAACACAAACTGCGACTGTCCATCAAATATTCAGCCCGGTGGCTGCACATTTCCTTTTCGACATTTGTCTCTCACCAAAGGATGGATAATCGTAAACCTAAGTGGGATAGCAGCTGGAGGCTAAGAAAGAATGTGATAGAAGTACTGGTGTGAGAAATTCCAGAAATCCATTGCTAGGTGCTCCAGCCGCCTCGATATGACTGAAATACTGTTAAAAGTGGCGTTAAACCCCTACTTTTTGTTACATGTTACTGGTTATAAAATTTCGCAGAATATATCCGTTAAATATCAAAGAGACACTTCCGCCTGACTCAATGGGCAGGGCAAACTTGGTATGTTGGTAGGGCCAGCGATTGGTCAGTTGGCATTGACTTCGAAAACGGCTGCTATTTCTCGGAGCTTTCGTTCTTTCGTTTGTAACAGTTTAACTCTCAATATTTTTTTTTTATCCCATTAAGAAAATAACAGACTTGAACATTCTTTAAAAGTGTGTAATTATACAAAAAGATAAAGAGTGCGTGTCATAGGAGCTTGTAGTAAAGCCCTAATCGAAGATGGGGCATATGTGTGTCGACCCTACAAGATCATTCGAACGAGCGTGGTTTTTGTACTTTGTCCTCATCCACAGACACATTAGTGTAGGATATTAAGCTGAAATGTAAAGGTAAAATTGATCTTTAAACAGTTTTGATTAATAACGCACTCTTGGTAAGTCAAAATAATTTCGATTTAATTTTAATAACCATTTCTTTTCTCATTTCCCTTTTAGGATAATACAAGAACAATATGTTATCCTCACACCTTTGGTATTTTAGAACAATAAGCAAGTGTACAATTATAGGCCCATATACATTATTCAATTGATATGAAATGACAAAAATAAAGGATTATGGTATTCTGGTCGCGCCGGGCTTGGTTTTAAAGTCACGAACATGATACCGAGCTACAGCCGTCAAACTAACATCAAACAAGCGGGTCCGTACACACTCAAAGATGTTGTACAAGTCGAAATACATCTGATACAACTCAGACTATAACGCGATGGGAGGATTTTGATTTACGGAAGACAATATCAAGATCGATCGTTAGAAATTGCTTCGTTGGGTAGTCCGGGATTTAACGCTTCTGTGCAATGAATTGATTCCCACTTTTCTTCAAGGTGTGTGTGTGTGAGGGGGGGGGGCTTGCGCCATAACCAGTATCGATCAAGATCACATTTTTTTAATGATTGCGCAGGAATACCAGAGTGAAAACTTTTTATAGGGTATTTTGGACACCCCAAGGCTATTTATAAACATTTATTTATAACACACTCAAATATTTTCAGAAGTCTAAAAATAGAGTTTCCAAAAATAGAGAGAGAGTTAAGAGATTTAAAATGTGAGATAAACCTTAATTGTAAATCAATGGTGACAATGTGTCATTTGCTTGATAAAGTGCATACGCTCACCCTATTTAAGAAATTTAAAGCCTAAAAGGTGGCTATTTTGTATATAAACAAGCAATATTTCATCCTCAATGGAGTATACTTCAACGATGATGAAATATCACTTGTTTACAAACGGGAACCTTTAAAATATTTAGATCGCGACTGTATTGTTCTATCCAATCATAGTCTATCGATCACTTATAAAATGTTCGCGTTTTACAAGCTACAAGACCTTCACCCTTTAGCCTGCATCAATGGGAGCGTAAACGCAAACTTTTCTTGATAATGTGCCATTTTATCGTCGTCAAATCATACAGACTGAATTCACTTTTTAGCTCATCTGAACAGAACTTGCTCAGATTGAGCTATTGTGATCATACTATGTCCGTCGTGCTTTGTCTGTCAACAATTTACCAATCGCTGGCCCGCCCACTGACTACTTAAGCCCCGCCCATCAACTCCAACAGGAAGTCCCGCTTCAATTTAACGGCGTAATTCTCAAAATTTAGGGCCAGTAGTATGCAACAAAAATCAGGTCAAAAATAGATCAAATCTTAGAATGATACCAGTCTAGAGGCCACAGATTTGGCTAAAATGACTTAATATTTTGTCAGAATTGACCATGGTCAGAAAGCGTAAACTACACTGGCTTACAATTTTCGACAGATTCCAAAATATCAAATTAAAATGTGATATGCGTTTAGTTTTTAAATGAAATCTCGTACACGTTGGTTCATCAAAGTACTGAAATTACTGTAAGCTATCAAAGCATGGTTTTGTTAGGTAACCCTCTTTGTCAAAGGCTATCATAGTTAAAGTAACCTAGGATTCAACCCATTACAACATATCAAAATCTTATACCTGTTCAAATTGAAACAAGTTGCAGGCGACAATTTCAAGATAGTGGAATTTGTAAGAAAACATTGTGGACATTGAAGAAAATTCTTGTTACAGACAGTTTCTTCAATGTCCACAATGTTTCCAAAGCATTTTCTTGAGATGCGTTAAAAGTTGAACTGAGTGGGAATGGGTTAGATAGCATGCTTTTGAAAGAATGCATTAATATTTCAATTGAGTTTGTAATATTCTTAAAATACATTAGAACTACTATTTATGGTGTATGAATTCAACTTATTATTGGTTATGTCTCTAGTGGTAGTTTGCACTCGTTGAACTTTGAAATCACCTCAAAATTTTGTCTGTTAACTTAAGCTATCAAAACTAACGCTTTGATAGCTAAAAAAATTAACAAAAACAAGAATAATAATCACAAAAAACATGCGTCATAAGCCAATCTTGAAGACGCTCTGGGGGCAAAATCCTTTGTCCATTTTAAGTTGCAATGACCTGTCGTTTCTTATGGTCAATGCATCTGTGAACGGAATGAGTTAAACGTTCACTTCTGATACTTAAATTGTATGCAATTTGCCGCATTCCTGTCTATTTTGTTCCTGGCATGAAGAATTGGATTTTAGGAGTGAAGATGCAGATCCGATGTGTCTTTTGGTTTCTATGGCTGATGCTGTAACAAAGAAGGTCTTTTCTTTTACCACGTAAACATTCGAAATAATCAATTTGATTGTAGAATAGACATTAGATTAAAAGAACAGAAAATGGTTGTGTTATCTTTTCTTTCATGGAGATATGAATCGAATCTTTCAGCAGCAAAGAATGCAGGAAATTTGACCGATACAACTCTAATTAATTTCATTAGCACTTATTGTCGGTTTGTAGAGGAGGCATTTGAAAGGCAGCAAGCTATAGATGATGTGTTCGATAGAATGTTTAACCGTAATAGATCGAGGAGACTGGTTTTATTCCTTACACTGACCTTCCCGAACTTATGTCGTAGAAAACCGTAGTGTATCCGTAATATATCCGTCCTAATTTGTGTCACACCTCTAAAGTGATCAAACTGTATCTCTTCCTTGGGCGATCTTCCATGATGAAAGGATGACCGGGGCATTAACCAATACCAGCCAACTGCCGAAATTAAAATGCTTTGCAGAAATCCTTTCTAAGTATGCGTAAATCAGAAATCAATATATAGGGTATCAAACATTAGAGGAAAGGGAAGAATTTATTGTAAAAGCATTTTTTACGAAATGTTTCCCAAGAGTTATTCTCCATGAATACCAGAACAATCTGACACAAATGTCAGAGAAGATATTTGCAGTGGTGGGGATCGAACCCTCGACCCCACGATTGAGAGCCGACTCGCTACGAACTGCGCTGTGGCCGCCGGTTTCGCCTAGCTGTTATAAAGGGTTAAATAGCAATGTACGTAGGTCTGGTACAGCAGTTTTTATACACCGCTGAAGGTGGACGTACAATGGTATCATCTCCGTCTGTCCGTCCCGACGTCCGTGCGTACATCCACATCTTGTTAGCATATCTCCGCCTACAGCTACGAACGAATTTGATTGAAATTTTCACGGAACGATTCTAGTCACCTGACCGTGAGCATATTATCCGGGGGGTTACCGTTTTAGACTGTGCCAAAGCAGATTTGACCTAAATGTTGCGGGGTATAAAGTGACTAAGATAGCACTCATGTTAATGAGTTGAGAACACCTTGTTAGCCCCGTTAGCTCGGCTGGTAGAGTACTCGACTTCGCGGGTCGAGTCCCTGGCTGACCCAACTTACAAACTAATTCTTTTTCGAATGACACATTAGGGCAATGTCACGCGTGCTATTCACCAAGCACGTTAAAGAACCAGACGGAACTCCAAGTAGTTTCTTCATGTATCCTTGAACTATTCCCAAATTAAACGTGATTACTACTACAGGTCTTGGACACCAGATCTTAGGCATGGCGTATTTATTTCATACTTGTATAGTCATTTGAAACTATTCATATATATTTGCAAATACATATATTTATAGATATCTATATTTATCCTGTCACCTACCATAAACACTGCCTAATAAAGGGGGTATGATAGACTTGTTGATATCAGGTCATATAGTCACGTGATTAGCTTTATCATGTAACTTGATCACGTGATCAACCGAACCTACTTTCACAGTGGTTGGGGTACTTTTTATGCAAAAATGACGTAATGCATGACGCAGGCGTTATTTAGTTCACGGAAGCACACACAATTGTAATTTCAGAAAGGCAGGGTTTTAAAGCATTATCTGAGAGGATTTAGTATGGATATTATTTAAGTAACGAGACTTTTAGAAATCGTGGCTAGGCATCTAATCCAAAGTCCTGTCCATCTTGTGATATTTGAGAAGGATGACATTGACTTTGGGTTTGGTTTTAGCTGCGTAACAGCGAACTCGCCAGAGAAACTTCGAGTCGAGTGATCGGTAAGATAATAAATCTAGGCATATCATTTTCTTTTTGTGTGTGTGTGTGTGTGTGTTGGGGGGGGGGGGGCATTGGAATTAAAATTTTGCGAGTTCTTTCTAAGGTCGACCCTACACCCTATGCCAGTAAAAATATCATGTACGGCGAAGGGAGGTTAACTTACATTTACTGATCGGGGACATTTTCGGCCGAATTCATTTTTGAAATTGGTAACAGAATAAATAGAACAGATGGTTTTGTGTCTTGATAGGGAAAAGTTCATCGGACTCGGCTTCGGAATTTATCCATGCACATTTTTTGGTCGACTTTATTTTTATAATTGTTAACAGGATAAATAGAATAGATGGACATGGCTTTTAAATTTATCCGGTTCGCCTTCGGATCGCCAGATAAATTCCTACGCCTTGCCCGATTAACTATTCCATATCAAGACACTGACCATCTATTCTCTTTGTACATGTATAAAAATTTACGAGTGATCATTTTAAAAGAAAATACATGTCTCATATTTAATCACTTTCATGTTCTTGATTAATGCTACTTTTTGTCCAAGTTCATGCGTGATCAAACAGCAGATCTATTTTGGATTCCCGAGTATGATTACAATCTTGGTTTTTCTTCTTTTGAAATTTTACTTCCTGAACAAAGTGAAAATATGGGGTGACAACAAAGGGGACCAATGAAAGTTCTATGTTAAAAATTTGGCATGCTAAATCAAACTGTTAACCGCTATGCTTACGTGACTACGACATAAAAATAGTGTGCACGGCTTAGCTTACACTTCATTTCGAAAGAACAGACACAGGTTAGGTTGAACACCTTGCACATTCTTGTAATACAAAACTTGAGCCCATTATAATGTAATTGTTTGTTCGAATGATGTTAAACACAGCTTTGATTAACTTTTCATTTACTTTATGGCAAAGTTCAAAGATACATGTGGTTTTTGGGCTTAGCTTGAGATTGGTTACAATTATGCCTTGTCAAAGGACACACCAAAGCGACTAGAAGCTATTTAGAGTAGAAACCCAAGACTACCGACACTCCTGAGATAACGAGCTCGATGACTTCAAGTAATTACCGAGCCTCGCGGATACCCAACCCCACCCCCTTTTGCAGCGGTGACATTAAAAATATTTGAATCGAGCCGAAATACGGTAAAGTGTTAGTTGTCTTTAAATAGATTTGACTTTATCATATCATAAACGTCGGTAATGGTGGAACAATAAATAAATAAATAAAATAAACGGGGACAAAAAAGAAGGGGGTAGTCGTAAGGCGACGAAAATTGTATCCGCAATTCATTCAGCTGTAGTTATCTTGTTTTGGTCTCTCACCTACGGAGAGGTCTCCTAAATGTAAACATTATCTATATTAGGTTAGAAATTATTGGTAAAGATATTAAAGTTATATTGGGTGATCAAAGGTCAATTTAAATTGACCTTTGATCATTCACTATAACTTATATATCTTTACAATCCGATTAAGTTAGAAACATCTATAGGTTACGATTCTCACATCAAAGCACGAATATAACTTAGTAGACAGTAAAATCAAAAGCTTTCTATATAATATCATTATTGAACATTGAACTCCAACAAGAAGTTAGACTTAGATATTAAACGGTGATTTTTGCAAATTCTATGACTATTCACGCGTAATATAAATGTAAAATGACTGATAGGCGACAAATACGCCGTAGCTACACTTATTTAAGCTGTAGTTAGACCGTTAAAATCGCTAAAAAACAAAATGCTTAACATAAATGTCGGCCGATATTGGAGTTAAAACATCACACCCGGGATATAAGAGTGTATTGATTGGTGAATCGATTGATTGATTTACAGTGGTGATCCGTCAATTCGAATCAATTTTAACTATTTATTCATTCCAGCACATCTAACATAAAAACAAACATATTCAATTCAGCGCGCGCAGATACTTGAGGAAGTGAAGCGTGATCACATTTTTATGTCCCCGCATCGAAAGATCGGGGCATATTGTTTTACCGTTGTCCGTCTGTCCGTCTGCCTGTTCGTCATTCAGTCTTTCCTTCTGTCGGCCTGTCTGCAAAAATTAATCTAAAAACTTAACATTGCCAATTTCTACCAGCCTATTCAAGATACAATGTTCATATTTGGGATGATGATACATCTCCATAATACGCATTTCCCCATGTCAAGGTCAAGGTCATGCGTTAAGGTCAAGGTCACATACGATGTTCAAACGTTTAGTCCTGTTGCGGTGACATTGTGTTTCACAAACATATCTTGTTGGAGATGTTAGAAGGTTGTCTGCGAAATTCGTTGATACCTTCTAGTTAACTGATGTGGCACTGATGCGAGATATACCAGGAAACCATTGTAAAGTGCTCCAGCCGCCGCGTGATATGACTGAAATACTGCCAAAAGTTGCGTTAAACCCCATTCAAACAAACAAATCAATCTAGTATACTTAAGCTAAATACCAAGGGCCTAAATAGACCACATCTCTCAAGTCACAAATATTTTAGGAGCCAAAGTTGCAAAATTTCAACATATTCCCCTAAAGATAATAGAATAACATAAGTTTTTGTAAGGAGGAGTCTGGATTGCCTCGATGGCCGAGTGGTCACAGGTTCGAGCCCCACCGTCATCGGGGTGTGTTCATGGGCAAGACACTTAATAGTCAGCCCCAGTCTACCCAGCTGTAAAATTGGATAGCAGTTGGTTCAAATCACTGCCTTTCTTTCAGGGACGTGAAAACATCGGGATTGTGAGTGTTCGAGAGCGACCCTTTCAGCCAAAGGCTTTCGTCGCAATCGAACTAAGATAAATTAGTATAAACTAAGGAGGAGTCAGTCGTTGTTGAGCACATAATGACGTTGCAACACAAACTGCGACTGCACATGTCCATCAAATATTCAGCCCGGCGGCTGCACATTTCCTTTTCGACATTTGTCTCTCACCAAAGGATGGATAATCGTAAACCTAAGTGGGATAGCAGCTGGAGGCTAGGAAAGAATGTGATGGAAGTACTGGTGTGAGAAATACCAGAAATCCATTGCCAGGTGCTCCAGCCGCCTCGATATTACTGAAATACTGTTAAAAGTGGCGTTAATCCCCATTCAATCAATCAACCAAATACTCAGTCAACCAACGAAATCGTTCATTTCGACTGGACATCGATATTTGCCGCAATTTATGTAATGCATTTTTGATGGGTTGGTGACTTGCAAATAATCACCTTGAAATACATGTTAGCTGAAGCAAATCCGCAGAAACGCGTAAATAAATACATTTACCGATATTATTTCATAATCTAACCTTGAAAAATACCACTGAAGAAGTCATGAGTGATAATTTAAAGTAGACAATTTCAACATTCATCCCTACAGGGGATTGCTAAGGAAACGGCCATTTGCATGTCGATTTTTATTTTACATACAAGTATATGATTTTTTTCATGATCAAGATAAGATGCCAAGGGAAGAATAAAATGACATTGTGACTACTTATCAAATCAAAGTACTGAAAGTACTGTGAGCTAGCAAAGCAAAGTTTTTGTAAATAATAATATCTTTTCTTAAGTTATCATGATCTTATAAACGAGAGTAGTAACCCTAGAGTTAACCCATTACAATATGACGGCATATTTGTCAAATCGACGTTGCAATTTCAAGTTGGGTAAATTTAGAAACGCCTTCCCTTCTTGCTTAGATAACGTTGTGGAAAAAAAAAAAAGAAAAAAAAAAAGAAATTACTTTTTACAAGCAATTTCTTCATTGTCTACAGCGTTTTCCAAAGCTTTTTTCTTGAGATGCTTAAAAAGCGGAATTGAGTGGGAATGAGTTAAATAGCACGCTTTTGAATGAGTTCCCTACTTTTTAAATAGAGATTGCAATATTCCTGGAATGTATAAGAACTACTTTTTATTGCGTAGGCATTCAATGGATTTAGCGGTTAAGCCTCCAGTGGAAGTTTGCACTCGTTGAACTTTGATAAGACCTCAAAATTATGCCTGTTAACTTAAGCTAGCAAACCTGACGCTTTGCTATTCATGAATTTTCCTGACAAGCTTAATCCTATGTTTTCTTCCACGTTATCGTTGTCTACCAATTAAGGGATAGCTCGCCATACCCACTGATATTAGACATGAATTTCAATAATTTCGATTTTTTTCTAAATTATATCCAGTTACTTGGAACAAAAAGTTGAATTATTGGTTTGCGACTACAGATAAAGCAAAAACAGAATAGTTTGACATATATATCCGGCTTTATCGAAATTCAAATACACTTCCGGTCAAAATTGGTGTTTTGATTAGTCGATCAATTCCTTTGGTTTACAGCGGCGATTTGCCGACTGACGGGTCGCAAATGTCAAGCGAAAAATCGATAGACAAATACTATCATACTTTTAGAGTAGAAGTAAAGTTAAATTCCGACATTAATTGACATCTATGTGAAATATTTTTGTCTGTTTTGTGACCGAGACGCCTAACTATAAATCATAAATCATCCAATCTGTAATTTCCACATTTAGGTCACCATCTATCGAATTTACTTTTTTGTTACATGTTACTGGTCATAATTAAAAAAAAAAAAAAAAAAGCAACTCGTTTAATATCTAAGAGTCTTGTCGGAGTTCAGTTGGTGTTGCCAGCAATCTGTTAACCCTTTCCGGTTTAATCCCTGTTTTTAGGTCCTTGTGTTTTTATACTTGAGAAAACATTGTGGAAAAAGAAGAAATTGCTTGTAACAAGCAATTTCTTCATTTTCCACAATATTTTCTACCCTTTTGAATGATTGTTTTTCATATAAAATCATTCTTATATTGCCGTCTGCAAATCCTTTGAATTTGGACAGGTCTAAAATTTTGAAAAACAGGAAAGGGTTAATTGCTACCAGGCGCTTTTTATCACATCTGCTTTCATTTAGAAAAAGTGAATATTCAGAATATTCAAATTATAGAAAAAGTGGTAGAGTAAAACATTTACCTATTTGTAGACAACTGATAAAGGGTGAAACCTACTATTCGAAATAAGTTTACACAATTCGTAAAGTGAGTGCCAAATATGTGTACATCCCACAAAGTTATCAGCTAAATTCCCTTGTCAAAATTTAGGATTGTATGGTAATAATTTAAATAATCAAGAAATCTAAGAATTTGTCTCTCGATCAAACAGCTCCATATTATGAAATATTTTGAAGAGAATCGCGGAACGTGTTGCCCAATTTATCGATCGCTGGCCTTGCCCAGTTTTTCCGTTGGTCCCGCCAATTGACTCCAACAGGAAGTTCCACTCCGATTTCAATTCGTTATCTCTATTGGAAATTTTAGCTAGTAAAATGAAAAAAAAAAAAAAATGAAAGTAAATACTGATAATATGTTTTATTCCTTTTCTGATTATATTTCAGGTCGGGCAACATTTATTCGTTCCTGACATTATTCCTGTTACTTGTCGTTTGTACCAGATATGCGACGGCATTCGATCACACCAAAATACAGACTCCCTGCTATGCTGACACATGTAATTATCAGCGGTACTGTGACAATGTCACTAAACGTTGCGAGTTCTGTACAAATAGGTTTTCAACCTGTTTTACATCCAGACAAGAACCACAGTGCACTGTATTTTGTATGCTTAGTAAGTTTTAACAGATCATATATTTCTTTATTTATATTCTTTTTCTTTTATCTGCATATTGATATACACTTATATTCCATTTTCGCTTCGGATGTCTTAATGAAGCATGAATATAAATATCTGACCAAATTTCGACCACAGGATTACTATAAAACCGAGAAGCGGCGCTATAAACAAAACATGAATAAACAATTGAACCACAACCCATGATAACTCATTGTAATTGACAGTCCAATAAAAGGATCGAAATTAATATTTCTGATTCACAAGGGTGATATTTGACGTCATAATGGCATATAACTTCGTAACCCCCCCCCCCCTCTAGCAACTGAAAATAAATGAGAGTCCATCGAAGTGTTTCAAAATACATTTCCAGCACACATTGGAACATATCAGTTCAAAATAGCTAAGTGGCAGTCTTGGTAGAAATCCTTCAAGAAGTCCTTTAAAATCCGCGATTTGAATGTAAGCAAACGCCAGCGCACATTTTGTAAACAAGTACAGATGAAAGAAACTGGATATAGGATTACTTACACATGCGCAGCTCTCTGATTTAATTTGCATGGGTCGAAGTATTTCAAAAGATGCATCAATCGGTTTCCCATAATTTTCCGTCTCAAACAGCAATTTGCGGAGTAAATAAGACCTGAATAACTGACCCGGGTTACAGACAATTCCTATTTTGAGGATCAAATCTAGTTGAGACGAGGCTTTAAAAGGTGTGATCCAGCTGATGGACAGTCCCTTAGCTTATAAAATTGACCACTTGCTCCGTTGGCCCCGCCCATTGACTCCAACGGGAAGTTCAACTTTGCAAAATTTATGGTAATTATCGTGTAACACAAAAGAAAAATAGTTGGCTGTCGACCTTAACGTCGTAACTCGGTTTTAATAAGCTGTAGTTACGACGTTTCAGTAACCAACAAAATTACTTCACATAAATGATTATCTGATTGACAGCCGCGACTGGTCAATTCCTATCACTTTTAGAATCTAACTTTTTAGTAATTGCTGCTTAGCTTTGTACGAAGAAGCGAAATGACCCAAGATGTAGAAAATGATTCAACTAGCTTTCGTGGACCTAAACTCAAGAAGAATGATAAGCTGCATTTCAAGAGACCACAATTTTGGCTCAATCTTTCTCAGACTTGCTGAAAATGTTTGTATAGTCACGAAGGAGAAACCTGTTGAATATGGTGACTATCTAACTAATATCCAGGGAAAAAGTAGCCTTCTTGACAATTTAATTGTTACCACGCTAGAAGTCACAATTTTGGATCAATCTTCCTCTAACTTGCTAACACTTTTGTATAGTCTTTAGGAAGAAACCTGTTGAATATAGTGATATTCTTACCAATATCAAGGGAAAAGGAGCCTAATTGACAATTTCCTTGTTACCTGGCTAGAGGTCACAATTTCAGCTCAATCTTCCACAAACTATAATGGCAGTTTTCTACGACTTTTCTGCTTGATTTTTCACGGAAATCCTCTTGAGGTTAGCATAATCCAAGTTATAGTGGTACCCCTTTCGATATGATCAAATAGCAGCACACCAATTGCTCCCCGTAAAACATTGTATATTACCTTTCCACCGGATGTGTCGTTCACTTGGTCTTTTTATAGGTTACTGATCTTTGGTGTTTCAAACGTCTTGAATGTTGTTTGTCTCTGGTTCGAATTGGTAAACCCTTGTTATAACTCAAATAACAAGCTGCCTGGGAATTTTCTCCGGATCCTGCTAAAACGTGGCAAGGTTTTCCTTGGATATGTTGCACCGAGTTTGCTTTTGGTCAACACTCAAAAGCTTTGGAAGCTATCTAGCAGATACCTTTTTTCATTTGCAAATCATTAATGGTTATTTTATGGACTCGTTCCTTTAAGGTACCCACCTATGCAGTATATCAATGATTCTAGATAGTGTCCTTTGAGGTGAAAGTTGGTGCCTGTCAGGACAGGCGTCATCTTCAAGGCCTTCTTTATTGCATTTAAATCCAGTGGACCATTTCTTTACCATGATATAATATAGGAAATGCTCCCCTGATATTGTTCCCATAACCTCAATTTTATGAGGTGATAGCCTTTGGGGCCAAGGTATTGGATTATCGCAAGATGTCCAACATTGTCTATTGGTTTAGAATTACCCATAGTGGGTAGACTTCAGCATCGAGTTCTGTCAAACAACAGATGGGACTAGAATTACAGCTAGGAAGACTTATACCCCGACATACCAGTATTTTCTTACTCAAGTAGCACAGTTGATCTTCAACATACATTTACATAAGCTAAAAATCAATAGAGCACCTCCTTAGGTAATGAATAACATTCGTAGAACATTTCAAGGTCCTCGGTCAAATATCTTAAGAGTATTTAATCAACGTTCAATTGTGACCTTGACCTATATAACCCAAAACGATATGATCTTTAGCAACAATTGTAAGAAGTGTCAAGGTTGTAGGTCAATTGGTTCTTGAGTAAAAGCACAGAAACGATAAAGTCTATTGACGGAGGGACAAATGGATGGATGGTTCGGTGCATGGATGGACGGACGGACAGATAACATCAAAGCAATATACCCTCCACTACTTCCTAGGTGTATGTATAAAAAGCAATACTGTCATTGCAAAGTGTTTGTAGTACTTTATCTCCATTAGAGCAGGCCAAGTACGTATCAGTTACCCCTCGTAATAGTCAAAGGAGGGTGCTGCTAATGCCAAAATCAGTCTGAATAGTATTGTTAAACGTGGTGTGTATAATGCAGCGCCTAGTTTTATCACAACTCGTTGCTGGCCGATCGAAATGTCGTAATCAAGCTGGAGTTATTGATATTGATGTGTTCCACATGCTGATCTCCTGTAAAGAAGCCATTTCTTCTCAGCTGTGTATAAGTTACTGTAACTAATTTCAAGTCAGCCTCCTATGTTGTTGGTGCTTGCTCAAATTATGATTTTCCTGTATTCTAGTTCCTACTGAGTATAACTTTTCACTCCTTATATTTGGAGTCAGTCTGTAATCCTTTTCCACACTGTGAAGTTGTGTGTTTCTATTCCTATTTTGTAGGTACTAGCGAACACGGAATGAATCGTGAGCTGTTGACCCAGATCTGTGTCGTGGGTCCCCATGCACATAGAAAGCACCCCGTGCAGCCAGCTCTCGGTGTCTTCTCTGGGCATGAGAGTGATTTGTCGTCTTATTTTTCTGAAATTGTTTCGGACGGCATGACGGATTCCATCCGTAATTTCGTCCGAACTTGACCGTCAATCTCGCGGTTTCTGAGCAAGCTACAAGTCAAATTTTAATTGCATTTTAACTATTTTATGCATACCTAACTAGGGATAGAGCTGTCATGGTCTGTAATTCTGATGCATTTTCGTTTTAAAAGATCATCTTTGCAATGCAGCATGTTGTCTATTTTTAACCCGGTGTTTTCTACCCGAGTCTTAGGTGATTGTAAAGCTTTTTCGGGAGATTTGTTTATATCACGTGATCACAAGGTCAACGTCTGCTCTATTTTAGTCTTATCGTACCTTGTAAGGGTTTGACAGTTCTTTTCACCCTTTTCCACATGATTTAACTTGATAAGTTTTGGCGAAGTTTCTTAGAGAACGCTGCTTATTCGTTATTTTTGGCAGCGCTACCGTTTTCTCCAACCCTCCGTCTGATTTTCCGCGACCGCGACCCGGTTTCTTGGCAGGAACTTGGTCACGGCCGCTTTTCGACCAATATTTTGGTCACTCGACCTACTAGCTGTATATAAACTCTTGCATCTTTAAATTTGACCTGCCTAAAATGCAGCCTCTTATAAATGAGTTATTTTCATAATACGTTTTAACCACAACTATTTCCGCACTATGATTCTGTCTATGCACATTTTGGTATGCTAATGAAATATCAATTTCTGGAAATATAGGTATCATACTGTTACCGGGGGGGCAAAAATGAACAATACTGGAGTTTCGACATTTTGCCCACCACCTGTCAAATGTCGTAAAAGGGGCACACTTTTTGTTGACCCCTGCTTCCCACCCCCTTAGAAAAAGTTGTGTATTCACACGTGGACTTTCTGAATCTAAAGTTGCCATTCTTGTCTATTCATGAAATACTATGTCTAATCAACGTCTTATTGATCTGATATCTTCTTTAAAATATTTATTTTGTGGATATCAGTGTTCGATGTGGATCAAATTTATGAAAGGCAGGGTCACAGAACTCTTCCAGCCACCAGGGAACACACAGGGGCTGATTTAGTGGGGGGATTACAAAACGGCGAGCAGAAAGAAAACGTGTAATTAAATAAGTACAATAAATGAGTATTGATATAGACTTTCCCATCCCATCGGCTTTGGGTAATTCCAAATGTGCCCCTTAATGCGCAGTAATGTTAAATAAGCAAACAGGAAGATGAATCATGTTTTTGGCTTTCCACAAAGCAAGTGTAAGTTTTAGACATACATGTACGTACCGATCAAATGGGTAGATAAGATTCATCCAAGTTTCAAGTTGTGCAAAAACTTCCGCTTCTTGAGTTGTTAAAAGATAGATATTGTTTGAAAACTAGAACCATAGAACTTTCATTACTTTACCGTTTATAGTAGTATAGTCTTTCATTAACCTATAGGCTTTTTCTACGATGGCATACAGGTGACATCTGCGGGCTTTTTGTTTTTATATAATCCCAAAATATATTCCGTTATATACATTTTATAAAAATAAAAATAGAAAAATCGATTCAAAGGACGTTCATTGTTGTTTTTTATTAGGACCTAAAAAAACTCCCAAAACATTTACATTTTTCTTCTTTTTTATATAAAGAAAGTAAAAAGTAGAAAACGAATTGCTATCTCGTGGAAACGAGATACACAACCAACCAAAGTCATTCTTTATTTAATTGAAACTATATATGACTTTAAAATGGATGCCGCAATAGAAAAGTAACCTGGTTAGATGATTATCTCGTGGGAACAACTTACTATCTCGTGCGCACGAGATAGAGAGCGATTTTGATTGGCTGCCTATCTCGTTCCCACGAGGTAGCAATTCGTTTTCTTTCTCCTTTTATTTCACCTTATAAAAAAGAAAAAAAAAAAGGAAAAAGAAAAGCGTGTCATTACCGTTCTTTAAATCGATTCTTTTACTTAAAAAGTATTTTGGAAGCTTTTTCTTTTTAAATAAAAACAACCCCACACACCTCTATGAATATTTTTCGAGGTTGTTTTTTTTTAGGTCTAAATAAATAAAAAAAAAGCCGCCGTCATAGCGCAGTTAGTAGCGCGTCGGAATGTCAATCTAGAGGTTCCGGGTGCGATCCCAGACGGCGGCACTCATCCTTTCCGACTATTTGTCTCTCACCAATTGGTCGATAATCGTAGACCTATGTGTGATAGCAGCTGGAGGCTAGGAAGGGATGTAATGGTAGTACTGGTGTGAGAAATACCAGGAATCCATTGTTAGGTGCTCCAGCCGCCGCGATATAACTGAAAGATTGTTTAAAGCGCGTAAAACCCCATTCAAACAAAAACAAACTAAATAAAAAAAAAAACCGCACATGTCACCTCTATGCCACCGTATATTTCTTTTATGTCTCGGTGAATTATCACTTTAAAATTTTACCGACAAACCAGAGAATATGGAATAGATTCAGCCCTGCTTTCATTGATTTGCCACTACTAAAAGTATTCTACGGATTGACAGATACTAATGCCATCACCACATTGTCTTGATATTCACGTGCAAAATCACTCTCTTGTACAGATTTTGTCGTTTGTTCTACGAGTAATACCGACAATTCTTTCATTTTGTGAACAATAAAAGTGACATTATCTTTGATGGCCCCACCTGTGGCTCCACTAATCGTGCAAATATAGCTTTTGTCGTTCACCCAAAGAAAGATAAACTAATTTAACAGTATCCATTCTCTCTCTGTTTAATACATTTCCATAGTCAGTTGATATGCCCTTGGAAACTACTACGGTTTTATAAGAAAAGTTTTCAAGATTATTGATTTACAACTATGCAAATAAATGGCATGTTACAATCTGTTATCCAAGGAAACCTTATTTAATTGACAGAAATGTTTTTTTTTTTTCAAATTGTGTTATTTTGGACTGGTTATCCTTAACGCTTGCTCTGCCGATCCCGGAATATTCCTGTATTTTCCCGCTTTGGCAGGAGGCATAGGCAAAGACCAGCCTGCACATATATGCAGCCTAATCTTAGTCTTCACCACGTGTTTGTCCTCTTTAAGCAAGAATTGTCCATAGGATCAATTTCCAAACTAGATATTGACATTGACAACCAGAATTAGAGTGCCATTGGTCCTTTGATTTTAATGCAATTCTGAATAAGAATTGTATTCTGAATGACAAGGGTTAAGATGTTCGCATTTTGAAATGTTATGGATTGAAAGATGTCAAGGAAGAAAAAATGGAAGTGAAAATCTATGCAGAAGCTTAGACGCTTGATTCTTTTATTATTTCCAATGGTATTTTGTCAATCAGTTCAAGAGTGCTCTTATTCCAATTTAGAAAAGGAGAGAATAATTTTGTTTTCATTGAGGTATGAATCCAAAAACTCTAGGTTCATACCCAAATGGAGTCAGAACAATATTCTCTTCATTTCTTGTAAATCAATGCAATCGTGCAAAATAGAGCAACTGTTTTACTAGATTTGAGTAACATTTTATGGATCTACTTTGCGCACTAGCATACAAAACAGTTGCCTGCTCTAAATTTTGTTCATGGAAGTATGAAAAGAAAATTTTAACCAATCAAAATGCTTTAATCTTGATAGACAAACAACTTCAATTGATTTATTATTACATGCATGTTGGTTAGGTTCTTGTTTGTATTATCAGACAGTTTCGGAATGGAGTGTCATATCTACGTAAGACCGGTGGTGACTTCATACATATTAACTCTGTGAAGTCGGAAATGTGAAGTTGGAAGTGTTAAGTTTGAAGTCGAAAGTGTTCTGACTTCTGACTTCAAACTTCGCACTTTTGAATTCCCTTCCGACCTTACATTTCAGATTTCAAACTTCAGACTTCAAAGTTAGTATATAGTTTGAAGTTTGAAGAGTGAACTAATGAAGTAACCATCGTACATATCTGCATAGTTCTTGTTAGTATGGAGATCATGTCAACCTTTATACCAAAATGATCATTTATTTTGTCATTGCACTCCGATTAAACATTGTTACAGATAAGCCTTGTCCACCACTAGAACAACTTGAAAACGGATCCAAGAACGACACTGACCGTGAATACTTGCTCGGCGAGACTGTGTTATTTACCTGTGATAATGGCTACCACAACACAGGAGTTGAGACGACCATATGCACTAACTATGGGATTTGGTCTCACCAACAACTTGGGGTCAAACCGCCAATATGCGAAGGTGACGTTCTCTTTCAAATCATAAATTAGTAGTCTCTCTCTCTCTATTAGACAGCTTAATCCATTCCAACACAATGACGCTTTTAAACACCTCTCAATATAACGGCTTTGGAAAATATGGTGGAAAATGAAGGAATTGCTTGTTACAAGCAATTTCTTCATTTGCAACCATGTTTTTTACCCCAAAAGACAAAGAATCTAAAAAAATCATCAACTTATTTCGAGTTTTATGACGCATCTACAGATGAGGTCATTAGGCACACGGAATTTATGGATAACTAAATATAGAAAACAAATTAAAAAGTACAAACACAAGATATATTCAATGAAAAATGAGAAATGAAAAAAAAAAAAAAAAAAAAAGATGATGAGTTCTTATTGCTTCTTACGACAAGCCACTTGTCACGATTGTTCCGCCAGATGTACAGAGACGCCCTGCAGCGGTTTATTCCTAAACTTTTTTTACCACAAAGGGTCTCCTAAGCCGGTAAATTTCATTCCAAAGATTATTTACACCGAGCTTTGGAAAAAAAAGAACCAACCTGCACTTATCCTGAAAGTTAGTTCGTCTGTGTTTTTTTTTCGGAAAGGTTATAGTGGTAGTATTTGTGTGAGAAATACCAGGAATCCATTGTTAGGTACTCCATCCGCCGCGTCATGATTGAAATACTGTTATAAGTGGTGTTAAACCTCATTCAACCAGTGAATCAATCAATCAATCAATAGATAAATAGATAAATAAATCAACCAACCAACCAATCAATCATTCAATCAATCAATCAATCAGCCAATTAACCAATCAATCAATCAATCAATCAATCAATCAATCGGGTTCCAAAATAATATTCGATATAAGAATTAATTACCCTTTACCAAAGTAACAATATTTGTATAATTATCATTTTTATAGCTATCGTTTGTTTGATACCGAAGCCTCCTGATCATGGTAGAGTGTGAGACACAGTTCTAATTCGTAATGGGTATAAAGTACATTACACATGTCAGGGGGTTACAAAATGGGGTCGGGAAATGAACCCAAATTTGCTCGGTCCACGGAAACTGGTCTTGGGCAAAGCCGAAGTGTATTTGATTTATCACAATAGGCTAAATCTTTTAAATCTACTACCACACAATCCCACAATTTTATGCTCTGAAGAAATACCGAATTTGAAAAGGGTTTTATCAGCATATTTCTACCAGTTTTTGCAATTATTTTCTAATTCGATTTCCAAGTCGTGCAATAAAAATACATCTAAAGGGACAAACCTTTAGACTGTCAAAAATTGAAAAAGGTATTATACTACAAAACAATGTGAGTAAAAGTTGAAAAAAGTGCTGTGTAGGGTAGAAAACATTAAGAGGAATTGAAAAATTGCTTGTAACTTTACCTTTAAAATCGTACTATTTGAAATTTTATTATCGTTTGCGGAAAATTTATTTCAAGACACAAAATCTAATTGGAGTGTAAGAGACCACCCTTGCCGCATAATTGAAAAAGGACAGGTGTTTCGTTTAAATGAATTAAAAAATAAAATAAAAAAGAGAATTTGCGACTTTGTTTTATAGAGAACGTATGTGTAGCTCCCGAAAATCCCCGTCACGGTTCTATTGGCTATCCCAGGAACACATCAATTCTGAAAACTGGGACAGAAATAACGTACAGTTGTGCTGTCGGTTATAAATTAAACGGACCAAGGACCAGGCAGTGTGGGATGGATGGCGATTGGACGGACTCCGAACCCACATGTGTTGGTACGTAAATTTTCACCGGTGAGCGACCATAATTTCACAACTACATCTTAAATCAAACAGTAATTACGATTCACACCAACTTTTTTTTTCTCTGTCGTCAAATGTTAAGACTTTGGTCTTGCATTGTATAATTGTGAAATTCATTTCCAACACACCACGTTGAAAATCACGCAACTGATATTTGAATCACAAACTTGTACAAATTTCAAAGCTTGAGATTTCCTCTCTTTGACTTGTGAGGTGGGCCCGCTGGAAACCTGTATATAACCAAACTAGTTCTGTACAATCATGTTTTATTAACATTGAATGCCAGAATCTCTCTGGTCAACCAGTTTTATAGACTGTTCTCAGATCTAGGTGAGGAGTGTCATTACCTGGTTTAATCCCTGACATCCTTGGATTAAAAACGCAATAAAAGAAATATTGATTGTTTGGCCCAAAAATTATTAGGCTTAGAAAGTCATCAAAACTGGTTGAGTTTTTATAATTATGATAATGGTAACTATAGTTACAATTACACAAATGTTGATCTGTTTAAAAGTATGTATTCACATATTTTTTTAAACAAAATTTAAGGAAATATTTTTTTCTTTGTAAATTAGTTTTTGCTGTGCTAACCAACACTTATCATGTGACACAATTCAAGTAATTGATGAACTTTACGCGCGTTGTAATTAAGACAAATATGCATATGGTATATTACGAAACAAGAAATTATCAGTTAATTATGTTCAAATTATTACGAAAAAATGACGGACCCCGATGACATTCAAAAGGGCCTATTAAATCATTCGTTTAGACCGTAACTGTAATGTTACCATCGATATTTATTTATCTGTATCATTCAAGCCCACTAAAGATTTTTCTTTCATTTTATGTCCCTGATGTGATATTTTACAAAATAATGACAGAGGTCAGTAAGAGTGGCTAGCGATCCGACAACCAGTGACAGGCTAAATGCTGCTCATAGAGGGATAACGAGGAAATTAAGATGATTTTGACGGATCGCGATTGTCAATCAGAAATCGACAGACTAATCAAATCATATAGTTAGCTCGGAAGTGAATTTTGGTTTCCAACAAAAAATCAGTCGTTTTAAAGAACTTTTAAAAAACGTCTTTACCTTCTATATTTATACATATATAGAGAAGAAAGATAACAATTGCTAACTCATGTGGACGAGATACACAGCCAATCAAAGTCGGTCTCTATGTCGGGCGCACGTGATAGTAAGTCGTTGCCACAAAATAATCATCCAACCAGGTTACTTTTATAACGCGACGTACATTTTAAATGTAAGCTAACATTACTAAAAGCTCAAATAAATATAGACCGACTTGATTGGCTGTGTATCTCGTCCAACGAGATCGCCGGATCTCGTGAGAACGCGATAGATAACAAAAATCCATACCTCACATGTCACCTCAATGCCACCGTACAGCTATTAGTTCAATGCAAGAGCTTCAAATAACTTTAACCGGACTTCTCCATAATTAAAAATAATCATTATAATAGTAAATTGTAATGTTGATAATTAAACTACTACTTCTAACGTTACTACCAGCAATATTGATAACAATGATGATGATTATGATAATAATAAATTTTAAAACAATAAACAACATGGGAAAATAAGTAGAGCGTTGCATATGAAGATATACGCCCAAAGCGGTCTGTCAGTGAAAAAAAAAAAAAAAAAAAACAACGAAAAAGGTTATTGTGCCAAGTCAAGGGCATATAATTCTTAAAGGATTCAAGTAATTGTTGCTTCATGCACAACTAGATATCACAGAGATTAATTGTGGCAATTTTCAGCTCATTCCCATTCAAACCGTAGCTGAAGTTGCGCACGACAAAAATGGGCCACGGAGAGACAGAAAGATAGACAGATTGACGGACATACGACTAGGGTCATAAGATAATACGACTCTTTGAGCGTATGATTAATATAAACAATTCAAGTATTCTATCAAAACATAAAACACAACAATACAGAAAAACAATAATTTTTCCAGAGATGACCATTTATATTCTATTTATTTCTAAAATTAGCCTGTGCATGTAATTTCTGATAATTTTATATGTGAACCATTTAAAGTCTGAGCACAGTTTATACATGGCACTCTTTAGACCACCAGTAGATGTTTTAAGTACACTGTGTGGAAGTTCAGACTGCTCAGTGACTCCTGGATGTAAAACCTCGCTAGTAAAAGTCGTGATTTCTAACACAAACTTCCGATAAATTTTCAAAGGGTTTTGATATACATACAACTTACCAACAAGGATAAGAGAGCAACATGATGTTTCTATCAACTTATCATTGCAGAAAACTCCTGTAATGTGTTGGAGAATCCAGATCATGGAGTTATTCTTTATCCTGCAAACAAGTCCCATTTTGATGTTGGAGCAAACATAACATATAGATGTGACACTGGGTACAAACTACAAGGAACAGAAATGCGGCGATGTGAGACTGGTGGAGAATGGGGAGGCAAAGCCCCGAGTTGTGTTTGTAAGTTTTCTCCATATTCATACTAAACGAAGATATGATATGCAATCCGAAAGTGGACAGATTTGTTTATTTTTACGAATGTCCATATTGACAAATAGAGCTGATAGTGGTACCGGGGAAAAGTTTCAGCCTTTCATTGTTTTCTTGCTTAACCCATAACCAGACGACAAAATTTTAGACTGGTCCAAATTGAAAGGAGTTGCAGACGACATCTTAAAGTAGATGAAATTTTAGATTTTTTTCAACTTTCTGGGTAGAAAACAATGAGTAAATGAAGAAAATGCTTGTTGCAAGCAATTTCTTCATTTTACATAATGTTTTCCGAAATTTTTCCTTAAGGGGCGTTTAAAAGCATCAATATGTGGAAATAGGTAATGTTACTGCTACTAGTAGAATTTAGAAATGCGTTGTACTATACTTTCTTGCAGAACGATTTCTTAATGTGCCATCTTCATTAGATGATGATATTATCATTGTTATTATTTTTATAATAATTATCATTATATACTCTAATTCTTTTTTTCTTTTCTTCAGCAGTCGAATGCATTGAGCCTGTTACCCCTAGAAATGGATATAAAGTGACACCAAGTGGTTCAGTATATTTTGTAAGCGACAGTATCGTCCAATTCAAGTGTAACTCTGGTTACTTGGTAAAGGGGCATATAACTCTGAGATATCTTCCGAATGGCACTTGGGATGGTGATGTGCCAACATGCACAGGTATTTATTCAATTAGTAAACTAAACTAACCAAATTCGAAAGTGCCAACAGCGTAAGAAACCACTGAATGTAACAATGCACTAGTAATTTAGCATATGCGTGACATTTCGAAGAACTTCACATGTTCGCTAATCTGATCTGCCTGCGCATCCACACCGTCTGATCAGAGTCTTCACTATGCGCTCTTTAAATAGATACCGAATCAAAATTTTCTTAGACCACCAGATAACTTTCTAAATAAACCATGTGATTGTCCAGGTTGCTCCGTTTCACGCTTATGTGAAATTGTTGGAATTGTTGCGCATATTTAGAAATAAGTGTGACAAAATTGTTGTTTCTACGTAAAAAGAAGTTTCCTTGTAAATCTTGATCGCCAGGAATTTGAACGTAGCATATATCCAAAATTGGAAAATACTTGCTTTTTCGCTTAATGCCATATCAAATTAGAAAAAATGAAGAGAATATTTTTTGTTTTCACGAACAAAAAGATATTCTCTTCAACTCTTCAATGACTTTCGCGAAAGACAAACATAGCTTTAAAATGACCAGTTTGGAATGGTCGCAAAGACCAGTGTTGGTGATTTCTGGCATGAAGAACATCCCTTATGTCTGTCGTCCAGTATTTAATAAACCGACGAACTCGCTGGGCTTCATAAACGCAATTCCCTCACACATGGCCTATGCTTCTTGCCGAAGGCCAGGGAGATGTTCTGATGTCGTGGCGTTGTGTTCGGTGTCCGTCCGTAATCGTTATTTAAATACCCTTTTCCTCAGAAACCATCGGCTGTATTTAAGCCAGATTTCACAGATATGATTCTTAGGTGATCCTTAATGGATTTCATGAAGACGTTTTGTCAGATGACAAGCACTGCTTTTATGGGCGGGGCTAAATTCCAATTATGGTAAATTGTAGAATGTTCGAAGAATTTTATTCTTGAGAAGTATCAAGTGGTTGTGAACCAAATGTTACACGAATAATCCCTGGATAAATCTTGATTAGACTTTGATATAAAATTTTGGACGTTTAAAAAATTGATCTTTCTGGGCTTATGTTGTTAAATTGATTAAAGGCGAGTAACAAAAATTGCTGGACTTATAACTGAAGGGCTTTTGCATACAAATTGCTTCCTTAGTTATAAAAACCTTTATCAGAAACCTTTGACCAAGCCAAATTGAAAGAAGTTTCAAACGGTAACTATTCACTTTTCAAAAATTGAAAAAATCTTTGTCTTTTAGGGTAGGATCGTATTGATCAACAACTTAAACCAATTAGTAAATAAAGTAGCATGACGATGAGTTTGATTTGAAAAGTAACCAACTTACAGGATAGAAAATATTGTTGGAAAGAAGATATTGCTTGTTACAAGCAATTTATCAATTTCCCACAATGTTTTCTCAGATATACAATCACAGGGAAGTTAAAACAAGGGAATGTACAGGAAGGAGTTAAAGCGTAATCAAAGGACTGAAAGTCCTGAGAGCGGTTTTGCTGGTTTATCAGTAACCGCGCTAAACAATGCGAGGATGTTTCATCAATATGAGTAAGTAAATCGTACACCTAAGTAGGAGGAGCAGCTAGGCTCGATAAGGATGTAGTGGTAGTACCGGTGTGTGAACAACCAGAAATCCATGGTTAGGAGCTCCAGCCGCCCCGATATAACTGAAATACTACTAAAAGTTGCGTTAAACCCTATTCATTCAATCATGACCCCTTACTGTTTACCGAAATCCCTATTTTGATTTAATCACAACGTTTTCTTCCTAAGTGCGTGAACATTTGTGGTTGTGTGGTAAAAGGTTAAATGATAAAAGGTAAAGAAATCAAAGCTAACATTCAATTCTTTTTTCGTTGATAATATTATTATCACAATTGAAGTACTACAAGTCCGTTTCAAAGATTTAGTCGTATTCGAGAGATAAAAGGTGTTTTATTCGATGGGGTTAATAGGCGCTTGAATCGCGACTATAACAGGGTTTTAACTTGTTACATATACTGTGTATACGGGGTCTAAATTTGCTCAGCCCTGCCAGGTCAAAACACCAGCAGACAGTTTACATGTATTCGTTTACTCCACTAACCACTGACTTAGATTCTATCTTGAAACGCGAGGAATTATTTCTCTCATTTTGACAATTCATTAGACAATTTACCATGGATATATTAAGTTATTTTCTTCATAAACGATGAAACAAGATGGAGGCGATCACATAGATTTTCACTTCAAGTTTATGAGCATGCGTGGAAATGAGCGGAAATGCGTGAGAACTAGTTTCCGGTTGATCGATATAAAATACCGCCCTAAAATTAACCCGCTAAAAATCGAGTTTTCAAATAAAGTTGCTTATTTCTTGGTACTCATGTTGCCTTTGAAAACATCCCTCTGATTTCCCACATTGCCTAGAAATGATCATGTGACCTTCGATAGGTTGAGTGGTATTAGAGGAGTATTATACGGGCCGTTCAATTTTGGATTTCTGGAAATATACACATTGGCGGTTTTAAATCTCAACTTTACAAATTTGTTTTCATGTGAAATTTTCACTGAACTTTGACAAAATTCGACTCAAGGTCTTGAGTTCGAGTTAAAATAATATCAGTTGTAATTAGCATTTACGGAAATATGGTACACTAGGATAGAACCTACGTGTCGTGAAAGTAGTACTTTTTATACGCCCGTCGAAGACGGGACGTATTATGGGATCACCCGTGGTGTCCGGGCGTCCGGTCGTCCGGGCGTCCGGGCGTCCGGGTGTCCGGGCGTCCGGGCGTCCGGTTGTCCGGCGGTGTCCACTTCTTTGTCCGGAGCATAACTCTGTCACCTTAAGTCCAATTGACTTTAAACTTGGCAGTTATATTCTTCTCATCAATACGGAGTGCAGTGCACAAGAACCATAACTCTACCTGGCCTATTTTTTGAGTTATTGCCCTTTGTTGTTTTTCATACTTGAATCTTGTCCGGAGTATATCTCTAAAAGTATTATAGCTAGGATCATGAAACTTCATGGGTGTATAGATCTCACCAAGGGGGAGTGCAGTGCACAAGAACCATAACTCTATCTAGCCTATTTTTTGAGTTATTGCCCTTTGTTGTTTTTCATACTTGAATCTTGTCCGGAGAATATCTCTAAAAGTATAATAGCTAGGATCATGAAACTTCATGGGTATATAAATCTCGCCAAGGGGGAGTGCAGTGCACAAGAACCATAACTCTACCGTGCCTATTTTTTGAGTTATTGCCCTTTGTTGTTTTTCATACTTGAATCTTGTCCGGAGTATATCTCTAAAAGTATAATAGCTAGGATCATGTAATTTCATGGATGGATAGAGCTCACCAAGTGGGAGTGCAGTGTACAAGAACCATAACTCTACCTACCCTTTTTTTTTAGTTATTGCCCTTTGTTGTTTTTCATACTTGAATCTTGTCCGGAGTATATCTCTAAAAGTATTATAGCTAGGATCATTAAACTTCAAGGGTGTATAGATCTCACCAAGGGGGAGTGCAGTGTACAAGAACCATAACTCTACCTGGCCTATTTTTTGAGTTATTGCCCTTTGTTGTTTTTCATACTTGAATCTTGTCTGGAGTATATCTCTAAAAGTATAATAGCTAGAATCATGAAAATATTGGATGGATAGAGCTAACCAAGCAGGAGTGCAGTGTACAAGAACCATAACTCTACCTACCCTTTTTTTTGAGTTATTGCCCTTAGTTGTTTTTCATACTTGAATCTTGTCCGGAATATATCTGTAAAAGTATTATAGCTAGAATCATAAAATTTCATGGATGGATAGAGCTCACCAAGTGTGAGTGCAGTGTACAAGAACCATAACTCTACCTTGTCTATTTTTGGAGTTATTGCCCTTTGTTGTTTTTCATACTTGAATCTTGTCCGGACTATATCTCTAAAAGTATTATAGCTAGGATCATGAAACTTCATGGGTGTATAGATCTCACCAAGGGGGGGTGCAGTGCACAAGAACCATAACTCTACCTTGCCTATTTTTGGAGTTATTGCCCTTTGTTGTTTTTCATACTTGAATCTTGTCCAGAGTATATCTCTAAAAGTATAATAGCTAGAATCATGAAACTTCATTGATGGATATATCTCACCAAGGGGGAGTGCAGTGCACAAGAACCATAACTCTTCCTGGCCTATTTTTTGAATTATTGCCCTTTGTTGTTTCATACTTGAATCTTGTCCGGAGTATATGTCTAAAAGTATAATAGCTAGAATCATGAAATTTCATGGATGGATAGAGCTCACCAAGTGGGAGTGCAGTGTACAAGAACAATAACTCTACCTAGCCTATTTTTTGAGGTTTTGCCCTTTGTTGTTTTTCATACTTGAATCTTGTCCGGAGTATATCTCTAAAAGTATAATAGCTAGAATCATGAAATTTCATGGGTGTATAGATCTCACCAAGGGGGAGTGCAGTGCACAAGAACCATAACTCTACCGTGCCTATTTTTTGAGTTATTGCCCTTTGTTGTTTTTCATACTTGAATCTTGTCCGGAGTATATCTCTAAAGGTATAATAGCTAGGATCATGTTATTTCATGAATGGATAGAGCTCACCAAGTGGGAGTGCAGTGTACAAGAACGATAACTCTACCTAGCCTTTTTTTTTAGTTATTGCCCTTTGTTGTTTTTCATACTTGAATCTTGTCCGGAGTATATCTCTAATAGTATTATAGCTAGGATCATGAAACTTCAAGGGTGTATAGATCTCACCAAGGGGGAGTGCAGTGTACAAGAACCATAACTCTACCTGGCCTATTTTTTGAGTTATTGCCCTTTATTGTTTTTCATCTTTGAATCTTGTCTGGAGTATATCTCTAAAAGTATAATAGCTAGAATCATGAAAATTCTTGGATGGATAGAGCTAACCAAGCAGGAGTGCAGTGTACAAGAACCATAACTCTACCTAGCCTATTTTTTGAGTTATTGCCCTTTGTTGTTTTTCATACTTGAATCTTGTCCGGAATATATCTGTAAAAGTATTATAGCTAGAATCATAAAATTTCATGGATGGATAGAGCTCACCAAGTGTGAGTGCAGTGTACAAGAACCATAACTCTACCTGGTCTATTTTTGGAGTTATTGCCCTTTGTTGTTTTTCATACTTGAATCTTGTCCGGACTATATCTCTAAAAGTATTATAGCTAGGATCATGAAACTTCATGGGTGTATAGATCTCACCAAGGGGGAGTGCAGTGCACAAGAACCATAACTCTACCTTGCCTATTTTTGGAGTTATTGCCCTTTGTTCTTTTTCATACTTGAATCTTGTCCAGAGTATATCTCTAAAAGTATAATAGCTAATATCATGAAACTTCATTGATGGATAGATCTCACCAAGGGGGAGTGCAGTGCACAAGAACCATAACTCTTCCTGGCCTATTTTTTGAATTATTGCCCTTTGTTGTTTCATACTTGAATCTTGTCCGGAGTATATCTCTAAAAGTATAATAGCTAGAATCATGAAATTTCATGGATGGATAGAGCTCACCAAGTGGGAGTGCAGTGTACAAGAACCATAACTCTACCTAGCCTTTTTTTTGAGGTTTTGCCCTTTGTTGTTTTTCATACTTGAATCTTGTCTGGAGTATATCTCTAAAAGTATAATAGCTAGAATCATGAAATTTCATGGGTGTATAGATCTCACCAAGGGGGAGTGCAGTGCACAAGAACCATAACTCTACCGTGCCTATTTTTTGAGTTATTGCCCTTTGTTGTTTTTCATACTTTGTTTGACAAAAAAAATTCATTCAAAATAACCTCAGTTCTATTCAAACCCCCAGTTAATATTAAGCAGTGTGACGGGCGTATCTTGTGACAGTTTGGCACCTTGTTTAACGTTGTTTTTACCCTAATTTTAAAGGCGGAATGCAACGATATGTCCAATTTTTCAATGACGACTTATTACGGTGCTTACAGCACTTTGGTTCTGGAATCGTATTGATGGTGTTCCGAAAATATGAAATTCGACGAATAATCGATGTATTGGCTTGTCTTATTAGGAATAAAACACTGAAGTACAGGAATTAGGAATGAACACGATACCAATGCCCACTATTGATAATGCACTACGTATCTTGGTATCATACAACATATATTGATAGTTAAGTGAAAAACTGTACTATGAAATACAGGCACTTTTGGCAGTTTGTACAAAGCCCCCGAAATACCGATATCAAATACAGATTCCTTTTGTAGCATTTGTAGTGTTATCACCTTTTATTTTCAGCGGAGAGACAATGGAGTGAACTTGCGATTGCAATGTGTATTTCTTCGGTTGTTCTGATTGGATTTGTAATAGGCGTTTGTTTTCTGCATAAAATGAAGCCGCAAAATCGTTTTAATCGGAGAGAGAAAAAGTACGAATCTATTAAAAACAAATTGGAAGACCAAACAGAAGAAAGGACAATTGATCCAGTCGATTATGCTACTATAAATACGAAAAAAGACGTTTCAATGCAATATAAAGCTGTTCCTAAAGGTCTACCGCCTAGACATAAACCGGACGAGACGGAGAATGGTATTTAGTTTATCAAATAATTTGTGTTTATGTTGTATTACGTAATGATTCAACGCTATTTGCATTCGACCATTTACTATCAAAGCAGACGATATCTATATTTATAACTAAACACTGAATCCCTTTGACACACCATTAAAGATTGTCTCCGTGTAGCTCACTGATACACTGTCTTATCAAACCATTGTTAACGGGTTTGCAAAGTCATATAAAACATATCATCGCTTTTATATTAATGTATAGCCATGCTGTTTTGATAATGTTAAATATAATGTAAAAATGTATGAACTCAAATTGAGAGATGTGTTCCATTTTCTCGACCATCGCCATAGCTCAGAACAGGCTTAACAAACGAAACAAAGAACACGTCGTACCATCATTGAATCAAATGTACCCACATCGAAATATTGGCGTCATATTGTTTAACCAGTATCCGTCTATCTGTTTATCTGTGTGTATGTGAACCTGCCGAAGGGCTAACCTAGAAACTTGACATTTTCTCAAACTCTAAAACTTTACAAGTCAAAATTATTGCATTCGGTGCAAACATAATTTACGTCAATATGCAATTATTGAAGGACATATTTAAATGCAATGTCACAATTTTAACCCTTATTCGTAAATTACTAATTTTACAACTTAACCTAAGAAATTGACATTTTCTTCTTTTTCTACCTCTTTTTCTTTCTTCCAGCCAGACTGATAAGGATATGCGTTTTTCACCTGTTTCGGAATATTTCTACATTCAAAATTAAACGCTGCAGTGATTCACATCGTATCGGTATAAGACTATTTCTATCGACGAGAGGATCAATGAACTGAATTTTTGGCTAAAATGGACGACTTTAAAAATGGGGGAGACAGTGGTGGACGGTATGGTGCCAGTAGCCGAAACGAAAACCACGTTTCCAATGAAGTCATCATAAATTGTGTGATTAGGTATTGCGGTTCATACCTCCATGAAAACAAAAAACATTATCTTCATTTCTTATAATTTAATAGCATCGAGCGAAAAAAAAAAAGCTTTACAAATTTTGATACCTTTTTGTATGTGACTATTTTGTGCGGAAGCATACAAAATCGCTGCGTGCTCAAAATTTTGTTCAAGGAGTTATGGATAATCTTTTTCGACCAATCAGAACGCCCGATTTTGATAGACGAAACTAAAGATTAAATTATTACGACAAAAAGATAACGGCAGGGGCTCCAAAAGTATGCCAATTACATCCTATTGAAGCTGTGGTTGACTTGCTTCTCTCAACAAAACAAGGCAAAAGCTACACCAGTCTATTTCTCATAGGGAAATTCCTCTTTTATTCCCGTCTCTTCCGAATCTTTAGACTCTTTCTGCTTATCTTATCAGAAAATTGTGATTTAGTTTCTTTCATTTTTCTTCCAGCTACTTATCATATAGGAGTCAGCTCGTTGGTTTGATGAATGGTCTGTCGGTGTGAAGCCTCACTGACTCCGACGGGAAATTCGACTAAGATAGTTAATGGCGTTATTGTGTAAAAATCATGATCGGTAACATGTAACAATGAAAGTGAAAAAAGTACAAGAATGATTTGACAGGTCGATCGATTGTCTTGTTAATCACCAGAGAGTGAGCAATTGACTAAATTAGGTCTTATATTTGAACACGAGAGGGTATAGACGATCAGCATCGAATTACTCGGGGATCTCCTTAGTTGCTACGCTTCATATAGAGAGCTGGAAAATTCTAGGAAAAAAGCTACAACAATACAAACAAACAAACAAAAACAAAAACAAAACTTCCTTCTTTAACACCTTACAAGACGACAATAATTTAGACTGGCAAAAATGAAAGAAGTTGTAGGCGAAAACTGAAAATTTATACAATTTAAATGTTTCTGTTTTTCTGAGAAGAAAACAACGTGGAAAATGAAGAAAGTGCTTGTAACAATTATTTTCTACTTTTTCCACATTGCCTTTAAGTTAAAGGGCATCGAAAAGCGAGATTGTGTGGTAATAGATTAATTCTGATATGTATGATCTTGCCTTTTTTTTAAGTTACAGTTTAGAACATTATTTTCCTTCTTTTCAGCTACAGTCCATGTATCCATGGATGATCGCAAAACCTCTCCCATTTTCACTGGGAACGTAGCTTCGTGTAATTTCATCTATGGACATATGAATAGCCTTAACCAAGACGAGAACAAAACTATGACGTTTAATAACCCTCTTAAAGAAAATAATGACGAAAGGCCAAGTCGATACGACAGAACTGCGCCGTTTTCAGAAACGGCTGAACCCAAAGACTACGAACATAATAAAGAAGAAGGCAAGTCAACCCCGGATAACAACGAACACGATAATAACACGATTATTGCCCAAGAAACCTCTAAAATCTGATGACTTATGTGTTACAACAACAAGATTGCAAAGATTGCATACTGATATAACTGCATGGAAATTTGATCTTACAATAAACTGTATTTATCTAACGAAGGGGATAAAAGTTATTGAAACATGAACCAACTTAAAACCTTGTTATCAACAGTCTAGTATCTGAGGGCTAACCGTGGTAATTCATTGTGATGGATAATTGTCACAAGTTTCAATTTCATTCTGATAATTTACCGTCATAATCTAAATATTGAAGAAAAAAATCTAAAAATAACCTCTGGGAGAATGATGGCAAGCCGTCACTGGAAATAAAATTTTGTGACGGTTAAACATCACAATTATTTAAATTTTGAATGTTTAAGATATGTACTTTAGAAACCGTGATATTTTTTAAAAAAGACCTCGGTAGCTCGTGACACTATTAATTATGTCGATCAATTGCATATCGTTTTTATTGGCAGGACAATGTATTTAATGAAACTAGGCATTTTCTAAACACCTTGTTAAGGACTGTGAGTAATCGTTTCAGCAGATAAATTATGTCTTGTGATGAAATTACGCAAGATTTTATTTCCAGTTGAAAGGTAATACGGTTTTTGACATTGGATAAAATCCATATATTTGGAAAAAAATATATTGTGACTATTAACCGTCACAATAGGAGCTGACGATTAACCATCAGATACTAGACCAAATCTCTGTTGTAAAGCCAATATTTCATGCAGTACAGGTTATATAGCTTATCAGATACCTATGCCTGAACCCAATGTAATCAGACAGGCTGTGAAGACGCCACAGTAAGGAGTTTGACAGGTGATTTAATACTTACCGCGAGAACCTAGCTATGACTCCGTTCAGTATTTCTGGAGATGCAATCATGTCTCTTAAATCATCATATCAGAGCCTTAAGCATAGTGGTAACGAAATCCAGGGTGATTGCCAAAATGAAGTTTTCTACTACATGTATCTCGAAACTGCGAATAAAATAGATTTGACTAGCCTCTGAGAATGGGCAGACTGGCCAAGGTCGAAGCTTTTCACCTTTGTAGAATTTTTTTTGTGCGGAGAGATTATTTGGCTAAACATGTTTTTCTCCCAAACAAGTCCTGATAAACATGTTGTGTTATGATTGCCCCTTTTGCACTTTTACATGAGGTTTTGGAACACTGACCTGTGAGACACCGCGATCTTCTATCGGTGCAAGGAAAACTCACTGTAGTCTCGCTAAGTATCATATTCGAAAGATGTTAGTTGAAGAGTTAACGTATTTCTTTTTGCTCAAATATGCACAGGTTACAAACTTGTTAAATGAGATTTATGATCCGTAATCCAGGAAAACACACCAAAATGACGTTACGTATTGACGTTGGGAAATTCCAATGTTTTGGTGACGTCACAATTGTTTGATCATTACTAAACCCCAAAAGAAAGAAGCTCTGGAAGGTATTGTAGAAAATAAAGAAATGTATTGCTTTTTACGAGCAATTTCATTAGTATCAACAATGTTTTCTACCCCAACATGTAGTTTAAATTTTCAATTTCTTAACATTGTCGTCTGCAACTTCTTCAAATTTTTATCAATCTTCAATTTTGTTGTCTGCCAAAAGGTGAATCTACAAAAATAATCATTAATTGTATTTTAAGAAAGTAACCTCCTTTGGGGATAATAACATGGAAATTTAGCTCTGATTATTTTGCTAAAATATACAAATATTAGTGACTTTTTAGTGATAAATACTACATGCAAATGGAGTATTTTAAATGAGGAATTTATAGATAAAACTTTTGTGGGAAAGAAGGTTAGTTGATTGTGGTATTTTGTCATTTTCAATATCCTTCTTTGTTAAAAGCGGCTTAAAATAGCCCTGAGTAGAAACATAACGGTCTACCCATTGAATACCGATGAATACCAGTGTTTAGTGGTCAGTTGTGATAAGACAGTTGAATTTAGTTGATGCCGATAGGAATAAATACTATACGATTAGAAATAGTGTTAAAGAGTTAAAGGGAAATACAAAGGTTGGCCGCAAAAAACCAAAGTCGTGCATCAGGAAAGCCAAAAAAGAAAAATGACGGTCAAGATCAAACGGCAGACTTTGGTATAGTGGAGCCAAGCCAAGATAAACTTGAAGAGATTCTCTCCGATATCAAATTAGTAAAGGATGACGCCAAAAACATCATGAAAAGGGAAGATATTACAAATTTGATTACAAACACCATAAAGGAGTCTCTGAAAACATTTGAAGATAGAATTAAAGAACAATTTACACGCCAGATAAATGACAAATTTGAAGAACTAGAGGACAGAATAAAAACTCTAGAGTTTGAGAAAAGCCAACTAAACGATGAATTTCAAACCGAATGAAAGCCATAGAAGAACGCAAAAAAGAAGAAATATTAGCAATACACAGATTGCCTACCAAAAATCAACATGTAAAACCCGTAATAATAAAGACAATTAACAATAATTTGAAGTCGAAAATAATGAAAGGAAAGAAATGAAAGCAGCAGGATATCGAGTGGCCGATGATGTTACAAAACTAAACAGTTGGTTGATAAACAGACTAACCCTAAATGACAAAATAGACAGCGCGTGGTTTTTAATGGGTCTGTTTTTGGCCTTACACATGGTGGTAAAAGAATAAAATTCCAATTGTTTGACGATATCGACGATACCAACGATGCCATCGCGAAGTATGGTAAAGGAGTGTAAATTAAACAAAATAAATGTATAGATTATAGGACTAATTTTAAGCTTAAAAATGTCAATTATGTATGTAAACTAATTGTTTTTAACTATATGACTAGAAAAATAGGTTATTGTACGAAGATTCATAAAGTTCATTTCGAACAAACTAATGTCATTGTCTGAAAGACAAAATAGTCACTATATTGTGGATGTGATCAGAAGTTTCTTATAAATACTTATCATCATGTATGTACGGAAGATTGATTCTGCTTCAATATTGAAATAATTGATGGATTGCTGGTCCCGCAAATTGATCTCCGACATGAGTCACCCCTCAGATATTTAAACATTAATTATCTGCAAAATATTTAGTACATTATAACGGACATGAAACAAAGAGTAAATCGTTAGAGGGTGGCCTTAACATCGTAACTACAGCTTTTTAAAGCCTGGTTACGACTTTCAGGTCGCCTATCCACGAAAATGATTGAAAAAAGGCGAAAACAAAAGTCGGAGCCGGACAGTCACTTTATTATAAATGTGTATCTTGATTGTGTCGATCACTTGTTATATTATTAGCAGCGATTGATTTAATTTAAAGCTCAATCTATATTTTTATTCCCGTTGCTTGATTGATATAAGTTCTCAAGAGTTTCAATACATAAGATCGTAAATACAACAGTTGCATGATTATAATAGATACTACATATAATTGTGGTCCAGAAAAGCGCCTCTCCAAACGAAAATGAAATTGACAATGGTTCTTCATTCCAATTTATGAATATACAATAGTTATTATTCATAGAATAATAATTTAATTGTTAGTTTCGTCTATCAAAAACTAGCGATCTGATTGGTCGAAAAATTTAATTCATACCCCCATGAACAAAATTTTGAGTACGCAGCCATTTTTGTATGCTTCCGCACAAAATAGTTCACTACAAAAAGGTATCAACATTTGTTAAGTTGTTGCAGTTTTCGCTCGATGCTATTAAATTATAAGAAATGAAGAGAATATTTTTTGTTTTCATGGAGGTATGAACCGAAAAACCTAATCACACAATGTATGAATCCGCTTCGCGTATTCATACAGTGTGATTAGGTTTTTCGGTTCATACCTCCATGAAAACAAAAAATATTCTCTTCATCTCTTAAGAAAAAAAAAGTTTATATAGAGCGTTGGGGTGAAGAGGAAGTTGCTTGAAACAAGCGGTTTTTCTTTTGCTCACAACGTTTTATACCATAATTTATAGTCTCTTTTCAATTTGAACGTTGAATTACTGTCTACGAACGTCTGATTTTTGAATGGTCGACATTGTTCGATTCTTGGTTGGACATCAAGTTACAAAAAGTGTCATATAGTCTTACAAACAAAATGCTATGTTTATCTTAAAATGAATATCAGTATATAAAGAAAAAAAATCAGATATCATAATTTCATAAGACATGTACCTGAGTCGGATGAAAGACATCCATTAGAATATGTTCACTATATTTGATCTTTGGCCTGCAATTACTTTCACTTTACTCTATAAAAAAACAGCGCCATTTTGACTCTTCCCTCAACTTCGGATAACGGTTGTGTTAAAATAAGCTATGCAATGCAAAAGGCTTAGAAAGTCGAAATGCATCAAAATAAATGCGGCTTGTTAGGGCCTTCTTCTGATATTTTACACGTCGTGGGCATCAAAGTGTTGTAGCTGCAGCTTGTTGAAGTTGTAGGTGCAATATTCTGCATGTCATCGAGATCAATTGTGGAAGAATACACGCACAGCATAAAATCAGGACGGAAAAATTCAGAGAAAGGGTTATAAAGTTTCTTAAATATTAACACAATGCCAAATGTAGATAATTTTGGAAAATGTGCAACTAATAGTATGATTGTAACAATGAATGACTTGTCTATAGTGGTTTTTCCTGGCTACATGTATTTTGTATTAATTCTACTTCTATATTTTTTAATTTTTTTAGTCAGGATGTAGAATGACTGGTATTACTAAAACTCCGAATTTCTGCAACTTTATTGCAAAGATATTTGAATTCTTATTCAATAACTATAGACTGCGAATCTTGTAAATTCTACTTCCTGTGATACCCCTACCAGGGAGAATCTAAGAAATAATTTTGTAGAAATATAAGAATATTGTGATGGAGGGAGAAAGTGTTTGAATCAAGCATTGTCTCCTTTTATTACGATGTTATTTGTATTGTTCTGAGGATTTAATTATATCTAAGTTCATACCAGTCGTGGTACACAATAGTTTAAAAATATTCGCACATCACTTGAAGCACGTGGATGTCTAATTTTAGTAATTGGGTGTTTTGACAAATCTAAATTTAGATTGATTAGACTATTTTAAGCACAATTGGGTTTTTCTAGTGGTATCGAAAGCATAATTACTTTTGGATGGCAGCATCATTCTGGATAATATTGACATATGATATAGTCGACCGCCTAAATAAGATTAAATTCATTTGTCTGCGATGTAAATGGACGTGATTAATGCATAAATAAATCGTCTGGTGTAAAACCAAGTTCCGAAAAAAACATTTGATAAACGCTGTAGTTGAGACGTTCGAGTCACTCCGAATTAAAAATGTTAAGATAATAGCCAATAACCATTTAGTTAAAAACAAATACTTGGTAGATATGTATCGAGCCGAAGGTCAAATCCGATTCGGATGGACGCCCAGCTATGACAATGAAAACACGATAGTACAAGAGTATGACGGCGAGAACACGAGATTACGACGATGAGATCGCACGAGATTATCTCTTACTCTCACTGTCGTGATTTCGTTTTCTCTTATCCTCACCGTCGTACTCTCTTGTCCTCGTTAGCATGCTCACTCACTGTCGTATTCTTGTAATTTCGTGTTCTCGTCGTCATATTCACTTTTTGCCCAAGTCTACGGTAATCCATATATCTATCGCCGTACCTCTCTTATTTTTATATGGAGAGGGCTGAAATTTTCAGGATATTCAGTTGGACTATATCTTTTAGAAATGTTCGATTCATGTTTTTAAAGCCAAATCTTCCTCGAAATTGGACAACAAGATTAATAAGAAAACAATACTCCAGGCTCAAAAGCATATACATGTATGAGCATTACGATTGAAATTGTAAGATCAAAATAATTCTACGCGATACAATTCATAGAAGATGTTTTGATATTTTAAATTGTGAACCACCACAATTTACGGTTTGTTTACATAAAATTATGACGTCAGTGATGAAGTTTTAATTTACGCTAGTCATTCAAAATACTAACTCTGTCACGAGGGTTAACAAAATCGTCAGTAAAGTTTAGTAACCAGCACCAATGCCGAAGATTAGCGAACACTTCCAGTAAAGAATCTGCTACATTTGACTAGGTGTCAAAATGTAAACAAACATGAGTTGCAATCGATTAGAAAAACAAAAAATACTCTTTCCAGCGAACTTCAATAAAACCCTCCTTTTGCACATTGATATTGGTACTCAAAAGGCTCTTGTTAGCTAGCAAAGCGTCAGCTTGAGAGCTTAAGTTAACAGACACATTTTGAGGTCATCAACAAGTGCAAACTGCGACTAGAGGCTTAACCACTAAATCAATTAAATGCATTTACCATAAAAAGTAGTTCTTATTTCAGGAATATTGCAAACTCTGGCACTGTTTTTTATGGCCACATGAATTAACTTAATACAAATTGTAGACAACTCCTATTGAAGCATCTGAAGAAAATAGCTTTGGAAAACATTGTGGACAACGAAGAAATTGCTTGTAACAAGCAATTTCTTCATAGTCCACACTGTTTTCTCCTATACAAGGCAAAGGTTTTCTGAATGTCACTATACATGATAACCTTTGAAAAAGAAGATTCCATAATAAAATCATGCTTTGCTAGCTTACAATACTTTCAGTACTTTGATTTGATGTAGTTACCAAACAATAAACAGATTGTTTAAACTGTTTTTCCTTCCTCGGAGGGCAGATATGACTTTAAAATATGATTCTCATATTGTGCCCCGGTGAAAATTCTAGAGGAGAGGTAACGATTTTTTCGTGTGCACACCCTAAGTTAAAATAGTATTCGAACAGAGTTAGGAATTTTCGGCTGTATTTCTGATATCGAATATATAATATGGTTATCATGGCTTGAATTTGGTCTAGTTAGTAATCTAAAAGAACTGATTTTTACTAGCAATAATGGTGGATTCCGAGAAATTTCTTAGCAATACCTGGGACTCGCTTTTACTCAGTATTCAAGGTTGGTTGTTAAGAGGACATGATTTGGGTTGATAAAAAAAGTATAATGCTACTTTAAACTCATTTACAGTTACTTGTCAGAGGAAGGTCAGTGTAGCCAGGGCTTCCCGTTGTTTCTTACATCTGTCCGACACAACATAAATCTAAGCTATTAGCTACTAAACCTATTTTGCACAGTACTTAAGGACTTTTATGCTATTGTTATGACATGTAACCTTGTATTGGATATGATCTGCGTAAAATAAAAGCGATGAAAGCGATGAAGGCCTGAGATATATTTACACGAGAAAAAAAATAACCAGGGCAGAAAAGTTTGAAGTTCGTATTATCGAAGGTCTCACTTTCTGCCAAAATTTACGGTCTATTTTGGTCTCGTCTGCCAATTTTTCGCAAACGGACATAACTTGAAAGTTTTTAGAAATGAATTGCAATTGCCTACGTCATGTGCAATCGACAAATATCCGAAGCCATAAGAATGTAACAGATTGGTTATTCATAATGCCATGTTTCCACCTGAATTATCAAACCCTTTTAATCTAAGATAGTACTGCTTTGGATATCTATGGTTTTCCATGCTGATAAGCTGAAGCCAATACTTGACCCACTCCCACACAAACCCTCCTTTTTACGCCCCTCGAGGTAAAAGTTTTGTAAAACACTGTGGATAATGAAGAAATTGCTTGTACTAAGCAATTTCTTTATTATCCACAATGCTCTCTAACCAAAAAGACGAAAACATATAAAAATCTATCAACTTGAAATTGCCGTCTGCAGCTTCTTTCAATTTAGCCAGTCTTAAATTTTGTGGTGTGGAAATGGGTTAATACAATTAGGTATGTACGAGATGCTTAGAAGAAGATGACCGCAATCTCCCAAAACAAAAACATTAGGGCTCGAGGTTATAAAACTTTTTTCGTACTCAATTGAGAATTTACTCAAACTTCGGTCTTAAATAAATGTTGTGTTTCAATGTGAACTGTAGAATGTTTGTTATAAATTATGATTTTGAGTAAATTCTCAGTTTAGTACGAATCAAGTTTTATAATCTCGGGCCCTTATGTGTTTTTGTATAAATTTCTATACTGTTTGCAAAATTTGATGTGAGGACTTTCAACATTCTGGTTATACGTATAACCCCAAATTTCGGAATCGAAGCATACAATAGGCCTGATAGTTGTATAAAAAAAAAAAAAAAAATTAAAACGTCATATGGATCCAGTCTACCGAATAATCTCTGACACCGAAAAATGTAATATTATGCTTTAATGGACTGTAAAGATAAGTACATGTATTTACAAGTTTTAGCCAAAGTAAATGTCGGAGTAAGATATATACCAAGATATTTGTAAAAAAGATACAGTTTCAATTCTTTATAATTTGAAATACAACTACTCGGTTTATTTTAACGGTCCTCCAATTCTAAAAAAAGAAAAAAAAAAAATACCTTAGACTTGTCAATATTCAATTTTATATTTGTAGATGTAAAGAACCTTCCGATAAAATTTATTTGCCTCTGAAAGCCAAATACTGTGCCGGAAAATGTTGCAACGTCGTCTGCAAACAAGAGTCTGTATAAATCTTCAATTTCATTGGATACAAATATACCATGGTTACATTTCTTTTCTAAGCGTGGTGCTTATCAAATTCTAACTACACACCGCTGAAATTCTTCCGAGTAAAACAATTCATTTCTTCAATGCCTTTTTTTATTTTTCCGAGCAATATCATTACACAAATACAAATTTTTGAGATTTAGAACTATTTATCTGTATCACTTCGTGGTGAGGAACGGGTTTCTGATGGACTCCGTAGGCGTTACAAGTTTGGAAAATCCAGATGTTACTATACTAGGAGAGAAGTAGTGCCCAGTTAGGTTCGATTTATTATTTTTCAAAACTTGTCTTCCCAAACAAATATACATTTTGAAAATGGCATAAGGGTTCTATATAATTCTTAGAATGGGATAAGACTCTTCTTACATACGAAGACACCTACCAATAACCCGCTTAGCAAAGATGCTGTCACGGTTTCAAAGAACGCGGAGTCTTTCAGTTAAATAGTGAGTAATTTGCTTAACTGTATACTGCGACAAAATTTTAGACTAGTTACAGACGGCAATTCAGATCGCTTTGAGATTGAAAACTAAGGCCAAGATAGGGTAGAAAACAGTGTGAAACAAGCAAATTCTCCTTTTCTCACTATGTTTCTTTAAATGCAATTCTCCAGGAGCGTTAAAAAGGGTGATTGTGTGGGAATGGGATAGGTTTTTACTGGATCACGGAAGGTATAGATATACAAAATCTCTCATTTGTTTCTTACAGGTATTAAAACTCAATGAATATTGCTAATCCAATATTGTCCAAGTTTCTTAAATGATATATCAATCATTGTGGAATGTCTCCGGATAGGGAAAAGTAAAAAAAGAAAAAGAGTATTGATCTTGCAAGCTAGTTAGACTACGATCAAGTGAATCTGGTTCAGTAGTAGTTCATTAAAACCGCGGTTGGTAGGTGCACCCCACCATGGCTACCTGTCATTTTTCACACCAGTAACATGTACAACTGCAACAATAGATTTGGATCATTAAATGTGTAGCTTCTCAGCCAACTTTACAGGCAAATAACTTATCATATTTCCATCGGTGAAAAACAAACGACGCATGTAACAAAGGCATTTTTCCCGAACACGTGTTCGTGCTCAGGACTCTAGAATAGAACAACACTGTATTACACGTACATATCAAACAAACCAGGCTAGGCGAGAGGTTATCCTTAAAAAGGAAATTACCATTTTGTACACCAAAACGGGCATATCACTCTACTATGCCAACACGAACGTCCATCATCAGTACTTTCAGTGCTTTCATTCTATCATATTTTCAGCTACATGTAACTACGGTCGAACTTAGTACGGCTCGTGAGTTTGTGCGCTTTAGCCCATGCCCATACCATATAATCCCGCATTTGAACGCGTTGAAGAAATATAGCTCATTAGAACATTGCGAGAAAAGAAGGAATTGCTTGTTACAAGCAATTTCTTCTTTTCTCGCATTTTTTTCTACCTTATATGGTCCTTAATTTTCATTTCAATCCAATGTTGATGTTATATTGATAATGTGACCTACTTTTCTTCGATTACCAATACAATTGACCAATCGCGGCTGTCAATCAATTAACCAGTCGACAAATGAAACCAATCATTAAGGCCACAAATGAGTTTTGATCTCCGACATCGGCTGCCATTTCCGTTTATCTTCTTTGTTGTTTTGACGACTTAAACGTATTCAGGCCGTAGTTAAGACATTTAGGTCGACAACCAACAATTCTACTTTTTTGTGAAATGATACTGGACGTAAATTTTGTAAAATATTGTCGTCTAAAATCGAAGCGGGAATTCCTTAGGGAGTCAAAGGGATGGTCCAACGAAGTTAGTAGGGCGGAGCCACGATTGGTCAATTCTTGGATATTATCGATTTATGATATCCCGCTTGAAGCATAATATTTAGGTCTAAGGGAACTAATTCATTGCCCCCCTTCTGGCAGAAATCTCTAGGGAAACTCCGATTGATAGTAGGAATAGATCAAGGTGACCTGTGATTGGACAATAATACCTGATGACAAAATAAATATTTTTTTCTGGTTATTAATACACTGTTTTAATAATTCAAGCGGAAAAATAATGAATTTAAATATCTTTTTACTGAAATAGCCAGTTTTAAAAATGCGTATAGTTTTTGGAAAAACCGGAAAAATAGCTGTCCGGTGAGGGTCATCTCTAAAATGGGATAAAAAGTCATAGAGAAAAGGGATCATGCCATATTAAAATTTGTTTATATGGATGTATGAATGATTGTTCTTCAATTTGAGGTCGGTCGGACTGAGCTATAAGCCAAAACGCTATAATGGTGGCCTATGGAAAATGAATTAGTTCCCTTAGACCTAAATGTAGAGCAGTAATATACATGTATTGTCGTTACACTTCATGACCTCTGTCGAGATAATATATCCGGTCCCGTCATTCAATCCAGGCGATACGTACAAATAAGTGAAATGAAATGAAATTTTCGATTATATGTCAAGGAAAAAGGGACAATTCAGCAGAATATGATTTGAAACCAATATGGGAAACAGCCTAATACCTGACATTTCGGTGTCTTTTACCACAAAGTTTCGAGCGGAATATTGATTTCGGTACCTATTTACTTAATATTTGAAAAAGAAATAGTCTATTCACCCAGAATAACGATAAAACGGCGAAGAATGACCGATGGGTACCTTTAGAATGCTGTATATCATGTGCGCTGTACCGAAAGAGGGCAATTTTGCTTAACAAGAGTGAGAGAAATAAAAGGGTTATATTCCCGGAGCAAAGAAGCTGAACTAAATTTATTTGTCAAAAGACGTGCACATTACAGTTGGCTATAATTTTATGCCATTTTAAAGAAAATATTTTCATAAATGGTGTCAGTTAGACTAAAAATCAAATTTTTAAAAATTAAAATCTTTGGGTGTTTTGGGTTAAATTTGTATAAGATCTTTGATATTATGCAAGATTTCATATAATGACGTATTTTGAAAGAAAGGTGACATTTCGCGGCACGCTATTTGCGCAGTAAGTACAAACCTGAACAGTTTAAACGGATTTCAAGAGCTATTTTTTGAAACAAAAGAAACGTTTTTTACTTACCAGGGGAAAGGGAAAGCTTATCTTTTTATGACTATGGTACTGATCACAATAGATTTTTCTATCAGAGTGTATTTAGCATAAATGTTCATTTACATTTAATTTAAGCTATTTTTCGTGAAAAAAGACAATTGGATACGGGAAAAGTCACGAAAAATGCGATTTTTTTTCTAAAGATAAGGGTTATTCTCATTAAAATTTCAACAAAATTTAAAGTTCATTATGGATCTTGAGTGAAAATCGTCAGATCCAGAAAGATTGAGACAGACCAGCTGAAAAAATAGCGATTTTGAATGGTTTAAGCGGAAAATTAGCTTTCATTTGCCTGAACTACAGGATTCTACTTTTCCCGACCTGTGTAAAGGGAAACTACTGATTACGCAATAATATGCAACCAAACACGCTAATTTTTTGTCTAGAAGATTGCAATCTTCCTATGACTTGTGTTTCACTTGAATTGAGAAAATTGGACGGTAAAACAGTTCATTTGATATCAACGAAATTGATAAATAACGGAATTTTAGCAGTGAGAAGGGTTATGTGCATATATGATTAAAAAAGATTATGTAATATTCTTTTGTACTCGTAAAAATAGGTTTAACCTCTCTAGGAGGTGATGTTGAAGAAAAGCTATCATAAAAACAATGTACAAGACAATATCATGGGCTTATTTTTCGATTGAAAACCTTGGATTTTTTGAAGCACAAATTTCAAATTTGTCGAATATTCCATATGATGAATGAATGAATGATTGTTTTCTTCAATTTGAGGTCGGTCTGGTCATTGTTGCTTACTCATGGATTGAGCTATAAGCCAAAACGCTATAACGGTCGCCTATGGAAAATGAATTAGTTCCCTTAGACCTTATATATTGACGATTGTAAAATGTCGAATGCAAAATGACAGAATTTTCACGGATACAATTTACGAAAAAGCGTTACAATAAGCACCAGCTCATTTGCATATAAGTATTACACTAAGACTAATAATTTAGTTGTTACTTTTGTGCATTAAAAAACACACACACACAAAAAAAAAAAAAAAAAAAAAAAAAAACAACCGAGCGTTCTGATTGGCCGACAGAATGCGAAGCGGATTCATACATAAGTGTGAAGTTGTATCGTTTCATACTTCCACGAAATCTCTTATTTGAAAATCACCCGAACAATATCAAACAATTTCACGTAGTTTACTTCACTCAAGTGCCTTAGGTTTAGACCTTTCTATAACATCGCATGCATTGGTCAATTTTGAAAGACATACGGTAAAAAAGGAATATTCGCTTAACGTCTAAACAGATTTTGAGAGTGTAGTTATAATCACCGAGTGTATGGTAATACACTGATCAGATTGCGAATACACAGGCTGATCTTATCATTTACAAGGCGCGTATGTGAAATTGTAGGAAAAGTTACCCACGGGCTGATATCAAAGAAGAGCAAAAGAAGTCTAGACCTGTAGTACCCATATCATTTTTTTCGAATTTTCCCCCAACAATTTCTATAAATCATTCGCCGCTTTCCTTTAATGTGGCATGCCTAAACTATATCGATTAAGATTCGTGAATCATGCTATGAAAAGATAAATAACTCTCGTTATAAAGGTATTGAACAATCCATTTAAAGGGAACAAATTAGTTTACACATGTAAGTTAAGTTTCTTTACATTGATAGTTTCGCTTATAATTGTTAATTTATAACAATCGCAGTATTCTTCTTCTTTCTTTTTTTTGTTGCAAAACTGAGTTGTTTGCAAAATTAAAAGACCTGTGTTTTATACGAATACCATCGCGGTTATTTTCTTTAACTACTTTCTATACACCTAATTTGTGACTTTACTTCAATACGTTATTGTAGCCATTTGATTGTGCTTTTTGCCGTCAAAGTATAGAATTAGCACAATGACCATGTTCAAAAAATTTGGACCGCTTCAACCATACTTCAATACAGTGTCGAAGGACAATTTCTTAAGAAATTTTCTTAATCATTTTCGCTACGCAAGTCTTTCGTGTGAGACTCGAGACTGAGAAATGTCTCCAAATCAAATCAGCTGATAGCGATAAATTCTATTTTTATTTATTTATTTATTTTCTTTTTTCTGTTATGTGAATTTGAACTTGATTCATAAGTAATTAGATGTGGTTAAATTTAAGGGATTCCATGATATTTGTCAACTATCTTAACATCTCCTTTCACTGAGATCGTGCTCATTTTTTCCACATTGTCTAAGAAATTTGACCTTTAAGGCGGAAAATTCCTACTGCGTAAAATATCGACCCGAGTCAGTCGGTACAGACTGCACTGGGGTCGAATATTTTGTCGCTTTTTTATGGATTTTTGGAATTTTAACATACAATATTATGTTTATCTCAATATTCTATATATAAGTCCTGCTCCAATGACCTCTGTTAGATCAAACCTCTTTATCAAATATTTTTTTAATGGAATTCTTAAGATCCCCCTCCTTTTGTCTGGCATACATTATAAACTCAATACATCAAACCTAATTTGCTGACAGCTGGAGCAACAGGTTTTTACACTTTGATATCTAACGGCGTTATTTTGCAAAATATATCTAACCCTTTCGCGTTTTTTGAAATTCTACAGTTGTCCAAATTGAAATAGGTTGCAGACGACAAAGAAAATTGGATGTAACCTGAAATGAAACCATCAGATGTGGTAGAAAATATTGAGGGAAAAGAAGAAATTGCTTGTTACAAGCAATTTCTTCTTTTTCCACAATGTTTTCTCAAATATAAAATCACAATTACGTAATATACCGGGTTTGTAAAGGAAAGGGTTAATGTATGTATAACTTCAATAGCATGAAGCAAAAAGGTAAAAGCGTTGGTTGGCGACTTAAATGCCGTAATTATAGCTTGATTATGCTGTTATTACGACGTGTAAGTCGCTAAACTAACAAAAATGCTTCCTCTTGATGTAGGTCAATATCAGAGTTAAAAGGTCACTTCCGGTTTTAGTGAATGCTTAAATTAGTCGATGGATCCTTTGATTCATACCCGTGATTGGTTAATTCAGGACTAGTCTGTATTTAATGGGGTTTTAGGTGGCATAATGATTTGTGATAAATCGTTTTTTAAGCATTTATTACATTAATTGTGAGACTAATTCCTTTTTTTGTGGAAATATATTTTAGAATTATAAAACTAAGTTAGTTAGAAATTAGAGAAATATATATAGAGAGAGATATCAAAGGCCAGTTTGGTATAGAGACGGGCACATTTTATGGTGTATCGTTGGTATCTATTTATAGACACGGTATGGGTTTTTTTCTTGTCTAAATTTGGGGAAATTTGGATACCCACCGGAATTGCTTACTCAATACAACAAAAGAAAAACCCTTTACTATGCAGACTTCGCTGTAAAATCAGCATCAGAAACCGTGTTATAATAAGATTATTTTTTGAATTCAAATCTATAAGCCAATTATTTTATAGCATCCCCAAACCAGTATTTAATACCAGCATTAACAAATTCCCACTCAATTTCGCATTTTTTACATTCTGAAGTCATATGTAAATAATTTAATTGTTAGTTTCGTCTATCAAAAACGAGCGATCTGATTGGTCGAAAAAATTAATTCATACCTCCATGAACAAAATTTTGAGTACGCAGCTATTTTGAATGCTTCCGCACAAAATAGTTCACTACAAAAAGGTATCAAAATTTGTTAAGTTGTTGCATTTTTCGCTCCATGCTATTAAATTATAAGAAATGAAGATAATATTTTTTTGTTTTCATGGAGGTATGAACCGAAAAACCTAATCACACAATGTATGAATCCGCTTAGGTTTTTCGGTTCATACCTCCATGAAAACAAAAAATATTCTCTTCATCTCTTAAATGAAAAAAATGTGGAAAAACAAACCTACAGATCGAGGGTGTAATTCGTAATTTAGATTTAAATATCTAAACCAAAACTGCCATAAACCCTATGTTGTAGGTACTCGTGTGAATCGTTTCGACGATTATGCTTACCTGCTATGAAATAAGGGTAACTCCTCTTATCTAGACTTCTTGGGAAATAATGCTGATAAAGTTCTAGCATTTTCACCGATTTCCTTTTCACAATATTTCCTACCTATCTGAGACAGCGTTTAAAGATGTGACCATATGGTTAGAAAATATTATTCTTTTTCACACTATTTCCTACCCATCTGACTAAACTTAAAGATTTGATCACATCTACACTGCCGTTTGCGTTTCTTTGAATTTGGACCAAAATTAATTTTGTCGACTGATCAATTTCTATTCATGAAATCAAACACATGGTTTCGAATCCCAGTGTATTAGATCAGGGCAGCAATTTATAACATTAAAATATATTTATTTAACCCGTAAAGTTTTGCAGACGACAATTTAAAGTCGATTTAGTTGGTTAGAAAAAGCTGTGGAAGAAGGAGAAAATGCTTGTTATAGACATTTTCTCCTTTTTCCAAAAAGTATTAAAAACAGGGACGTGAAAAGCAGGGATTGAACAGGAAAGGGTTAATTTGAACCAAGTTTGCACAACTGTGGCTTATTGTAAAGCTGTATTCTTTTTATGCTTACCTTTTCATGGAATTATTCTTTTAGCCACAGACAATGAAAGATGAACAAAGCCTTGCTGCTACTTCTAGGCATGCTGGTATATGCCAATGGTCTAACAGAACCGTTTGATTACAAAAGGACACAGTATAATTGCTATGAAGACACGTGTAACTACGAGAAATATTGTGATGATGGTAAAGAACGGTGCGAGTATTGCTCTAATAAGTTCTCAAGTTGTTTTACACCAAGGCAGATACCAAATTGTACGGTGTTTTGCATGATCAGTAAGTCGTTATTTCTTTTCATGCCCCTCCCCCGTATCGAAAGATCGTGGAATTCGTATGACTTTTTAATCTAGTAAGCTGTAGTTAAGAGGTTTTAGTAGAACACCTGAACACAAACTCTTTTATGACCCCCGAAAAATTCTGGAGTAAATGGAGGAATCGCTTCTCACAGTTTTTTTGTACCACCACCACCCTACCCCCCCCCCCCCCCCTAAAGAAAAAACAAAAAAAAAAATCATCAACAACAACAACAACAAAGGGAAAAAACACACACAAAAACACCTAGGAATATAATAACTTAATCATCTGAAAAATGTATTCTATAACGTCTTAGAATGTCTGGTAATGGGTTAATTTTCAAAATTATGATAAGTGTATTAACCCTTGTCATGCTAAATTAAAATTCTATACAAAATTGCTCTAAAATCAAAGGACTTGCACTACTGGAAAGTCTTATTCAGGGTCAAATTGTCTTTTGAAAATTGATTATCTAAACAATTTTTGCTTACAGGAGATGTAGACCAAGATCAGACTGCACTTATGCGCAGGCTGATCTTTGTATATACCTCCTGTCAAAACAGGAATATTCCGGGTTCAGCATGACAAGAGTAAGCTTACAGGGCTTACTTTTGCTTACAGGGGGTGTAGACCAAGATCAGACTGCACTTATGTGCGGGCGGATCTTTGTATTTACCTCCGGTCAAAACAGGAATATTCCGGGTTCTGCATGACAAGAGTTAGTATAGCACTGATATCCCCTTTGGCAGTGCAAACAGCTTTATAGCGTTTGCGGAAGATATTTGTCCTCTGAAATTCGTATTTACCCTTCTCATGCTAAATAAAAATCCTATACGGAATTGCATTTTAATCAAAGGACTGACAGCACTGGAAGGTCTTAATGTGGGTCAATGATTATTTTGATATTTGATTTTAAAAACAACTCTGGTTGACAGGGGACAAGCAGGAGGTGTAGACAAAGATTAGACTGCACACATGTGCAGGCTGATCTTTGTCTTAACATCCTGCTTAAACAGGAATATTCCGGGTTCAGCGTGACAAGGGTAAAGATTCACTTGATATTGACTTGTTATCGTGTTTTGACGTGTTATGACAACCTCTCCCAAAAATTCTAAAATCCCATGAACGAAAACCTGAATTAAATCAGTCAAATTAGTCATTACTTTCGCCTTAAACTCGCTCTAGTATATTTTTTTTTGTGTGTGTGTGTGTGTGATTTTTCTAGCTATGGTATAACGAATACACCCTATTCAACGATTTGTTGATTTATTTAGATATTTGAAAAACCAACTATTTTGCTAAAGATCAATCGAAATCCGTTTACACCTATTATACCAATCTATGAGGACAACGGTCAAAGGGGTGTGTTTATTCCCAACTAAAAATATAATCAAAGTACGGAAAGTACTGTAAGCTAGCAAAGCATAGTTTTTGTTCAGTATTCTTCTTTGCTAAAGGTAATCATGAGAAACAAACGAGGTTAGAAACACAGTAACACAGGAGTTAACCCATTACAACATGACACAATCCAAGACTGGTTCAAATTTGCAGACTACAATTTCAAGTTGGTTGAATTAAGAAAAATATTTCCTTTGTTGGGTAGAAAACATTGTGGACAATGAAGAAATTGCTTGTGACAAGCAACTTTTTCATTGACCACAATGTTGTCCAAAACTTTTTATTCTTGAGATGCTTAAAAGCGAAATTGAGTGGGAATGAGTTAAATAGCATGCTTTTGAAAGAGTTCTCTACAATTTAAATAGAGTTTGCAATATTCCTTTAATACATAAAAATTACCTTTTATGGCGTCGGCATTCAATGGATTTAGTGCATTTAGCATCCAGTGGCAATTTTGCACTCGTTGAACTTTGAGAAGACTTCAGAATTCTTTCTGTTAACTTAGGCTATCAAAACTCACGTTTTGCTAGCTAATGATATAATAACTTGATTTGGTATTTGTTTACATAATCAAGGTCTGTTGCTGTTCGAGATACAGTAGATGACTCAATGCCAAATCACTTGATTTGTGAATTAACTTTTGATCTGATAGGCCCTACACATAAGAGTATAACGAGGCCCTGTGTCGTCATGTTCTCGTTTTCAAATAATACGTATCTAGTGCTGCACTATGTCGCAAAATCAGAGATAAAGTTTCGTAGCGTTATATGAAAATGACGTCACGTGCATGTAATGACGTCATTTGAAATACAGCATGATATATCACCTTTTTTTATTCAAGTCATATTTCTCACGACGCAATCTTTGACAAGTCATATAAAGCCATTTCCACACAACCCAGTTTTCTTAACGCCCTTTAAGAGAAATACATAGGGAGACATTAAAACAAGCAATTGCTTCATTTCACACAATGTTTCCTACCCAGGCAACTAGTCTTAGAATTAGATTTCTCTTTTAATCAAAGGTCAATGATATTGATACAACTGTATTAGCCAGATGTCTAGCTTTATTAGGCCCAATTCAACTGTGGGTAACATTTGACCTTATAACATGAAACGGATTATTTTCTTATGTAGAAGTACTACTGACTATAATGATAAAAAATAATGAATCCAGTTCAAAAATTTTGTTAATGGAAGAATGGAAAAAGTCAAAAGTCAATTTTATCTATACCTGTATAGAAAGAAGAGGACCATGATGGTCCTATATCGCTCCCACGAGTCTTTATTTCTATGTAAAAACAAAGGATCGCAAAGAAATGGGCGTATTTTCAAAATACGGTAATTCTTTGAAGTATTATGGTAGAGGTCAATAAATAACGATTTAAACAAAAGATCAAAGCTCTAGGCCTTATTGTTTGGGAGAAGAAGAGTTTTTAAAGTTTTTGAAGTATTTGGTAGAGGGTCAATAGATGATGTGTTACACCTTATTTTGAATCTCTAGGCCTTACGGTTTGAGAAGAGAAGATTTTATAAAAGTTTTTTCACTCCGTTGCCTTGGCAACCAAAGTTCTACATGGATTCCAATTCTTTGAAGTATTTTGAACGAGCATGACCTAAAGATCCTTTCTGTGATGCTTGTTGGAAATTCCATGGTTAGTTTAGGAGGAGATTTTTTTGTAATTGTAAACGGACGGACGGACGGACGCCGGATGATGACCGATCCCAATAGCTCACCCAGAGCACTTCGTGCTCAGGTGAGTTAAAAATTCCCTTTGGTCCCTCACTATAACTTGTACATCTATACAGGTGTACATTTTACACTGGTTCAAATTGAAAGAGTTTGCAGACGATTGTTTTTCAGAATTACTTCTTCATCTGTAACTTAGTTACCCTTGCTACGGTAGATTGTACACATTTAGAATGATCACATGTGTAAAATATTTGTTCCTGAAATGTACTGTACACGTAATTGGCGGATCGCTGGCTCCGCTCACGGACTCCGCCGGCTCCGAGATTTAACTCCTCTTCGATATAAAAGGCGTTTTTTTCCCCAAATTAATGGATAGAAACATGTGAAAAAGGTAAAAGGGTAGGTTGGAGACCTAAACGTCGTAACTACAGCTTGAATAAGATGTAGCTTCGACGTTTAACTCGTCAAACTACCACCACCACCATAAAATAAATCACATTGATATCGGTCAATGTTCTTGCTTAACCCTTCATTGCTCGTATTTCATAATTTTCGATATATCGAAGTTCAAAGGTTATGTAGACGAAAATTTGAAGTCTATTTTATTTGAAAAGGTAAAATTCATTAAGGTAGAAAATATTGTGTAAAAAATAATTTCTCAAGTATAACAGCACAGCGACTCAAAAACATTCGCGGGTTCGAGCCCCGGGGAGAGTTCATGAGATTTGATAGACAGTCCAAATCTACCGGACCAAGCCCTGTTTTTAAGTCGCTGTGCTGTTATACTTGAGAAATTATTTTTTACACAATATTTTCTACCTTAATGAATTTTACTTTTCCACATATCACCAGTAAAACACTTGAACAGAGATATGACTTTAGTTCTAGGAGTTTAAGTTTCGTAACTTAAGTAACTATATTTCGAAGCAACTAGTAAGTCTTCGACGAAGTTAACCCTTGTCATGCTGAATTATAAGTCCTCTAAATAATTGGCATTTGCATTAAAATCAAACGGCTGAAAGCACTGGAAAACTAATTGTTGACAATATATTGATTTCAAAATATGTTCTTATAAACTACCCTGACTTAGAAGAGACAGCCAGGTGGTGTAGGCTAAGATCAGACTACACATTTGTGCAGACTGATTTTTGTCCACACCTCCTACCAAACCGGAAATATTTCGGGTTCGGCATGACAAGGGTCGAAGTTTTACCGGTATTGTTTTTTATGCTTGCGTGTAGAAATAACAGGAAATCAAAGCTCTGAAAGCACTGAAAGCCTGAGATATGTATACAGAAGATATATAATCTGGGAAGAAAAAGTTTGTTGGTCGGATTATCAGAGGTGCCACTTTCTACCCAAATCTACTGTCGATTATGCGAAGATCTGCCAATTTGTGCGCAAGGGGACAAAACCTGCCCGCAATAATTTTCATCTCTTTGAGGTATTGTAACGATATATTTACATGTATATATCGTTACATATTTTTCACTCGATCAAAACGCTTTGAAGGAATCTGATAAAGGCCGCCCAAGGATCCTTCCTGCGAATTTTGGTTGAGTTTGGTTGAATTGTTCAGTACTTTCTGAGAAGAAGATTTTTAAAGTAAAATTGACGGACGGACGGACGGACGACGGACACCACATCATGACAAAAGCTCGTTGGCTTTCAGCCAGTGGAGCTAGCGAGAGAGAGCTAGAGAGTGAGAGAGATTGGGAATGGAACATGTAGCCAGGTTAGACCTAGGAGGCTCTTGCCTGCGATGTGAGTATTCTACCACACAGACAAATTTAGTTTATTTAGATATGCGCTTTAAAGAGAGCGAGAGAGGGCGGGCGGTCGTTTACCAGGTTAACAAGATTATGTACACCTCTCAAAAGCGGTATGTAGAAGTTGCATTTTTTGGGTAGAATAATATATAGACACAAAGTCCGAGCACGACCAAACTGTTTTCAGACAGTGTAAATATTATCCTATGAATGACCAATTAATTTGTTACACAAAACATTCCAATCGTGCTTAAAACCGACAGCTTCGCTTATCAGCCTTATACAGCAACTTCGTCTAACCGGACCGTTTTAACATTGTTACTCTAGAATAAGTAATATTATTTTGGTATGAAACAAACACCTTATTTTTTCTTAACAATATGATATGATTATACATTTTTGTATATGTTTAATAATTTCCAATATATTATATATCTCCTTTCTTTCTTTCCATTCACTCGTCAAGTTTTGATAATTTTGCCAAATTCAGAACACTCACACGAAAGCACTGTACATCAAGCCGACAGCTTTCAATGAGTCATATATCGCCTTCGTCCTTCTCGCCTTAATCGGGCGTATTGATTTATGGTCAGATATGATCTACTTTTCATGCGACAGAAGATCACATTGATTGCGGTAGATGTTTTTAAATTATTTTTTCTCATTAAACTCTGCATGGGTTTGAATTTTTAGCATTGTAACTTTAGCCTCAGATTGCTTACGCAATCTCAGGCTAAAAATGAAAAGTAACAAGCAAACAAAGAACGCGCTCTTATGCATCTCCGAATATTTACAGATAGACCTTGTCCACCGCTTGGTCCGCTCCCTAACGGGTCCAAAAACGATACCGATCGGCAATTCTGGCTCGGCGAGACAGTGACCGTCACATGTGACGAGGGATTTCAAAACATAGGGGTCGGGACGACCAAATGCCAGGAGAATGGGATATGGTCTCACCAACAACTTGGAGTTAAACCGCCAGCCTGTGAAGGTAATTTACAATAAGTCACTCCGACTTAAACCAGATTTCGGGTCGATTTTTAGTTTCAACTTACCTTCGTAGAAATACTCTTCACCGAGACGTGTTTCTGAACGCCGAGACCTGTTCGTTCGTACATAACTTAATTTTTTCTCTATCGAAAACGGGCGTTCTGATTGGTTAAAAAAAAAACCTCCATGAATAAAATTTTGAGCACGCAGCCATTTGGTATGCTTCCGCACAAAATAGATCAATACCAAAAAGGTATCAAAATTTTTAAATTTTATGTTTTTTTCGCCCGATGCTACTAAATTATAAGAAATGAAGGGATTATTTTTTTGTTTTCATAGAGGTATGAATCGAAAAACCTAATCACACTTATGTATGAATCAGCATTGGGAGTCTAAAAAATCTTATTTAGCGGAATGTTTCATATCGACGATGATACAAAAAAAAAAAAAATAAAATAAAAAAAAAAATAAAAAAAATGAATAAATCAAAATCAAAAAAAAAAAAAAAAAAAAAAAAAAAAAAAAAAAATAAAATGATAAAGTAAACTGTAGTAACGACTTATATGTCGTCAAACCTTCGCAATGTTTCACATAAATGTCGACCAATGTCTGGGTTCAAAGGTCGCTTGTAAATGAGCCTGTGCGTGACATTTCCGACAATTTCGCATGTGTGTGACTTGCACTCATTGAGCACCCTTGACAGCCATTTGGGGCAATAAGAATATTCGCTGATTGTTTAAAGAAGCTTTGGGTGATTATCTATCTACAGAGTGCAGAATGAAGACTCTGATCAGACTGTGCGGATGCACAGGCTGATCCGAGTCTTTACTTGACGCACATGTGTAATGGTTGGAAATGTCACGCACGCGTTCAAATGTATGATTTATTGTTCTAATGAATTTTGATTGGCAACTGCGACCCGCCAATTACGGTATAGCGACGACCATTTTACTTGAAATAGGGTTCCAGTAACGTATATAGAGAAAATATTGTGTTACGGTAGAGATAAACATCTTGTATTTGTTGTGAACCTCGAAGGTCGACTGGAATATCAAATTTCTCTCCGCAGCGAGAAGTAAGTACTACATGTTGTATCACAATCGTAGTATAATATCCCATTTATCACATACTTGTTTTTTTATCAAATCAATTCGATGAAACAATTATAAAAATGTATTTTTACCAATATTTACCTTCCCGTTTACCATTCTGATTACGCTTATTTATCTTATGACGTCATATACAAAATGAAAATGGCGTCATCTTAGACTTACCGATAGGGAGCCGTACTTGGCACTGTCAGGTAAGGAGTTATTCTTTACCTGTCCGATAGCGCAGTTGGTAGCGCGTCGGACTGTCAATCTAGAGGTCCCGGGTTCGAACCCCGACGGCGGCACTCATCCTTTCCGACTATTGTCTCTCACCAATGGGTTGATAATCGTAGACCTATGTGGGATAGCAGCTGGAGGCTAGGAAAGGATGTAATGGTAGTACTGGTGTGAGAAATACCAGGATTCAATTGTTAGGTGCTCCAGCCGCCGCGATATAACTGAAAGATTGTTGAAAGCGGCGTAAAACCCAATTCAAATCAAATTTACCTGTCCGAGTTTGTTCGTGTGAATTATATGTTCTTCAATGAACAATTCGCCACGCCTTAGTTTCAATTGCCTTATAAAACATATTTTTGTATATGAAAATTATTTTGATATCCTGTAAGAACTGAAATATAGAATATCATTAACAAGATTACGATTATCTTCTTATGAATTAGCTATTGAAAGAGGACGAAAAACAAATGTAACAAAACAAGAGAATTTGTAAAACTTGCTATTCCAGGTTCACAGAAAACGAATTTCACTTCATACTAGCTTGTGCAAAGTTTTCTAGCGTTCGTTCGAAATACAATGAAAATATTATAATGCATGGCCAAAACAATATAACCTTCTGTCATCTACATCAAATAATGTCATTTTGAACACAATTTTTGTCAACGCAAATAAAATCCGACCCTAAACCATGCATTTTAAGATCATGTTCGCCCCCGTTAATCCATGTCGCAGATTTTGTTATGTGTATTTATACTTGCTATAAAACATGTTATGTTTTCATGCAATAAAATATATGTTATGTTATATATATTTTAGTACATACATAAAGGATGTCTAGAATTACAAACAACGCCGAATGCCGCCGTGAATTGAAATATAGCATGATCAGTATACTACCATTACTTCTGTCCGCATCTCTCCACGTTAGCCATGTAAATCATTGGGTCATTTGGAATCAAAAACGTCGCAACTGCAGCTAATTAAAATTCGAGTTACGATTTTAATGTCGTTCTCAACGCATATCGTTTAGTTTTGTCAACAGCAAAGGAACTAATTCGTCTAGTATTTAAGAATAAAAATCCTTTAACTCTTTCCTGCACAATCACTTGTTTTCATGTCCCTGTGATATATACTTGAGAAAATATTGTGAGCAAAGAAGAAATTGCTTGTTACAAGCAATTTCTTCTTTTCCCACAATATTTTCCAACCTATAAGTTGCTTACTTTTCGTATTGCACCCACTTTTAAATTTCGTCTGCATCTTCTTTCAAATTGGACTGGTCTAAAATTTTGAAAAACAGGAAAGGGTTAAACTGCTAGGTTGTTGTTTACCCATTCCCACACTATGGAGCCTTTTGATGCCCACAAGAAAAAAAGGTTTGAAAAACATCGTGGAAAATGAACAAATTGCAATTTACCCAAAAGATAAAGTTTCTAAAAAAATCATCCAAATAAAGTTGTCGTCTGCAAGTTCTTTGAATTTGGACCTATCAAAAATTGTGTCGTCTGGTAATGGGATGATAACATTATGGAATTGGCTCTTTCATCTAAAATCGCTCGGCCGTCATATCATTCATTCGTATTACAGGCTTAGCATTCCTTTACTGGCGAAGCCAAAAGGGAGCGCAAATGTGGAGCTCTGGTCGTCTGTCAGTACTTCAGTCGTCTGGTAATGGTAAAAGGCATTATGAGATAGACTCTATCATCTAAAATCGCTCGGCCGTCATTTCATTAATTCGTATTACAGGCTTAGCATTCCTCTATTGGCAAAGCCAAAAGGGAGCGCAAATGTGGAGCTCTGATCGTCTGTTAGTAATTCAGTCGTCTGGTAATGGTAAAAGACATTATGAGATAGGCTCTTCCATTGAAAATCGCTCGGCCGTCATTTCATTAATTCGTATTAGACGTTTAGCATTCCCCTACTAGCGAAGCCAAAAGGGGCGAAAGTGTGGAACTCTGATCGTCTGTTAGTACTTCTGTCGTCTGGTATTGGTTAATGACATTATGAAATAGGCTCTTTCATTGAAAATCGCTCGGCCGTCATTCCATTAATTCGTATTAGACGTTTAAATCGCTAGGTCGACATTTCATTTATAAGCCTAGTATTTCTCTACAGGCGAAGCCAAATGGGGCGAAAGTTTGGAACTTAAATCGTCTGTTAGTACTTCTATCTTACCAGTTGCTCTTCCGGACTTTTTTTTCTCTAATAGAACAAATGATTGTTGATAAATAATTATGAGCAATACCGCGGTATATTAAATACGAGTTTGATTACGGTCAGGTCATATGTTTTCTGTTTATTGTTGTTTGTTGCCTTTGGACTACGGAAAAGATCATTCAAAGCGATGTTTTCAGAGCTTTATTGACGAATCGCAACTGTCAATCAAAAATCTGCTCATCCAATGAAATCGTTCCTTTGGTCCAAAAATGGGTTTTTAACTCCAACATTGTCCGCCGTTTTTTGTTGTTGTTGGTTTAGCGAATTATTCAATCTGTAGTTTCGACGATTAAGTCACCAACCAACCATTTTACGTTTTTGTTACATGCTACTGGCCAAAACTTTTTCAAAATAACTCCGTTTAAATCGAAACGGGACTAACTGTTGGAGTGGTATAGGGGGTTCAACGGAGTAAATGGGCGAGTTCAGCGATTTGGCAATGCTATGCACGCTGATAAATACTGGTGATGTGATTTTGGTGCGTGGTCTACCAATAATGATTTACAAATCTAGCCTTAGTTTTGTTTCATATCAAAGATTTTTTCACTCGAATATTGTTTTTGGAGTAACATTTTTTTTTTTTTTACTCAGATATTGTCCTTGGACTTACTAACAAAATTTCTTTGAAAGCCAGGTTTTCCAGCCCATTTTTGCACGCTGGCAAATGACACTGAATTTCGATGTATGTAATTAAAGTCTAATTTTGACATTTGTTCAAGTCAATTTCTTTAGGAGAAAACATGCTTTGGACTTATTCAGTTTAAACTTAGTCCCAAACCTGTTTTCTCATAAAAAAGTTAGTTGTCTGACTTTGCACATGTATTTGTTTTTGAAATACGACCAAAATGTTTTTTTAAACTGCATTCCCGGCGTTTTTCCATCCTACCAACAACATAGTTCATGTCATTCAAAAAGATCATTTTGATCCAGATCCTGTCTTAAACCATTGACAGTAACTGATAACAACTCCGTAAATTCATATTATGTAAATTTGTCATCGATTTTAACTTTGTTTATAAAATTAAATGTCAACCTTACATTCCTTGAAAATCCTTTTTTTTCTTTTTATTTGTTCTTCTTTATTAGCCGAGGATCTGAATCTATGGCAGATAGTTGCAATGGGGATGTTTATCTTTTGTGCAGTTTTGACCTTTATTGGCACGTGCACTATCATAAACGTGTGTAGAAAACTAAAAGATGAGAAACAGTCAGTTTTGAAAAAACAGAATGACAAAGATATGGAAACACATGATGTTGAAAAAGAAGAAGAGAAAAATCTGCTGGATGGGCCGGATTCTATCGATACAAAAAAGGACCGATCCGTACAACGTGACGCTAGTTCTAAGGGTCTACCACCTAGGACTGATCCTGTTCAAACAATGGAACAAACGACAAAATTCACCGAGGAACGTTACCTAAATGGGAATGGAACAAGTACGTAATTATATACGATCCGTTATCCAAGAAAGGACTGTCTAATTGACCAATCGCTGACCCCGCCCACTTACTCCTTTGGACACGCCCACTGACTCCAACAGGAAGTCCCTCTTCGATTTCAAACGGCTTTAGTCTGCAAAAAGTATGACAAGTGGCATGTAACAAAAAATAGACTGGTTGGTTGGCGACCTAAACGTCGTAACTACAGCTTGTCGAATTTTTATGACCTCAAAATTGTCTGAGTTTTGCTACGCCGTTCAATATTCAAGAAAAATGCCACGGAAAAACATTACAGAAAATAAAAAAAATAACGTCTCTAAAGCAAACTCTGTACTTACCACAATGTGTACTGTTTTAAAAATCCATCAACCATATATATTCTCTACAACTTCTTCAAATTTAGTAAAATCCTGGATTTTGTCGTCAGGGTATTGCTTAATGGTCAAAAATGAGTTTCTAATATATTGATATTTGTTATTATTTTTGTGAATCAGAATGACAGTTTATTCTAAAAATGAAAAAAAGCACTGAAAGTATTGTGAGCTAGCAAAGCATGATGGTATCAATTGAGTAATCTTCTTTGTCAAAGGTTATCATGATTAATGGAATTTAGAAAGTCTTTGCTTTGTAGGGTAGAAAACAGTGTGGACAATGAAGAAATTGCTTGTCACAAGCAATTTCTTCATTGTCCACAATCTTTTCCAAAGCTATATTCGCGTATTCATACAGTGTGATTAGTTTTTTCGGTTCATACCTCGATGAAAACAAAAAATATTCTCTTCACCTCTTAAATATTTAAGAAATTCGCAGTCCTTCATTTTCATAAATTACATTTTACTTTAATAGGTAAGAAATAAATAGTTTTGACAAAGATACTAAGACTATATGTGATAAACAAAACAGGATCTTTGAATTGCATTCTTTTCTTTGTTCCATCGTATGGAATCTGGATTGGTTAAGGTTTCCAGAAGTAATTCAATTTTTTTTTGCGCGCGTTCCATACATAACCCAGTCAACTGCTGAACCCGGAATGTTCCTGCTAATGGCATATGTGCAGTCTGATCTTTAACTATACCAACATTTGGCCCCTCTAAAGTCAGAGTTGTTTATAGAATTAGTTTTCATCCAGAAACTGACCCCCTTTATTTAGGCTTTCGAGTTCTTTCAGTGCATTATTTCTTACCTATTCTGTAAAAAGAACTATGCTTAGCGTGTAAATGATGAATGCCAAATCCCTTTTGAAAGCTTCAAAATTTAATTTATTTCACAACCATTTAATAGAACGTATACATTAATGTACGAAAGACCGGTGGTGACATCAAGAATTCACAGTTCAAACTTCATACATAGTAACTCTGAAGTGTGAAGTCGGAAGTATGAAGTGTGAAGTTGGAAGTATGAAGTTGGAAGTATGAAGTGTGAAGTTGGAAGTATGAAGTTGGAAGTATGAAGTGTGAAGTTGGAAGTATGAAGTCGGAAGTTGGAAGTTTGAAGTGTGAAGTTGGAAGTTTGAAGTTTGAAGTGTGAAGTTAGAAGTATGAAGTGTGAAGTTGGAAGTTTGAAGTGTGAAGTTGGAAGTATGAAGTCGGAAGTGTGAAGTTGGAAGTATGAAGTCGGAAGTTTGAAGTGTGAAGTGTGAAGTTAGAAGTGTGAAGTCGGAAGTTGGAAGTATGAAGTTGGAAGTATGAAGTCGGAAGTTTGAAGTGTGAAGTTGGAAGTATGAAGTCGGAAGTGTGAAGTTGGAAGTATGAAGTCGGAAGTTGGAAGTATGAAGTTGGAAGTATGAAGTCGGAAGTTTGAAGTGTGAAGTTGGAAGTATGAAGTCGGAAGTTTGAAGTTTGAAGTGAGAAGTTGGAAGTATGAAGTCGGAAGTGTGAAGTGTGAAGTTGGAAGTGTGAAGTTGGAAGTATGAAGTGTGAAGTCGGAAGTTGGAAGTATGAACTGTGAAGTGTGAAGTTGGAAGTATGAAGTCGGAAGTGTGAAGTCGGAAATATGAAGTGTGAAGTGGGAAGTATGAAGTGTGAAGTTGGAAGTATGAAGTGTGAAGTTGGAAGTATGAAGTTGGAAGTACCAACTTCACACTTCACACTTCATACTTCCAACTTCAAACTTCCAACTTCACACTTCACACTTCATACTTCCAACTTCACACTTCAAACTTCTAACTTCACACTTCATACTTCAAACTTCAAACTTCATACTTCCAACTTCACACTTCACACTTCTTACTTCCAACTTCACACTTCATACTTCACACTTCATTCTTCCAACTTCACACTTCATACTTCACACTTCACTCTTCCAACTTCATACTTCCAACTTCACACTTCACACTTCATACTTCCAACTTCACACTTCACACTTCATACTTCCAACTTCACACTTCACACTTCATACTTCCAACTTCACACTTCAAACTTCACACTTCATACTTCATACTTCCAACTTCACACTTCATACTACCAACTTCACACTTCCAATTTCACACTTCATACTTCCAACTTCACACTTCCAACTTCACACTTCATACTTCCAACTTCACACTTCACACTTCATACTTCCAACTTCACACTTCATACTTCATACTTCATACTTCCAACTTCACACTTCCAACTTCAAACTTCATATTTCCAACTTCACACTTCATACTTCCAACTTCCAACTTCACACTTCACACTTCAAACTTCACACTTCAAACTTCAAACTTCATATTTAATTTGGTTTCATTATGTACAGTGATTTTAAGAAGTCACCACGGGTCTCATAATTCACATTTCACACTTCCCACTTCAGACTTAATATGTATGAAGTTTGAAGTGTGAACTGTGAATACATGATGTCACCACCGGTCTTTCGTATTAATGGTTTAAACCTTCCAAAATTATTTTTCTTCGTTGCATATTAAACCAATCCAGGTAATGCCAGGATATTTAGTCATGCTAATGGCTAATTTGCCGGTAGGAGACCGAAATGTAGATACAGCTTAGGTGAAGCTGTATTGGCGACATTTTTGTCACCCCACCAACGATTTGTTTGCCTAATTAAAGAATCAACGTACTGAAAGTACTGTAAGCTAGTAAAGCATAGATTTGTTAAATAATCTTCTTTGCTAAAGGTTATCATGATAGAAAATATTTCCCTGTTGGGTAGAAAACATTGTAGACAATGCAGAAATTGCTTGTTACAAGCAATTTCTGCATTTTCCACAATGTTTTCTAAAGCATTTTTCTTGAGATGCTTCAAAAGCGGAATTGAGTTAGAATGGGTAAAACAGCATGCTTTTGAAAGAGTTATCTACAATTTCAATAGGTTTTGCAATATTCCATAAATACATAAGAACTGCTTTTTATTGCGTAGACATTCAATGGATTTAGTGGTTAAGCATCCAGTGGCAGTTTGCACTGATTGAACTTTGAGAAGACTTCAGGATTTTGTCTGTTAACTTAAGCTTTCAAAGCTGACTCTTTGCTAGCTAAAATGTACATCTTTCTAGGCACAGCGAAAACTGTCGTTGATAGTTCGAGGCTAAACATTGGGAAGGTGGGAATCCTTATAGCGGGAGATAGGAACAGTGTCAAACAAGGACGAAGAGAAGACAAATCCGTTAGTGAATTATCAAAAGATGGAGACGAAACGTCAAGCCTGCCAACCACAAAAATGTCTTCCACAACGAAACTTAAACAAATTTACAACGAACGTGACAGTGAAGATGAGGCTTTTGTTGCTCAAGAGATGGGGAACTGACCAATCGTCGATGTCAATCAAACAATCAGTGAATTTTGAACTGCAACATTTTAGTTAAACTTTTTTTGCTGGTTTTCGACTTAAACGTCGTAACTACAGCTTATTCGACCATTTTCCTTTCTTTTATATGCTCTTGTCACATTTCTCTGCAAAATAACGCCGTTTATGATCGAAGCGGGACTTCATATCGCGACCAACGGAATAAATGGCCGGGTCAGCGATTGGTTTATTGAAATCTCATTTACTTTGACAGATTTAATCATTTGAAAATACAGTTCAAAATCCTGAATCTTCGATTTAGGAAGGTCAGGTTGTAAGTTCATAAAATGGCAAAATGAAATCCGCAAACCTTTTGATAAAATTGATCTGAAATCAACACTGTAATCAATATTGCTTTTGTTCATCCAATACAGCAGTCGACAAAAATCTCGTTAAATTAAAGATAAACCTGTCTTGGTCTGCTAGCGAGATTCGAGCAGTCTAGGTGAGGTCGACATTTTTCCAAGTTTCGTATTGGATTTGTTTCTTACATCGGATCACTATTTCTAAATCTGGCCTGTCCTGTGCTTTTGATCACAAAAATCTCACCAAAGTGTTGCAGTGGTTTGCTCGTGTCCTTGGAGCGGCTCTTTAACCCATTTCTTAAAACCAATTTGGTATATGTAACACAAATAAAAGAACATTTTTCGTTAAATTCCATTGAAAATTCTTGAAAAAGCAGATACTTTTCAATTGTCAAGTTTTTATGAAATTCTGTTAAAAGAGCCTCTTTCAGGGCAATGGAGTTAGTAACTTCCGGCAGAGACATCATTTCCAATTTGGTAATAATGTACTTTAAAGAAAAGGGTCTTATCAACCGATTTTATGGTGTATTAGATAGAGCACCTCTGCAAAATCTCAGTTTTTATTATATTTTCTATTCAAAATTTAGTTTCGTCTATCAAAAACGAGCTTTCTGATTGGCCGAAAAAATTATTCATACCCCCATGAACAAAATTTGTAGCCTGCAGCTATTTGTATGCTTGCGCACAAAATAGTTCAATAAAAATATATAGCAAAATTTGTAAAAATATTTTTTTCGTTTGATTTCATTAGATTATAAAAAATGAAGAGAAACGAAAAAACTTATCACCCTTATGTTTGAACCGGCTTCGCGTATTCATAAGGACTGATTGATTTTAGCTCACCTAAGCACAAAGTGCGAGGTGATCTATTATGATCGGTCGTTGTCTGTCGTCCGTCCGTCCGTGCATCCACAATTTACTTAAAAATCTTCTTCTCCTAAACCAATATGCAAATAAAGCTGATACTTCGCAGGCATGTTCCTTGGCTGGATTTCTACAAAAGTTGTTAAAAGAATTTCATTCCATGAAAAATTCTAGATGCTGCGGCATTTGAAAAGGTTAAATTTTAGTAAATCTTTAAAAATCTTCTCTTCCTAAACCAGTTGGCCAATCAAGCTGAAACTTTGCAGGGATGTTCCATTGGTGAAGTTCTACAAAAGTTGTCAGAAGAATTACATTCCATGAAAAACTCTGGTTGCCGCGGCATTTCAAAATGGGAAATTTTTAGTAATTTTAGTAGTTTTTGATGTTTTCTCAGAAACAACAAACTAAAAATTGTTCTCCTACAGTCAAAAACGGTCCTACACCAGGGGTCCAAAATAGGGAAAACACAAAATTTGAGTAAGTTTTAAAAATTCTTCACTTTAATGGGAGGGCATTTATATTTTGTTACTAACACAGCCTGGCTGTTATCTATCAATTTTGATTAAATTATGCCTGTAGGTTAAGAAACACCCCTTCCCTTGGTGTCCAAAATTTAAAAAGAACCTCTCATTTAGACCATGTTCAACAGTCTTTTCCTTCCATTCTACGAAGTCTAAGGCATTGTTATTTGGTATATAACATAACCAAATGGTTTTCTACCATGTTAGCTAAAATCTTAGCCTTGGGATAAAACAAGGCCCTGCCCCAGAGGTCCAAAATTTGGAAAAATGCCCAACGAGAGTAGCTTCATAAGTCTTCTCCTTCTGAAATATAAGGTGAAGGACATTCATATTTGATATGTAGCATTCCTGAATAATTTTGTACTATGTTACAGGAAAATATGAACTTATAATAAAAATGTCTCTGATCTAGGGGTCGAAAATTGCATAAATCGCTTAATTTGAATGAATTCTTCTTAAATATAGGGCCTAGAGCAATAAATTAAAAACATAGAATTATGTTGTTGTCATCTACCATATCCTTCGGACAAAAATGGCTCTTCCCAACGCACCCAAAGTTATGAAAAACGATCAATAAGAGCATGTTCAAATATCTTCCTCTCCCAATGTATAAATTGTAATCCATTCATATTTGGTTTGTAGTACATCCAGATTGTTTTCTACCAAGGTTGCTAAAATTAAACCCATTGGGTCGAAGTGGCCCCGCTCTAGAGTCCCCAAAGTTTGGTAAAATGCTCAATTAGAGCAATATCAAATTCTTCCCCTCTTAACACTGATCTACATTCAATGAAGTTGTAGACAGTAACTAAAGTTTTATTGACATCTTAATACAAAGAATTTCAGGGTAGAAAACTTTGTGAGAAATTGAGAAATTGCTTGTAACTTCTAAGTTCTCCCTTTCTCACAATGCCATAATTAAACCTATTCTCCTGAGGGCGTCAAAATATGGGGTAGCTTGGTAATGGATTAAGCTTCAAAGCCATAGGCATTCATTTTTGTTTTATAGCATTACTGGGTAGTATTTTACCAAGCCCAAATCTTATATTTGTTTTATTTCTTTTGCTCAAGTTCTGTATTTTTATACAAGAAAGTACTGTAACTTGCAGATGGCCCAGGTGAGCGATTAAGAGCCATCATGGTCCTCTTGTTTTCGTTTCACATCTCCTTGAAAAACCAAGATATTCTCTTCATAATTAAAAAAAAGAAAGAAATCGACAAAAAACATGATTTCATTAAACACCAAGTTTCAAATCAGCATACAAAGCACTTTATGAAGATGTATTGGAAAAACTTGGTTTTCTCAAGATATATTGGAAAAACTTGGTGTTGTCTATGTAAAGAAATAGCACATTCAAACTACAGAGTAGTGGGAGGGGGGGGGGTCTGGCTGTTAGTCAGACGCCGTTCGCTTCCGAGTTGTAACCTACACCCTTGAAACTTCATACAATTGTTGCCAATGATCCAAGGAATCGCCCTATTTTGGGGTCTAGTAGGTCTAAAGTCAAGGCCAAAAATTAACTTCGATTGAAAACTGATTCCGTGCTCTAACCCATAAACTATTTGACTCAGGACCTTGAAACTCCATACAATATTGTTTTGGGGTAAAGTAGGTCAAAGTTAAACTATACCACTTGAGTGACGAGCGCTGTTGAGAGGATATGAGTGCGATTGACTACATTCCAGTTTCATTCAGTAATCTATGAATTAAGTTCATACCTCCATGAAAACAGAAAATAAATATATTCTCTTTTATTTCTTATAATTATTTCCATCAAGCAGAGCAAAACAAATATATTTCAAGTTTTAAATAAATTTTATGACTCTATTTTGTGCGCAAGCATACAAAATAGTTTTGTTCTCAAAGTTTTGTTCACTGAAGTATGAAAAATAAGAAAAAAGCCAATAAAACGCTGGCGTCTTGATAGACGAAACTAAGATTGAATTATTTGCAAACCAACGAATTCACTTTTATCTTTTTTCAAAATTGGTCAGATCGTACAAATAATTCTATCCGAAATATTTATGAGCATAGGTTTCAACTATATTTAGATGTATTTAAAAGGTAAAGCAGAGTTTGTCTCAGCTCTGTGTCTCATCACGAAACAGAAAGTCTAACTTTTGTGATAGTCTTGAAGATGAGTATCATTTAATCATTCAATGTAAACTATTTGTTAATCTCTGAAACAAATTTCTGCCAAATTATTTCTGGAAAAGTACAAGTATAATTAAATTCACGGAGCTTCTGGGTTCAAAAATACCAACTTTCATTAAAAAGCTAGGCAACTATATACGGAATTCTTTCAGTCTAAGAAATGAGTTGCTTATTAATGATTTGCTTTGATAGTGATCTTTTTATTGTGTGTTATTGAGTCATCTCGTATGGTAATACCTTTCACTTATGCTTTAATCAATTCCCACACAATCCCTCCTTTTTACGCCCCTCAAGAAGAGGCTTTGAAAAAAAAAAAAAAAAAAAAAAAAAGAAAATGAAGAAATTGCTTGCAACAAGTAATTCATTCATTATCCACAATGTTTTCTGTCCCAAAAGATGAAAAAATTAGAATTCCATCATCTTGAAATTGACGTCTCCGGCTTCTTTCAATTTGAAAAAGTCTAAAAATTTGTTGTGTGGGAATGGGTTAAAGTACGTGTATAACATTCTTCTTATTTATGTGATGCTTGGATTATTTCGGACATTTACATATATCCTTAATAATGGTACAATTATTCATTTTTAACTTCATTTACCATTGATACCATAATATAATCATGTTGTTTTATTCTTTACTCATTCTTTAAAACCTGAAAACAACTATAAATTTTCAAATGGGGGGAACTTGGTCTGGCGAAACCGGTGTGCATGTACCTCCGTGCTCACATTGGAATATTTAAGACATTTACACTCGGTAACGCTTTTAGACGCCCCCTCCCCCCCCCAAAAAAAATGTGTGAAAACATTGTGGGAAATGAAGAAATTGCTTGTCACAAGCAATTTCTTCATTTTACACAATGTTTTCTACCCAGAAAATTGAAAAATCTAAAATTTCATAGGCTTTAATTAGTCGTCTGCAACTCCTTTCAATTTGGACCATTCTAAAATATTGCCGTCTGGAAATGGGTTAAGACATTTACATTCGTTCATAATAATTATTTCATACTTCAGTTGCCATTGAATCAGTTTTAGACATACGAATATTAAAAGTCGTTTACAGTTTCTTTTTCTATTTCACACAACATTATTAGCCAACATAATTCTATCGTTTCGAATTTGCATAAGCTAGAATTTGTGTATTCATTTTTAGCGCCCTAAATGACCTAAACCGCCGATGCACCGTAAAACTCCATCCATTCATTCAGTTATCTATTCATTCGTTCATCCATGTATTCATTTATTTTTTTTTGTTCTTTGGAAAACACTGAACTCAAAAATTTACTTTCATTTGCAAATGCCGAACAAATTTAAAAACGAATCGTTTTCAAAGCCAACAGTTTTCTCCCATGGTATTTGTAGTGGTGTTGTTCCGCATAATCTCCTATGATATTATATCATATAATGATGTAGGTTTTTACCTTCAGTATATATTTCATTTATTTGAATTTTCATCTTAATGAAATCTTACGATGTCTTGTATATATGTAAAAAAAACTTTTAGTTAGTTCGGTTTCCCTCTATCACAGAGCTTTTACTCATTTTCGCCATGTAATTTTAACTACGAATGTGCCGATGTCATTCGTCATTTTTTATGTGTGTCCTTGATCGAGTTAGGGCGTCGTCCTTCTGGTCAAGAGGTACAAGGAACGATTCCTGGGAGCGGATATCGATCTTTTGTCTTTCATTGGCCCACCAATTGACCAATCGCGGCTGTCAATCTAATAACCAGCCGACCAATGAAATTTGTGAAGACCAGAAATGAGATTTGAATTTCGACATTTGCCGCCATTTTTCTCAACCTTTTTTGATGGATTGGCGACTCAAATGTCGTAGCTACAGCCTATTGAAACTATTGTTATGACCTTAAGGTCGCCAACCAACGATTCTACATTTTTGTTACGCCCTTTCAAATTGAAGCGGGACTTCCTGTAAGTGTCAGTGGGCGTGGCTAACGGAGTAAGTGGACGGGGCCAGCGGTTGGTCAATTCGCAACTCTGGTATATTCCTGGGGAAGTAGAATTTAGAAGTATTCATTTAGTTTGCAAGAACTTCTATTTCAACAGAAGTAAAACAACATATGTTTGAACGACGGCTATCGATCTCTGGTCTTGCAAGAGCCAACAAATTCGGTGCTAGTAGTGGTGTAATCTCAAGGACGCAGAATCGAAAGTGATTACTGTAAGTTGTAAGAACTTCTTTTCCATTCAAAGTAACATTGATAGGATAAAAGTCTAAGCTGTGTAAATTTGTACATATTTCTCTTTTGTTTGTTGTAAGTAGTTTTTATTTGCTCACATTCGCTCGATAATTTGTTTTAAGTATACATAACACATGTATGTATTCTTTGGAAGCCCATTTGGGCTGTTTTGTCTTATCGCTAACGTCTAAATAGTATTCTGTATCATTCAGTTACTTAGAACTATTTCACTTCCTGTGTCATGTTTCATGCAAAAAACATAATAAAATTCATGTTATGGAGAAAAAGTAAGAGGGTAAATCGGTTTTCACGCGTTGAGGAAATGAAATTGTGGAAAACATTGAAATAAAAGGATAAATTGCTTGTAAATGGTTAAAATAAATTTTGTACATTATCATTGTCTACAGGACTCGTGAGTTGCCTTATATGTATTAGTTGTAGATATAATATCCCGTAATAAAGAACGATTTTTCGATCTATATCAAATTTACAGATAGCTTGGGTGACAAATGTGTATGATGACTAATTTTCCACAAAATGCGTTTTTAAGCCACGCCTTCATATGATCAGTAAGCGTGTGCCTTGTATTAAGACGTGATCGCACGCAACTTTCAAATCATTCCAAACAGCCGTTTATTACTCGTTTTAAAAAGTAAAATGATTGGTTGGTGACCTAAACGTCGGTACTACAGCTTGAATAAGCTGTAGTTACGACGTTTAAGTCGCAAAACCAACAAAAAGTTAACAAAATGGCGGCAAATTTCGGAGTTCAAATCTCAGGTCCAGGCTAAATAAATCATTTGAATGGTCTGTTGATTCCTTGAATGATAGACACGATAGGTCAATTGAATTAGAATTGTTGTCGTCTGGTAATGCCTTTTAATGACAATTTTTTTCACACTACGACGAAATAATAAAATGCCGTAAATACAAGGAAACTATGTCAAATGTTTTTTATAATCATATGTGACCTTATTATTACAAGGAAAAAGATTTTTACATAACATGCCTTATTGAGCTTTTCCATACATAACCATTATAATGCGACTCCCACGCATTTAGAGATCTGCGCATGCGTGAGAATTTCAACAGCTGTCGTAAAGTAATGGGAGGAGTTAGACTGGTTAAATTGACCCAAAATATTTTCATATGTATAATCTGACGGTGACAAATTACAAATGATATCTTTTTTTTATTTTACATAAGAAAAAGCTTCCCCTAACTACCAGTTCTTTAAAAATCATGTAATATAAAGGACAAAGGGTTTATTGCCTGGCGATGTTTTTAGATATGTATTTATAATTTTCTATAGAATTTGTGAGTTAGTTTGTACTGTTGTTTTCATCTTAAAAAATGAAAGAAAAAAAGAACGACTAACTCTATCCATAGCGACCAGTCAACATTGAATTTTGGCCTCATTTACAATACAACCTTTGGTATCGCTACTACATTATACTCTATTCCACTAATCATATACAATCGAATTTTGACTATCTATAGGAAATATTATGTTACGATAGAGATACAACATTTTTTATTTGCTATGAGCTGTAGAGGAAAATTTTGATATTTCAAGAGACCGAGAAGCAAATACAGGATGGTATATCGAAATCGTAACGTAATATCCCATTTATTATAAAACTATTCTTATCAAATGAATTTGATAAAATTATAAAAAAGATGTATTTCTACAAGTATTTCCTTACTCCTTTGCCATTCTCATTACGTTTATTTGCATTATGACGTCACGTACAGAATGAAATGACGTAATCTTAGACTACCTTATATGAAACCGTATTTGACACTGTTAGATATTACGGATTTTTTTTCTTGACGTGTCCGATTTTGTCTGTTTGGAATGTATATATTTTATTAGAAATGGTTATAGGTATATAATAAAAGATAAAACAAGGTTACTGGTTAAGTAACGGTATTCTCGAGAAAACCACGTCATCGAACAACATTCGTATCATTGCAGTACATGTCCGATACCGATTTCTTCCCCTGTCGAGTAGACTTAGCCCGTATGCATTGAAAGTATACATGTATCTGATTGTACGTTGCGAAAATTGTCTCTGTTGCTCTATAGTACGGTCACTCCATTTCATTTTTCTGAAACAATGACGATCTCCATTCCAATTGACGAATCCCTGACCCCCGACAAGTCAACTCGTTTGAGATAGTAACCGATGTCAGTTTATCAGTAATGCATAACAAAATGCATGCAAATTGTTGATTTGCGAATAAGGCAATTGTCTTGATAAAAAAAGTAGAAAGTGTTTGTTCCCATACATTGGAAAGTCAAAGAGAACTGAACATAAAGATCAATGTCCAGAATATAACGGCATTTTATTTGATTTGTTTGAGTGGGGTTTAATGCCACTTTTAACAATATTTCGGTGATATCGCGGCGACTGGAGCACCTAACCATGGATTTATGGTATTTCTCACACCATTACTTCCACTACATCCTTTCCTAGCCTCAAGCTACTATCCGAATTAGGTTTACGATTATCCACCAATTGGTGAGAGACTTTCCGAGCCTCCAGCTGTTCAACCCAGTTAGGATTACGATTATTTACTCATCGGTGGTAGACGAATATTGGAAAGGATATTTGCTGTGACCAGGGGGAATAGTAATTGAACACTTTTGTAATTAGTGCCTTAAAGGCTCTATGGCTCTCGTTGGGACATACTTCCTCAAAAATAGAATCCAAAAATCTTCGTTAAAACTTTTTATAGGCCCATCCTTTCAATTAATTCAGAATAGGTCAAAAGCCCGCTATAAAATGCTTCATGTGTCTTTTTGGCAAAGCTTTTCATAGCGGGATTAAGGGTGATCTATTTGAAATTATAAATAGGGTGGTCAGTGAATAATTTTAACGAAGACCTCATGGCTCATTTTTGAAGAGCCTTTAAGGATTCATAGACGAAGCCTTTTTTCATCGAATGATTAGATTTTATTCTATTAACATCCGCGAATGCATCCATTAATGTACAGTCTAGCTGTAAGATAGCATAAAAACAATTATTCAAAAGGAAATTTATTCATGTAATATTTACAGAAAAAGGGAAAAATTGTCTCTCGATAGTCTGTAATAAACTGGTGAACGACTGATAAATAAGAGATTATTCGTAATAAAACTGGTGAACAATTATTAAATAAGAGATAATACGTAATATATAAGGTGGACAATTATTTTATAAGATATAGCAGTACGGTCTGCCTTCACACCAGTCAATTAACCAAATTAATTAGAAATTAATAATTCAGTGCGGGTAATCAATCAAAATGAACATGGAAGAATTAATTTTAAGAGAGCCTCATCTATTTGTCCATGGTTCATTGGTAAATGTAGCCCGACCTGACCTCAAATAAAATCCACCTAAAGTGCGATCATCACAGTTTATTTCGATGACTTGAAAAACTGTTCATTGGCAAGTCCAACATGTAAATTGAACTGGTAGTAATGGGGTTTGAAAAGGTTTAAGATGTATACCTTAGGTAAGGTACATGTATGTGTGTAATCTTAATTCTTTTCGTTCATTAAGTTCAGAATACTCATACTTTAAAATCATTTAAGGATTTGTTTGAATGGGGTTTAACGCCGCTATAAGCAATTTTACAGTCATATCGCGGCGACTGGAGCACCAAACAATGGATTTCTGGTATATTTCGCACCAGTCCAACCATTACATTCTTTCCGAGCCTCCATCTGCTGTCCCACTTAGGTTTACGGTTATCCAACCATTGGCGAGAGACAAATGTCGGAAAGGATATGTGCAACCGCTGGGGATATTTCGAAAATGTATTACCTTAATGTGGTAATTTGAACGAATGAAGGAAGCGTAAATGGTAAACGTCTTAAAACATGTTAAAAAATTGTTTTGCAGAAAAACAAACTAGAGCGCCTGTACTTTTTAGCTTGAATCTTTTAACTTGAAGTTGGTTACCATTTTTTATCTGTTTATTTATTTATTTATTTATTTATTTATTTTTTTTTTTGAAGAAATAGGAAAAATCTAAAAAATACCAATTTATTTTGTTACCCGAAGCCAGTTTTATCATGCATCGTGCAACACAAGATAATTTTACGATTTAACATGAAACTCATTATGCATGTTATCTGGTGCACCAAAATGTCGTACGAAAACCGCAAGACAAGTCGTCATCAGGCATGCAAAAAGTCGTAACTACAGCTTGAAGCGCGATTCTTGATCTGTCGTGATTTTCTTTTAAACAAGTTGATCTTAAACCATTTTCATGCAACAAAAGTTTAGACTGGTCCAAATTGAAAGATGCAGCAGATGACAATTTTAAGTTGATGAGATTTTTTTTTTCGTCTTTTTGGATAGAAAACATTGTGGAAATTGAGGAAATAGCTTGGTACAAGCAATTTCTCCATTTTCCACAATGTTATACTTTTTTTTTCTTGATGGGCTTAAAGAGGAGGAATTGTGAAAGAATGGGTTAACCGATTCCAGAATGAAAAAAAGCTGGTAAGAAAGTCTTGTTTTCAAAGCGAACAGCTATCGCTAGTATCATTGTCCTACACATGGGCAGAATCACTTAAACTTTTTCCTGTACAAACCAGGGATTTTACATCGCTGTGATTTTATAATTGAGAAAAAATTGTGATAAAAGGAGATATTGGGGTTAAAAAGGGGGGTTGAAAAATCATCTGGTCGCATAAATTTCGAGCTATAGATTATTATCTGAGGTCAATAGGATCGTTTTGAAGTTTAAGAGAGGAAAAGAACCTGTTCTGATTCTCGATTTTCTTTGAGAGAGGTAATCTTAATCCCGTCTAAGGTTGAGGGTTCGCTCAACCAATTCCCAAACAATGACGCTTTGTAATGCCCCTTAAGAAAACCAATCGAAAAAAAACATTGTTTAAAATGAAGAAGGTTCTTGCAACAAGCATTTTCTTCTTTTTCAGAATGTTTTCTACCCAGAAAATTAAGAAAAAATAATAACATTTCATGAAGCCGCTATAGGTGGTGTATTGTTCATTTCAACGGACAAATTCTTATTCTCTATGGGCGGCTTAAATGTAAAAAATACAGCTTTATTCAAGTTGTATTGTCGACGATTTGATCTTCCGCTGATGAAATGCAAGCAGAGTTTATAAAGAAACTTGAAATGAATAAGGAAATGAGAAAGGACACAAATCTGATTGATCTAAATTAAACAGTCATATGAGCCGGTGCGTGACATTTCCAACCATTACACAGGTGCGCCAAGTAAAGACTCAGATCAGCCTGTGCATGCGCACAGTCTGATCAGAATCTTCACTCTGCGCTCTGTAGAAGGATACTGACCCAAAGGTTCTTTAAACAATCAGCGAATATTCTAATTGCCCTAAATGGCTGTCCAGGTTGCTCAATGTGTGCAAGTCACGCACATGCCAAATTGTTGGAAATGTCACGCACAGGCACATATCTGTTTACGTATTTCCCTGACGACGCAATTTTAGACTAGTCCAAATTCAAGTTGAAGTTGAAGACGATATTTTCTAGTTGATTAGGTCTTGAATTTCTTTGTGTTTTGAGTTTGAAAACATTTGGAATAATGAATAAATTGCTTGTCAAAGTAATTTATTCATTGTCAACAATGTTTTCCAAAGCTCATTTCTTGGGGGCGCCGAAAATCGTCATTGTGTGGGAAAGGGTTTAGTTGGGACAAATTAGCATCAGTCATATCTAAACAGACTCATGGCATACGTTCCTCCACACTTCTGACTCGAGTCACCCGGACAGTTGTACGTACATCCTGTATCTATAGTTGAATAATCAGGATCACAGAAACAGTTCACATTCTGAAATATAAATTATAGCATTTGGGACACGTGGAATACGCATCCAGTTCATACTTTTGACTCGAACATTCTGAAATATAAATTAAAGCATTATTGACATATCTTTATATATACATATGGCATACGCATCCCGCCTGCTCATTTGACTCGAATATTCAGAAATATAAACTATATCATTATGGGCATGTCTCTGTATACTCAAGGCGTACGCCTCCCACCCATACTTTTGACTCGAACAAACTGAAATATAGATTATAGTATTATAGGCATGTCTGTATATTCTAATGGCGTGCTCCTGCACCTTTGAGACTAAAGCATTCTGAAATGGTCAATGCGCACGCTTCCCGCCGTACTTTTGAGACTTAAACATTCTGAAAAATAAAGGCCATTCCTGTATATACTCATGGCATACGCCTCCCACCTGTACCTTTGGTTCGAACATTCTGAAGTATAACTTACAGCAATCAATACTCATGGCCTACGCCTCTCGCCCACACTTTTGACTCAAATATTCTAAAATATAAATTATGGCATTTTGGATATGTCTGTATATTCCCATCGCGTACATCTCCCGCTCGCACATTGAGACTCAAATATTCTGAAATATATATTATACCATTGGGGACTTATTGGAATATACCCATGGCGCACTCTCAAGCCAGCACTTTTAGGACACAGTTATTCTAAAATATAAATTATAGCGATATGGTCATGTCTGTATGTACTCCTGGCGTAGTCCTCCCGCCTGTACCTTTGGGTCGAACATTCTGAAATATAAATCAAAGCAATGTGGACTTTTCTTTATACTCATGGAAAAAGCCTCTCGCCCATACATTTGATTTGAATATATTAAATATAAATTATAGCATTATGGACATGTCTTTTTACTTGTGGCGTAGGCCTCCTGCCAGCTCTTATGAGACTCGAACATTCTGAAATATAAATTATAGCATTATTGACATGTCTGTATATACTCATGGCGTACGTCTCATGCCTGCACTTTTGGCTCAAACATTCGAAAATACAAATTATTGTATTTTGGACATACTTTCGACTCGAATCGAATTTCATGATGTATTAGCTATAAATACAGCATGAATTCGCGGAACTGCATTAATCATTAGCAGACGACAGAATTTTAAACTGTTCCAAAATCAAAGAAGTTGCAGACCTAAAATTTGGTTGATGAAATCTAAATCAATTTTGTGTGGCTCTTTGGCGATTTCTCCATTGTTCACTATGTTTTTCTAAGCTTTTCGGGCGTAAAATGTATTATTGTGTGGGAATAGGTTAAGAATGTCATAATCCGATATGATATGCAGAGATTCTGGAGTTTTGAGATCTGCTTAGCTGTAATTTAAAAAAAATAAAATAAAAAAAAAAAAAACCTTTCCCCGACGAAATTATCGTAGCGTTGTTGTATTTAAAAAATGAGTATTCAGAGACGGATTATGCCTATCAGTGCTTGTTACAAAAATATGATGTGAGCGCATGCGTGACATTTTCAACCATTAAACATATGCATCAAGTCTCTTCACTCAGCAAATGTTCTAATTTCCCCGAATGACTGTCCTGGGTGCTCAATGTGTGCGAGTCTCGCACGTGCGAAATGGTTGGAAATGTCACGCATAGGCTCATTTAAATTGACTAAGGAAATAAGGACGTAACAGGTTAGAATAAGGATGAAGCAGATTATAGCGTCACTTTTTTTTTCTCTTACAGTTATATCTTTTTTTGAACAGTACTTCTCCTCACTGAGCTCTGCTCGTCCATAAAGCTAAATATTCATATTTAGATAAACACTAAGTCCTGTATTAAGCGACCACTGAAGGAAAGACCAAAAGTGGTCGCTTAAAAGACTGGTCGTTTAATACACTTTATTTTGAAAGATATGAAATATTGATTCGATTGCAACGATTGCACAGTATTCTCGCCTAATCCTTTTCTGCTGGTACTCATTAGAATCGAGTGATTGACACGATTCTAACGAGTTACAACAATATAGAATTTTGATACGATTTTGTAACGAAAAATGTTTTCGCCTCTTAAGAAGTTTGTTTTCTAAAGAAGGACTTCGATTTTGGTCGCTTAATCGAAGTGGTCGCTTAATAGAAGAGGTCGCTCGAGCAAAACCGACTGTACAACTACAATCAATTTAAGAGATGAAGAGAATATTTTTTGTTTTCATGGAGGTATGAACCGAAAAACCTAATCACACTGTATGAATACGCGAAGCGGATTCATACATTGTGTGATTAGGTTTTTCGGTTCATACCTCCATGAAAACAAAACATATTCTCTTCATTTCTTATAATTTAATAGCATCGAGCGAAAAAACCAAAAGCTTTACAAGTTTTGATACCTTTTTGTATGGAACTATTTTTGTGCGTAAGCATACAAACTCGCTGCGTGCTCAAAATTTTGTTCATTGAGTTATGAATAATTTTTTTCGACCAATCAGAACGCTCGTTTTAGATAGAGGAAACTAAAGATTAAATTATAAAGTCATAACAATGTATAATTTCGGAGTGGGGATATACAAAAAAGCTTCACTTATCTAAAATTTGAAATTAGTATTGTGTAGGGCTTTGAATAAACAGTATCAATAAGGACTTACAAGTAATTTTGGGAAAAGATGAATGGGATATTTGGAAAAGATGACATTTTATCAGAAGTAACGATTTTGAATAACAAGGCTTCAAATTAGACAAAAACAAAACAAAGACATAAAAAAAAAAAAAAAAAAAAAAACCCAACCACCGACCAAACTCAGAAGGAACTGTCAAATATGAAAATGAACATTCTAACTTGAATGGTCTTGGGGCAACGGGATAAGGTTATATTTAAGAGTCAAACATACGCAAAATACAAGATTATAAAACAGAAAGCCCCGCTTTAGCATGACATGGTTTCATTGAGTTAAAATATGAAATAAATAACATTTTTGGCATTTGATAGACTACATGTTTGTCAAATTTCAAGAAATTTTGCCTACACGTATTGGGGTTTCGATGAATATTCAAGTTTGACATTAAGTCCCCTTTTCCGTGACAAGATTTCAAATTCAAAAAACCGAGAAAAGAGCATGAGAAGTTCAAATATTAAGTTACACCCAAATCGGTTTAACCCATTCTCACTCAGTGACGCTTTTAGCCGCCCCCAAGGAAAAGTGCTTTGGAAAACATTTGGAAAACATTGTAGAAAATGAAGAAATTGCTTGTCACAAGCAATTTCTTCATTTACCACACTGTTTTCTTCCCAGAAAGTTGAAAAAAATCCAAAATTTGATAAACTTTAAATTGTCGTCTGCAACTTCTTTCAGTTTGGGCCAGTCTATAATTTTGCCGTCTGGTAACGGTTTAATGGTTTTGGAGGAATCGCGGACAGACCGATGTAATTTTGATTGACAGACGAAGCGGCGACTTTATGTTTGCCCTTCGGGTAGCATACAAATACAGAGCTCCAAAAACGCCATATCCTCTTTTCCTACAGCCAACATATGACAAAAATCTACTCCAAAATTGCTATCGAATTAAAAACATGAACCTCCGTAATAAAAAAAACAAAAAAACAAACAACAACAACACATTAAAAACCCACACACAAACACCAAATCAAAGTACTGAAAGTACTGTAGGCTAGCAAAAAATGGTTGAATTTAGAAAAAATCGTTTCCTTGTTTGGTAGAAAACATTATGGACATCGAAGTAATTGCTTGTTACAAGTAATTTCTTCATTGTCCACAATGTTTTCCAAACTTTTTTTTTGTGCTTAAAAAGCGGAGTTGAGCAGGAATAGTTTAAAAAGCATGCTTTTGACAAATTTCTCTTCAATTTGAATAGAGTTTGTAATATTCCTGAAATACATAAGAACTATTTTTTTATTACGTAGGTATTCCATGGATTTGGTAGTTAAGCCTCCAGTGGCAGTTTGCACTCGTTGAACTTTGAGAAGGCCTGAAAATTTGTCTGTCAACTAAGGCTATCAAAGCTGACGCTTTACTAGCTAAAAACAAAAACAAAACATGTAAAATTTTCCAGAAAGATGTATAGACATCAAATCTTACGGCTGAACTGTTATTTTAAAACGCTGATAAAGCTGAAAGAGATACGACACTCGAATAATTAATCATTTTGAGACAAAGATTATTTGTTTGTGTAAATAAATGGAAGTATTACTGGGACTTTAATATAACCCCATACAATATACGGCGTCGGGTTTAGCCCTTGTCATGCTGAATATAATACTTATATGAATTCGTATTAAAATCATAGGCCTGAAAGCACTAGAAGCACCGGTCAACCCTTTCCTGTTTTATCCCTGGCGTCGTTGTTTTTTTAAAAAGAGAAAACATTGTGGAAAAAGAAGAAATTGCTTTTGACAAGCAATTTCTACTTTTCCCAAAATATTTTATACCCTACTGAATGATTATTTTTATAAATAAAATCAACTTTCAATTGTCGTCTGTAAAACCATTGAATTTGGACAGGTCTAAAAATTTGTAAAACAGGACAGGGTAAAGGGTAGAAAATGTATTAAAAATTAAATTCATAAACAACTCCGGGTGATGGAGTCATACAGGAGGTGTAGACTAAGATCAGACTGCACTTATGTGCTGGCTGATCTTTGTCTACACCACCTACCAAAAGAGGAATAGTCCGGGTTAAGGATGACAAGGGTTAAATAAACTAGAATCATCGCAAAGTGTATTTATAAATGCCCCTACCAATCGTTTTGTTCTCAAATATTTGACCTTTGACCTACGTTACACCAAAACAATAGGGTACCTGCTTCTTCGGTCATAAATAACATTTAAATGTATGAAGTTTCAAAGTACAAGAGCAAAAAGCTTATGAGCTGGAGAACGGAAACTGTTTTCAATCAATGTTCAAGTATGACTTTGACCTTAAACCAACGTGACCCAAAATAATAGGGCGATTTCTTGGATCAGCGGAAACAACTGTACGAAGTTTTAGGTACGTAAGTTGATTTTAGAGTTGGAGCGCGGAAACGTAACCGTCTACGAACGGGTGGAAGGACGGACAATCAGTCAGACATCTTTTCCCCCTCTATTTCGTGGAGGGGGGGGGGGGTTATAGTCAATTTAAGATTCTGATCAATCATGCGATTTGGTATTGTCAGAGTTACATGTCCTCAGTTAGCTTTATTGACAGGCTTGAAGCATGTTTGTTGTTTTGACAAATGATATGTGGCTACAACTAATTCAAGCTGTAGTACAAAACCATTTCTCCGACACAGCTATATCAAATCAAAATTATAATCCATTAACTCACCATTTCAATAGTAATGTAAACACCATTGCATGTATGTGGTTTAAATGGCAATGGTGCCCTTATTTCCGGAATAAAGTAATCCTATCTTTTCTTTCAAATGGGCAAATAGCAGTATCTGCTGGAGTGGCAGTGCCTCAAGTGGCTTTAGTACATAGGTTAAATCGTCTTTTTGATTAGAGCTGTATAAACAAATGTATTGAAGTATTTTGCAAAGATACCATTCGTACTCGAGTTATAACTTTGAAATCCGTCAATAGGCGAGTAAAATATCGTTAATATCGAATCAATCGACAAATAAAATCGTTTGTTTACTTCTAAATGGACTTTTAACTCTGTCATTTATGTAAAGCATTTTCCTAGTTTCGTCGTAACCACAGATCGTTCTAGCTGTAGTTACGACGTTTAGTTCGCCAAGCAACTGTTTTAGTTCTTTTACCTAGCAAAGCCTCAGCTTTGATAGCTTAAGTTAAAAGACCAAATTTTGAGGTCGTCTCAAAGTTTAACGAGTGCAAACCGCCACTGTAAACTTAACCACTAAATGCCTACGCAAAAAAAAAGGTTCGTAGGTATTAAAGATATATTGCAAACTCTATTTCAGGAACATTGCAAGGTTATCTCCTAGGTGTTTTGGCTCACTTGAGCACATCGATCTTCAAAGAAGTTGCAGACGACAATTTCAAATTGTTGAAATCCTAAAATATTTATCTCTTTATGTAAAAAACAATGTGGAAAATGAAGAAATTGTTTTTACAAGCTATTTCTTCATTTTCCACATTGTTTTCCACAATTATTTTCCTTGAGCGTAAAAAAGGGGGGGGATTTAGTGCAATACAGTTGTAAAAGTGCCCATATTTATTTAAGTTCTTGCGACAGTGTTGCACTAAGCCCATGATATATTCTACTTACCTTTGCAGCAAACACTGCGTTACCCAAACAGTCGTTGTAACAGATCTCAATCGTCATGGCCCCGTTGTAGGTGAGCCTGTCCGGGTTACAAGGTTGTCCGTTACAGTCTGCGGCGTAACAACCGATGTAGGTGTAGCTTAGAGGCGCTGTAATCATATTAACCCTTTCCCTTACAATCAGTTTATATCCATATGATATAATACTTGAGAAAATATTGTGGGAAAAGAAGAAATTGCTTGTTACAAGCAATTTCGTCTTTTCCCACAATATTTACTATCATATAGGAGTGTTACTTTTTTAAATTGTTCTTAATTTACAAGCTAGCCTTTCGAATTTGTTTCAGTCTAGGATTTTGAAAATTAGTGCAGGGTTAAAAAAGAATGGCATAGGTAAAAGTGGTGAGTCGTTTAGAAAGAATTAGGTTGAATAGTAATATCCATTATGGATTGGGAATAATATTGATGATAATAAAACGACGATGATAATTCTAATGAAAATACAGACATACATGTATCAGCACGGATTTATTATTATTATTATCATCATTATTATACATGTAATCACTGTCGAAAATTTGAACTTGATCTAAACTTAATCTTCCTAAAATACGTATCGGAGCATTCGGCAAAGTCGAAATTTATAACTAGACACAGTTTTTGCCTTGTTCTACCCCATTAATTTTATTTTAACGAGACAAAATTTCATAAAGAAATGCTAATAACTAACATTTAGAAGAATTCGTTGAAATACTATTGCCTAATAATTCAGCTAACAACTCAAGATTTCTTTTTTTTTTCTTCTTCTTTTTTTTTTTTTTTTATTCTTGTCAAAGATTGTGAAAGAATTCTAATTAACTGGCAGGATGCCGACTTGGCTTAACCCTTTCCTGTTTTTTGAAATTTTAGACCAGTCCAAATGGAAAGAGGTTGCAGACGACAATGAAAAATGGATGCCATTTGAAATGAAACCATCCTATGTGATAGAAAATATTGTGGAAAAAGGAGAAATTGCTTGTTACAAGCAATTTCTTCTTTTTCCACAATGTTTTCTTGAGTAAAGAATCACAGGAACGTAAAATCCCGTATTTGAACGGGAAAGGGTTAACAACGCATTGATCTTTAGATACGGTCCATAGACGACAAGTGTACAACAATCAAATTGGTTCCTAAACCCATTACCAGGCGACAAAATTTTAGACTGGTTCAAATTGAAAGGAGCTGCAGATGACAATTTCAAGTTTACAAATTTGAGATTTTTTCAACTTTCTGGTTAGATCAAGCTTGTAACAGGCAAATTTTTTCACAATTATTTATTTTGACGGGCGTCAAAAGGGATCACTATGTGGAAATGGCTTAACAATATTGAAGGCGAAATATTTTATTTGATAATTAGCATAAATATAGTCGCGTCGTTGTCTACTGAAAAGTTTATTCTTTAATGAAGATAACCAATTTTATCTCTTTATTTATTTTATTTTAGATGACTTAGTGTTTTCCTTGGATGGTTCTACAATGATTTCTATTTTTTCGATTTGTTTGTATCATTCATTTAAAGAAAAGGAAAACAAAAACTTAAAAAAAAAAAAAAAAAAAAAAAAAAACACGAAAACCATAGTGGACGTTTTAGAATCGATGGACCGCCGGCCACGCCCACTGACCTCCGACAAGAAAGTTCGGCTTAATTTTCTACGTTAGTTTGCAAGATATTTGGTCAAGAGCATTAAAGAGCAAATCGTCGATCTGCGACGTAAACGTCGTACCTACAGCTTGAATATCATGCAATTACGACGCATAAGTCGCAAACGTCACTTCAAAGGTCAAAGGTCACTTCCTGTCGAAATGAAAAATTGATTGGTTGACAGTTTTTTTTTATTCCTTAGTGTTACTTACGTGTCGGTTGCGTCTTTGCATAATATGTACTTCCTGACAGGGTGCCAGTGGTCTGCCCCGCGCTGGTATAGGTTTCTGTGCACCCAACACAACTCTACAAGCAAACAATAACACCAAATATGACTGGCATTTCTCGACTTCAACAGCTTGATTAACCCATAACCAGGAAACAATTTTTAGACCGGTCCGAATTGAAAGAAGGTGATGACGAAATTGTTTTAGAATTGGAAAACGAATGCAGAAATAGGGTAGAAATCAATGTGAAACAAAGGGAAACTGCTTGTTGCGATCATTTTTTCATTTCCTTGTCGTAATAGGTTTATTATATAGTCGTAAAAATAATAAACTCTTTCCCGTTCAACCCCTGGTTTTTACGTCCCTGAGATTTTATACTTCAGAAAACACTGTCGAAAAAGAAGAAATTGCTTGTGAAGAACATTTTCTTCTTTTTCGACAATATTTTCTACCCTAATGAATAGTTATTTTTCAAGTAAAACCAACTTGAAATTTTCGTCTGTAAAATTTGGACAGGTCTTTAATAACAGGAAACGGGTAACTGCTGCTTAAATCATTTGTAGTTGCGATAATTTGGTCCCCTAATAACGACATGCACCTACCGTTGAACTCGCTGAATAAAAGAAACTGTCACAAGTTGCCTCGTTGGTACATTTTGAAGCACAAGTAATAGCGGTGATTCCCGAAACAGCACTGAACGCGTTGGTCTTACAAGACTTGCCCGCAAGGTCGGGGTGCTCGTAGAAAACTGTAAAAACGCCACAATCCACCACTGAGATTAGAAATAAAAAACAAAAAATGACGATAAATTCCATAGTTAAAGTAGATTAAAAATGGTCTTGCTTGTCTTTTTTTTATAACGAATAAAACAAATAACTACATTTAATATTAAAATTTGGTCCTGAAATCAGTGAATCGCATGAATGGCATATTGGAATTATATTCGGACCAGCACGTCACCAATTAATGACCAATTACATTATAAAACAGGCCTCGTCACGGAGACTTATTAATTTTAAACCAAATGAATTAATTGGTTTTCTAAATCTGATTACATCTATAACACATCGTCAAAAAAAATAAAACTCAACTTTATTTGGCATTCGGCAAAAATGCATGCCATTGACCATTTACAATTTTTTTACATGGAAATATGGCAATGAGAGAATAAACATTAACATTTAATAGATGAAGAGAATATTTTTTGTTTTCATGGAGGTATGAACCGAAAAAACTAATCACACTATATATGAAAACGCGAAGCGGATTCATACATTGTGTGATTAGGTTTTTCGGTTCATACCTTCATAAAAACAAAAAATATCCTCCTCATTTCTTATAATTTGATAGCATCGAGCGAAAAAAACAAAAGCTTTACAAATTTGATACCTTTTTGTATGGATTTATTTTGTGAGGAAGCATACAAAATGACTGCGTGCTCAAAATTTTGTTCGTTGAGGTATGAATTAAATTCTTCGACCTATCAGATCGCTCGTTTTTGATAGACGAAACTAACAATTAAATTATAACAAATTGCATTCAACCAAACAATTAATGAACATTATTGTGAAAGACTAAATAAGATTCCTTGATTTGACAGGCTTCCTTAATGAATTTACGGTGTTTACTTCTTAATTTTAGACGATAGTAATCTAATAAATTCATTGATGTTAGGCCATGTACATTGAATAGATTTCTGTCTAAGATCTTTAAATCTATTACATATACATAGAACTTGATATTCAGACCCGATTACGTATAGTCGACAGATTCTGTTGTTTCATTCTACCTTATTAATTCTACCGATTTCAAGTCCTAGTTTGTGGGATGATAATCTAAACTGTATGAGTTTTATTCTTAATGATTCGTTTTTAGATAGGTTTACAGAAGTCTGTCTGGTTGTTTCAGTCAGTGCCAACATCATAATATGTTTGACCCATTAACAGTCGATGAAAATATAGACTGGTCCAAATTCAAAGATGGCGCAGAATATAATTTTTAGTTGATGAAATTTTGATATTAATTGTGTGTTTTTTTTTTGAGGTAGAATACTTAATGAAGAAATTACTTGATACTTAATGAAGAAATTACTTGATACAATCAATTTCTTCATTCCTATGCTTTTTTTTTGGGGGGGGGGGGTAAAAAAAGCAGGATCACGTGGGAATTAATTGAAATTGATAAAATATTTTAAAAACAAATTAAAGTATATAAGAACAGATGAATTTTTCAGAAACTGTACACAGGAAAGTGCCTCCTTTTTTCTGAACAAAGTTTCAGGAACGGTCATTTCAGCAATAAAAGTCGTTTGAAAATACTATAGACCTGGAATCGTGACGAGGATAGGCCACGGTAGACATTTCGTTAGCATTTCGTCGTTGGGCGTGCAAAATGTCGTAACCTCAGCTTTAATCAAGCTGTAGTTACGACATTTTTCACGCCAAGCGACGATTTGTCTAATAATTGGTGCATAATAAGTAATTAGTTTTTTTTTTATTATATATATATATATATATATATATATATATATATATATATATATATATATATATATATATATATAAACAACGAAATTGAATACAATTGACCAATCTCGGCTGTCTTTCAAATAATCAGTCGACCAATGAAATCATTCATTTAGACTGAAAATTAACTTTGAACTCCGACGATTTGCTTCTTTATTTTATATACCTTTTCACATATTATGTTAACCCTTGTCATGCTGAACCCGGAATATTACTGTTTTCGCAGGAGGTATAGACAATGATCAGCCTGCACACATGCCATTCCATTACACGTAACTCATCCGGGGTTTGACGCTAAAGCTAAAGTACAAAGTATTCAAATTACGTGAATATCGAATAGCTTTTAATTTTTGTACAAGGTCAGGGCACAGTCTGGCGTTTTTATTTCATTTATAATTAAATAATTAGTAATAGAATAATATATCAAACCAGTGACCCGAAGAACCAATTTGTATTAGAACTAATTGCGTAGGCTATTAGTCTTGTAGTTTTGAAATATATGTGATTAACCCTTTCCCTTACATTCCTTAATTTTTACCTCCCTGTGATAACATACTTGAGAAAACATTGTGGAAAAAGAAGAAATTACATATAAACAGCGATTTCTTCTTTTTCCACATTATTTTCTGTGATTTAGGATGGTTGCTTTTTGAACTGAACCTACTTTATGAAGTCGTCTGTTTATTCAAAATTATTATTTACCAGTAAATGTTTCGAGTAAAATATGTTAATTCAACTCTGACAAAACAACAACAACAACACCACCCCCCCCCCCCCCAAAAAAAAACCCAAACAAAAAAAAAAAAAAAAAAAAACAAAAAAAAAAAAAAAAACTACAAAAAAAAAACTATCTGATAGTGTCAAATACGGTTCCATATAAGGCAGTCTAAGATGACGTCATTTTCATTCTGCAGATGACGTCAAAATGTGATAAACGCATACTTACCAATAGATGTATTCACTCCAGCGCATAACGTTATGGTATACGTAGAGAATACATGTTGTTGTTAGTGTCAGGTCTTATGATTTAGGAAGATTTTCTTTCAGTAAATCTATGTGTAAAATTCAGGAACCCATATTATAGGGGTTATATTGATCCGAGAGTAATAATGTAATGTATTTTGATAGAGTACCATTATAATGATTCTAAGCGCAAAAATTGAAAGCTCTATGCCTTATGGTTTTGGCAGAGAATATTTTTGAAGATTTCCTTCTTTAACTCCTTGTAAAATCTCAGAACCTACAAATTACAACACGGGGCTTAGCATAATCTTAGATAACAATTTAAAGCTTTTTTGTAGAGTACAGTAAGTAATTTTGCAAGCAAAATTTGACAGCTCTACGCGCAATGATTTGTATGAAGAAGATTTTTAAAGATTTCCGTCTTTATTCTTAAATAAATCAACCACAACATTGGGCTTAGATTAATCCTATATATAACTGACGGATCGCTGGCCCCGTCCACTGACGCTGCTGGCCATGTCAACTTGCTCCGAAAGGAAGTTCAACTTCCAAATAAAATGGCGTTATTTTGTAAAATGCAAGACCAGTTACATGTGACAAAAATGTGAATGGTTGAGTGGCGATCTTAATATTATAACTACAGTTTGAGTAAGCTGTAGTAACGCCTTTTGAGTCGAGGTCATCTGGTAGGCTATAGTTTAATTTTGTGAGACTGCATGCATACTTTGAAAGGTCTAGACCTTTTATCTCACGAAAAGGCGATTTTCCGAAAAATCCATACAGTATCTGTAAATTCGAAGGAATGGTTTGTGTTGATCCAAGACTAATATCTTTAAAACATTTATGTTTCGTCACCCGGATTTTTCTGACTTATATCTATCTAAAATCGAGGATCCTACAACAACGGGATAATTTTAATTGCAGAAAAATAATTCGACCTACATACCAAATTCTAGGCCTTGCAGTTTTTGAAAGAAAATACCTTTTTAAAGTTTAGTTTTTCACTTTGTTTCCATGGCAATCAGAGTCCTTCATAGATTTCAATTCTGCTAAATGTCTTGAAAGAACAAGACTTCAGGCTATTTAGTAATTACTGTGAAGTTTTGTTGAAATACCAAAGTTTTAATTTCCAACAGACAGACAGAGAGACAGACAGACGATTGACATTGATCTCCACGATAGCTCGATAGCATTTGAACGAGCAATACTTAAGGCTAATTAGTAATAACTTTGAAATTCCAAAGTTTAAACGTCCAACAGACAGACGATTGACATTGATCTTCACAAAAGCTTATCCCGAGCACTTTATGCCCGGGAGGCCTAAAACTGGGATTGATTTGACCTGCTCCACCTTATTTGTGGATATTTTGGACTATTCCTTTTTGATACTCGACCTTTTTGTTCAAGGACTTATTCTGTCAAATGGCCTTTTTAAACATACTTTATCTTTAACACCAATTTCCAAAAGCTTTCGATTCTAAGTCAAATGCAGACGGATCTTACTTTGTCTACCTATTTTTTTCAAACATCAGTGGAACGGCAACATTCATTCTGGACTACCAGCTGATTAGCCTATTACCAGACGATAAAATTCTAGACTGGTCCAAATTGAAAGAAGTTGAAGATCACAACTTTTAGTTGATGAAATTTCAAAACTCTTTGTCTTATGGTGTAGAAAACAATATGGATAATGAAGAAATTGCTTTTAACGAGCAATTTCTTCATTTTTCTTTATGTTTTCCATACCTGTTTCTTGAAGGGTGTCATAAAGCGTTTTTGTGGGGGGAGGGGTCAACTTGCTCTGGCTAATTATATCGACGAATCACGCATGTCATAGTCACACTCAAAAATTGTCAAATTAGAGGCTTGTTTCTGAAGAAGTCACTATAAATCAATATCCTTGTCCATAAAAGCCTTGTTTAAGAATCAATGAGGGATTCTTATAAAGGGTCACCCCTAAATCATTCCTGTGAAATTTTGTTGAAATCAGCGCTGTTCTTTCCGAGGAGATTTTTAGAGTAAAAGTTTGCGGATGGCCGGATGAACGATTAATTGAATTGGGTTTAAAGCCACTTTTAACAGTATTTCATCATATCGCGGCGGCTGGAGCACCTAAAAATGGATTCCTGGTATTTCTCAGACCAGTACTACTACTACATCCTCTTCTAGCCTCCAGCTGCTAACCCACTTAGGTTTACGATTGTCCACCAATTGGTGAGAGACAAATGTCGGAAAGGATATGCGTCGCCGCCGGGGATTGAACCCATGACATCCCATTATTGAAAATAAGGAGTCTGATGCGCTACCGACTGCGCTATGGCGCCTCGGATGAACGAACAAATGCGTGTGACAGACACAAGACCAAAACGCAGGCTTTCAGATAGTCGAGCAGAAAATGAAGATTACCATTTGAAAAACAGGTTTTAGAAAATAAAAACAAAAGTAAGATGTGTTTGTGAAACACAATACCCTGTAACAGACTTTTTTCCCTGAAACGTGACCTTGATAACTGACCTTGACCTTGCCACATGACCTTAACCTTGGAATCTAAAGATGTGTATCGATGAGATCTATCATCATGCCAAATATGAGCATTGTGTTTTGATAGGCTTAAAGTAATTGTAATTGTAATTGATAAGGCTTTTGGTTAAGACAATCAGATCGACCAACATAGAGATAGACAGACGACTGTAGAACATTTTTTCGATCCGGATTGGGGGGTGATAACCCGCTCTAATTCGTAATCTGTGGTAATGATTGAAGAAACTAAGAGCTTTCATAAAAACTCAAATTTTATTTTAAAACATGAAATATGAAAATAAAACTTTGTTCAGTGTCTCGTTGTTTTGACGTTGAGATTATCTGGGGAAATATTTCGCAGATAATTTACTTACGAACTTTTAATAGAATTCTAAAATTAAACAAGAGCACCGCCCACGGGTGCCAAAGCTCGGCTGCAGGTGCTAGATAATGCAAATTATCTAAGTCGAAAATGGGACATAACTCTTACTAATACGCGTTATGAGTTATCCCCCTTAATAGTTTAGATAGCTCTTGTGATGGTCAATAACATGCCAAGTTTCATGAGGATATCTTTAATAACAACAGAGATATGACCAAGGTTATAGTTTGTCACGCCAACGCGCAGGACGCCAAGGTGATCACAATACCTCGGGTTTTCCCCGAAAACAGCCGAGCTAATAAAAATGAAAGTGTGGAAAACGTTGAAGCCATAAGATTTTATGCTGTCTTCCAACAAAACACGTAACATAGAAGCGTATTCAACCCTTTCTGGACAATCCCCGGTTTTTACGTCCAAGCAATGTCACACTTGAGAAAATAGTGCGGGAAAAGAGGAAATTGCTTGTAACAAGCAATTTCTTCTTTTCCCACAACATTTTCTACCCTTTAAATAGATGAACTATTAATCCATTGCCTTCAACTTCTTTCAAATTAGGCAAGTCTAATTTTTCGAAAAACAGGAAAGGTTGAAGATTGTTTATACAAAACAACAACATTACTAGTTTTTGTAAGTAGATGACCAAACCTAATTTGCGTCATCAAATGGGATAATGACTTTATATAACAACCATCAAAACAACTAGGAATAAAATTGATTGTATTTGTTAATCGTTATTTAATTGACGACAAAGATTCGGCAATTCACCAATCGCGGTGTCAATCAAATGACCAGTCGACCAATGAAATCATTCGTTGAGACCAGACATGAGTTTTGATCTCAGACATTGGCCACCATTTCCGTTAACCTTTTTTTGTTGATTTGGCGACTTTAACGTCGTAACTACAGCTTATTCAAGCTGTAGTTACGACGTTTAGGACGCCAACCAACTGTTCTACTTTGTTGTTACATGCTACTGGCCATATCTTTTTTCAAAATAACGGCGATGGCCGAGTGGTATAGGTGCTTGACTCGTGATCTGGAGGTCACGGGTTCGAGCCCGAACGTCACCGGGGTGTGTTCACGGGCAAGACACTTAATAGCCAGCCCCAGTCTACCCAGCTGTAAAAGTGGGCAGCAGTGGGATTCAGCCACTGCCTCTCTTTCAGGGACGTGAAAACATCTGGATTGTGAGTGTATCACCTGCCAGTAATACCCGAAAGGGGAGTTAGGCAGTATGAATAGATAGATAGATAGTTTAAAATCGAAGAGGGACTTCCTGTCGGAGTCAATGGGCGGGGCTAACTAAGCAAGCGAGCGGGGAGAGTGATCTATCAATTCTTTCACGAATCATACATTTAATCAAGCAGTTTGGATGTACTAAGACCACTATTTCACTGATTACTAATTACGGACAGCACGTATTTTTGCAATGATCAACAGAAAAGACAAAAATAAGTGCAAGATTACACCAATTCTTGCACACGAAGTGATTATACATTGTGAATTAACCCATTACCAGACAGCAAAATTTTATACTGGTCTAAATTGAAAGGATTTGCTGACGAAAATCTTAAGTTCATGAAGTTTTCGATTTTTTGACTTTCTGGGTAAAAAACATTGTGTGAAATGAAGAAATTGCTTGTAACAAGCAATTTCTTCATTTAGCACAATGTTTGTCCAATTATTTTTTCTTTGGGGAGTTTAAAAGTGTCATTTTGTGGGAATGGAATAAGGCACTTTGTGAAGTCCAGCGATCATCCCAGGTAGAATGTGCATTACAAGACCGCTCTTCCACTTTATATTTCCCATAATCAAGGCACAAGTTATGACCTTTTATTTTATAAAACAATTGGTATTTAATTCTATTCAGCCAAACAAGCGTTGATTTAAGTCGAAATTAATTGATGCGGTGTGTATTTCGAATGGTTTCACGTTTGTGCCAACTCCGATCAGCCTGTGCATTCACATAATCTGATCTGAGTCTTCACTGTGTGCTCTTTACACAGTTTCTTTATTTCATCAGTGAATATTCTAAACCCATTACCACTCAACGACGCTTATTGACGCCCATCGAGAAAAAAAATGGAAAATTCATATAAGCAATTTTGTCATTCACCACAGAATTTTTCTGTCTAGAAAATAAATAAAACCTAAAATTTCATTAACTTTAAATCATCGTCTACAACTGCTTTTAATTTAGACCGGTCTGAAAATTTTGTCGTCTGGAAATATATTAATGCGGTGTGCCGCTGTCTAGGTTGGTCGATGCGTGCACGTGTCGCACGTGAGAAATTATTAAACAAGCTCTTTTGACGGATCGCTGACCACGCCCACTGATCTCCGTCATAAAGATCCTCATAGATATCCAACTGCATTATTTTGCTAGATTTATGGTCAATTACATGTAATAACAAGATGTGTTTGTGAAACATCATGCCCCCCGAAACAGGAATTCTTTATTGAGAAATGGGTGATTTTTATTGTGTTTTTTTTTTCTTTGTTTTAGGGAAAAGGGTTAAAATTTTGACCTTGACCTTGATGAAATGACCTTCCCCAGTTGCGCCTTGTTGAGACCTATCTACATACTAAATATTAGCATTGTAATTTAATCAGGGTTGAAGTTACAGGAAAATGTTGGCAGGCTAAGTTCTGCAGACAGACAGACGGACAGACAGACGGTCAGACAGACAGACGGACACCGGTAAAACAATATGCCGGGCATAAAAAGTAATATGATTTAGTTGGTGACCTAAACGTCGTAACTACAAGCTTAAGCTGAACTAACAACGTTTAAGTCGCCAAAACAACATAAATACTTCACATAAATATCGGGCAAAGTTGGAGTTCAAAGTTTACTTCCAGTCTAAATGAATGCTTTGATTGGTCGATTTTTTATATTATCATTAATAGCCGTGACCCGGAAATTATATATTCTCCTTTAATTTCAAGTTGATTAAAGCAGTTTAAACAATACTTTTAAATCTCATAAAATCCTTCAAATACATATTTTACTAAAACAAAGCAATTTTGCAAGACAATGCATGCAGATGTCTTATAAATGCTGAAATCATGATACATTATTTAAACTAAAATAAAATATAAGAAAAAAGAACAAAAGCTTCTAATTCACAAAATTAACATAAACTATAATCGTCTAGCAGACTTATACCCACCAAAGGCATTTTGCCACCCAAGCAGCGTAGTTGGCCTATAACCTATGTTACACACAAACAATAGGGCACGTCCTTGGATAATTGGACATTTGTATGGAATTTCACGGTTGATGAACAATAGGTTCTAAAGTTAAAGCAAAGAAATGAGCAAGGAGCAAATTTGCCAAAAGATATGCCTGTCACACTGCTTAATGTCGACTAGATAAATAAATGTGTGGAAAAAAAGAGCAATAACCCACAAGGTAGAGTTATGGTTCTTTTGCATGTTATTGTGGACATAAATTTTCATGATCATAGCTTTTATACTTTCAGAGATATACTATGGACATAATTCAAGTCTGAAAAACAACAAAAAGCAAGAACAAAAAAATAATGTACAGTAGAGTTATGGTTCTTGTGCACTACAACTCCCCTTGGTGAGATCTATCCACTCATAGTTTCATGATCATAGCAATCTAAATTTCAGAGATAAGCTTCAGACAATCTATCCACACATAAAGTTTCTTATAATACCTATTATACTTTTAGAGATATGCCCTTGACAAAATTAAAGTCTGGAAAACAACTAAGAACAATAACTCAAAAATAAGAAATTCTTATGCACTGCACCCTCGCAACAAATACAACTTCCAAATAAAAAAGTCAATCAGACATAAGGTTCAAGAGTTATGCTTCAGACAAAGAATTGGATGCTGCCCCCCCTCCCCCCCAGGATGCCAAGGGTGATCCCATAATAGGTCCTGTCTTTTGAACTATCTTGTCATGAGAAATGGACGTAGCCAATAACTAAACCTTCAACTTTCTATGGTTTCTAGTTTTACCTTTAGGCAACCTTTAACCCTTGCCTGTTTTAAAAGATTCTAGACTTGTCCAAATTCAAAGGCTTTGCAAAAGACAAATTAATGTTAACATTATATGAAAAATATTTATTCAGTAGGGGAGAAAATATTGTGGTAAAAGTAGAAATTGCTTGTCCTTGTATAGAAACACAGTGATGTAAAAACTAGTAAGTGAACAGGAAAGGGTTAGTTAAACCCTTTCCATTAAAATCTCTGACTTTACATTCCTGTGATATTACACTTGAGAAACATTGTGGAAAAATGATAAATTGCTTCTTAAAAGCAATTTCTTCTTTTTCCGCAATATTTTCTATGGCATAGGATTGTTACTTTTAATTTGTTCCAACTATAAAATGCCATCTGCTATCCCTTTGAATTTGAACAAGTCTGAAATTTTGAAAAAGTTACAGGGATTAGTTTTAATTAAGAAAGTGAAGGTTTTTAAATGTTTGTCTCTGTCAAACCAAAAAGCTCATTAGCCACCTAAATCCAAAAAAAAACAAACAAAAAAAACCCCTTGACAACAGTCATCGGACACCACCCTTTTCAAGACGACAAGACATAAAACTGGTCTAATTTGAAAGAAGCCACACACAGCAAATCAAAACCTGTCAAAATTGAAAAATTACCATTCTAGGTGAGCATGAAAAAGGGTGATTGTATAGTAAAGGGTAAATCAATTAATTGTGAAATATTTGTATGAGTCTTTATAACCTGACAAAATTTTAGACTGGTCCAAATTAAAATAAGTTGCAATTATAAAATTGTTGAATATGGAAAAATAAGTGTCTAAAAGGGTTGTACACATTGCTAGAAAAGAATAATTTGCTTTTTGATTTTTAAGTTATATTGCTTAAGGACGTCAAAATGTGGGATTGTGTGTTCATTGGTTAAATCAAATTTAATCAACTAAAATAACCCTAGGCTAGATATATACAAACATAAGAAAAGTGAAATCTTTAAACCTTATTTCATACCATCACATTTCTTGACACTTCTTAAAAACACAGCTTGGGATAACATTGTGGAAAATAAAGAAGTAGCTTTTAACAAACAATTTCTTTATTTCCCACATTGTTTTCTACCCAGAAAGACAAGGGGTTTTAAAATTCATCAACTTGTAGTTTTCGTCTGCAACTTCTTTCTAAAAATTGGTCATTTGGTAATGAGTAAACCTCACACTCCCCCTCTTCTTGCAATCTTTTCAAGCAGTTTCTTCCTATTTAACCCATTCCCACACGACAGAATTTTAGACTGGTCTAATTTGAAAGGAGCTGCAGACGACAATTTGAAGTTTATGAAAATTTAGATTTTTTTCATGTTTCTGGGTAGAAAACATTGTGTTAAATGAAGAAATTGCTTGTTACAAGCAATTTCTTCATTTTACACAATGTTTTCTGAAAGATTTTCTTTGAGGGGCGTCAAAATGTGTCACTGTGTGGGAATGGGTTAAACAAGGTTTCTTAATGTAACAAAGTGGGAATGAATGATCCCTTTCCCAAATAACAAAATTTTAGACTAGTCTAAATTGAAAGAGGCTGCAGTTGACAATTTCAAGTCGAAGAAATTTTAGATTTTTAAATCTTTTTTGATAGAAAACATTGTGGATAAATAAGAAATTGCTTGATACAAGCAATTTCTTCATTTTCCACAATGTTTTCCAAAGATTTATACTTGAAAGGCATGAATAGGAGGATTGTGTGGATATGTGTGGTTAAAATGGGTTAAATAGCAAATTCAGATTATTTTGAAAATACTTTTGGGATCTATAGAGCGTTTAACTGTTGAATAACATCAAAGCAGAGAATATTGAGCTTCAATATTAACCAATTCCTACACAATGACACATTTAAATGCCCCTCAAGAAAAACAACTGGGAAAACATTGTGTAAAAGGAAGAAATTGCTTGTAACAAGCAATTACCTCATTTCACACAATACATGTATTTGCTTCCCAAAAAGTTTAAAAATCTAACATTTCATGAACTGTAAATTGTCATCTGCAACTCACTTCAATTTTGGACCAGTTTAATATTTGGTAATCTTGTAATGGGTTTACACGCACTGAACATTTCATTTTTACCTCTTGTTTTTTCAAGAGCATTAAGTGTTTCAAAATATTGTGGGTATTGTTTTGTTTTTGTTCAAAGAACATAAAAAATATCTTTACTCAAATGAAAATATTATAGCAAGAGGAGAAATTGCTCGTACGGAGTAAACTCTTTTTTTATTTTTTTCTTTAACCCATCATCACAAGACAATATTTTAGACTGGTTCAAATTGAAAGAAGTTGCAGACAACAATTTCAAGTTGATGATGGGTAGAAAACATTGTCAATAATGAAGAAAAAAAGTTTTCCAAAGCTTTTTTCTTGAGGGGCATCAAAAAGCGTTTATAGGTGTAAACCATACATACATAATACCATCACCCATGAAGCAATATCATCATTTTCCATAATGTTTTTTCACAGCTTTTTTCTTGAGGGGCGTAAAAAAACGTGACTGTGTGGGAATGGGTTAGTTCATTTTTTTTTTCTCCTACACAGATTTTTCTTTTTTCATGGGTAAAACATAAACGCAATTGCAGGAATTCAAAAACTTTAAAGTAGCACATTTCATATGATCAAAAATGTTCACTAAATGCAAGATTAACAAATAAAACAAGATTAAAAAGGATACTTAAATCCTCTCAAATGCAATCCTGATAATAGTAATTCAGAGCTTATTTGCAACTATCTTTAATAAAATCTTTATGCACAAATATTAGATTTTAAGAACAAGTAGCTCCTTTAAACCCTTTCCCACTCAATAACACTTTTGGACGCCCCCTTGAAAAAAGGCTTGGGAAAGCATTGTGGAAAATGAAGAGATTGCTTGTTACAAACAATTTCTTCATAATCCAAAATGCTTTCTATCCCAAAGGTAAAAAAATCCAAAAGTTCATAAGCTTCAAATTGTCATCTGCAATTCCTTTCAATTTCAACCAGTCTAAAATTTTGCTGTGTGGTAATTGGTTAATAGCAATTAACAAAAGTGATGACAAATATGTGTTGCTATTAACAGGATTTCATCAAACACTCTAACGCTGAATCAATGTAAATCACAGCATGCTAAAAATTAATAATGTCATATTCACAAAACCAATCTTATTTGATCTTTTACCCTTGTTTAACCCATTCCCACGCAACAAAATTTTAAACTGGTCAAATTGAAAGAAGCTGCAGACGATAATTTCAAGTTGAAGGAATTTTAATTTTTTCGTCTTGATACAAGCACTTTCTTCATTTTCCTCTATGTTTTCAAAATCTTTTTTCTAGTTGGGCAGTTAAAAGGAGGGATTGTGTAGGAATAAGTAAGATATTTCTTTCAAAACCCTGAGATATCTCTTTCAGTAATAGTGAAAGTAAAGTGGGAAAAGAAATAATTGCTTGTAACATACAATATATTCTTTTCTCACCCTATTTTTCAACTCTTAAACATAATTGATTCTTCATTTACGCTCACTTTACTTGTCAAATGAGATTCACCTAGTTATGTTCTGGACCAATTCTAACATGGTCACACATTTTTGCACCCTTTAAGAAAAACAATTTGAAAAACATAGTGTAAAATGAAGAAACAGCTTGCAACAAGCAATTTATTCATTGTCCACAATGTTTTTTTTACCCAGAAAGTTGAAAAAATCTTATGTTTCAAAAACTTTGAACTGTCATCTGCAACTTCTTTTAATCTGGACCAGTCTAAAATTTTGCTGTCTGGGATGGGGGCTAAAGCATTGTTACCAAAAAACCCAAACATTTCTTTAATACTGATCATTAATCTAAATCTATTATAATAATCTATTATAAAAATATACTTTAATAAACATAAAAATTGAATTTGATGAATGTGATTTATTGTAATATATACTTCTATTTTGAAGAAAAAAGACAACATGAATTGAATATCTTACATTAACCCCTTCCAGTTTTGCAAAATTTTAGACTGGTCCGAATTCAAAGGTTTTGCAGTCAAAAGTTTAAAATGGATTTAATTTGAAAAATAGCAATTCAGCAGGGTAGGAAATATTGTGGAAAAAGTAGAAATGGCTTGTTACAAGCAATTTCTTCTTTTTCTACAATGTTTTCTCAAGTAAAAAAACACAGGACGTAAAAACAAGGGATTGTACGGGAAAGGGTTAAACAAGAAAAAGTACGCAATGCTCAGCTACAGATCCTGGGAAGTGAGTAAAATCTAAGATGGAAAGGCATGCAGAATGCTTGACTGTTCAAAAGCTTATTAGTGGGTACGAAAAAGGTCATTACTCTTCCGAAATCGCATTTGGAGTTGTCCCCTTGTTGTTATAGACTGCTCTTTGATAGTGAACATATAGTCCAAGTTTCAAGTTATTGGTAATGACAGAGAGATTACAAAATGTCAGTCTTTGGACGACGAAGCTGATGCAGACTCAGGCGTAGACAGCTGCTTGGCTGTAGCAATATCTCTAGTTTTTTTCCAAAAACAGTCAAGTAGAAAGATGAAATCTATTGTATGGATTGTTCTTTTCATAGCAAACACATCATGCTAAGTTTCAGTTAAAAAATTCAATTATAATAGAAACATAACCAAGGTTTAAATTTTGTCATACCAAATTTGTCAAAAGTCTACATGAACACACTGACAACTAAAGGTGACGATGACATTTTGTTCAAAAGCAGAAAATGAAAATAATACAGATGCTGGTCTATTTTGATTTAATCGGTCCACTTTTTTAATAAGATGAAAAGATAACTTTGATTAAACCCACTACCACACAATTTTTTTTACTTGTTTTGCTTGTTACAAGCAATTCTCTAATTTTTTTCCCACCAAGTTTTCTATACCTATATTTTTCCAGTGTGTCAAAAAGCGGTATTGTTTGGTAATGGGTTTAAGCATACAGCTTCTTTGGCAATTCCTACTTCATACTTTTAATCTGCTCGTACCGTTTAGTAAGGCACTTGGTAATTTCTTCAAAGAGCACCTTATCTTTCATGCCATAAATTTCCGCATTAACTCGGTCTGGGTGATAATGTATCACTGCTTTCTGTAGACTCTTGTACTTCACATAAGAATCATCTTCATTGTCTTTCTTGGTAAGATCCAGTTTATGGTTTGGATTCTTAGGCGGCCATTTTTTGTACACAAATGTGAGAAAAACGTCATATGTGTCAGACTCGTGCTTTTTAAGTTCATCCAATTCGGGTTTGAGTAGTTCCAAAAGAGCAGCTTTCTTCTTGCGATCCTCCTCCTGTTCATGAAGTAGATTTTCCTTCTGGTAACGGTCCAATACCTCTGTGCAGTCCTTATACCACTCTGTTTCATAAATAAAGTTATAAGTTGACCTACGACTCAAGAGTGATATAAACCTGGTTGAATATTTTTTATATCACATGGGTGATAATAAGTTAGTTTAATCCATTCCCACACAATTCTGCTTTTTTACGCCCCTCAGGAAAAAAGCTTGGGAAAACATTGTGGATAATAAAGAATTTGCTTGGTACAAGCAATTTCTTCATTATCCACTATATTTTCTACACAGAAAGGTAAAAAAGAATGAAATTCTATCAACTTGAAATTGTTGTCTGCAGCTTCTTTGAATTTTGACCTGTCTATATTGTTATTGAGTGGGCATGGATTGATACCTATATAAATGAACTGCAGCCTGAGGCAAAGCGTTTTCAATAAGGTGAAAATGACTTCATGTAATGATGTCATCTTACAACCAGTGTTATATTTTTTGAATAACCTTTCATTGATAAGGTCCCTGCAAGGATTTTGTGGATTTATTCTAAAGGTTTACGGTCATTTTATAATAAGAATATCAAATTCATGTTCATTAAATACTTAATTTATCAAACTTGTCCTCTAAAACAGATAAAAACTCGGCAAAGCCATGTTTCTATGTTTATTAATGAGTCAATTAACATTAACTCTGCTTATTAAGCCTTTCCTGGTAATAAGCAATTTCTCCTCTTCCCACAGTGTTTTTTACCACATAGGGTGGTTTTATTTGGCATTGCATCCAATTTTCATTGTCGTCTGCATCCTCTTTCAATATGGACCAGTCTAAAATTTCAAAAAAACAGAAAATGCTAATGACCCATGGCAGACGACATGCAACAGACTGATCCTAAAAGCTCCCAAAGAACCAGTTGTGCTCAGGTGATCAAAAAATGAATGAAATTAAACCAAAACAGCATGTTCACCTTCTTGTGTGAAATTTGAATCAAATCCAATCAGTAGTTTAGTGAGAAAATGAGAGAAGAAAACGCTATAGACCAACTTCCAGACAAACTGACTGAACAAGTGACTGACGGATTGACAAGCTGACTCCTACCTACACACCCTCAACAAAGATTTTGTGGGGTATTATGAGTGGTCATGAAAGACATACACTAAAACTTATTAAAAGAGCTATCAATAAACAGAAACAAGAGCAACGCCCACAGATGCATACACTTGGCTGTTGAGTGCTGGATAGTGGATAAAAATCTAAGTTAAAAAAAGGGGCATGATTCACACAAAATGCATCTAATGTTATCCCCCTTGATAATATTGGTTCCTCTTTTAATAGTGAACATGTGTGCCAAGTTTCTAATGAATACCTTTGGTAGAACCAGAGATATCACAAAATGTCAAAGTTTTTGCACGACAACAATATTGACGTCGACATGGAGGCTATCGCAATACCTCGGGTTTTCTCCGAAAATTGCCAAGCTAAAAACAAGCTTTTGAAGAGTTTTAGAAGTTTCAGTAATTCATTAACCCTTGTCATGCTGAATAAAAATTAGTTTTCAAGTTGCTTTTAAATCAAAGCACTGAGAGTACTGGAAGCCCTTATTGAGGACTTGTTTTTCTTTTGAAAATTAATTTCACAAATAAATACCCTTTAAATGGTACAAGCAGGTGGTATAAACTAAGATCAGACTGCACTTATGTGTAGGCTGATTTTTGTCCATACCTCCTGCAACAAGAGTACCATGATGGTCCTAAATCGCTCCCCTGAGTATGAAAGTTCATGGATTTATGATATATACAAAATAGCAAAGCCCTCTGTCTAATTATTTTGGAGAAGATGTTTAAGGATTTTCTCTTTTAATCCAAGGTATATTGATGATCCCACCATAAAACCCTAATTTCCTAAATAAGGCAAAGCTTTAAAGTATAGACATCAATACATACCAAATATAAAAGCTCTAGGCCTAATGGTTTAGGAATAGAAGGCTTTCAAAGATATCATTCTTTATTCCTATCAAAAAGAAGGGTTCACACATAAAAGGGCTAATTTTCAAAATACAGTAATTCTTTGAAGTTGTTTGGTTGAGGGTCAATAGCTGATGATATGTACCAAATATTAAAGCTCTAGGCCTAATGGTTTGGGAGAATAAGATTTTCAAAGATTTCCTTCTTTATTCCTTTGTAAAATCAGGGATCCCACAGAAAAGGACTAATTTTCAGAATACAGTAATTCTTTGAAGTATTTTGGTAGAGGGTCAATAGGTGATGATACATACCAAATATCAAAGCTCTAGGCCTAATGGTTACATAAAGGAAGATTTTCAAAGATTTCCTCCTCTATTCCTTTGTAAAATCAGGGATAGCACAGAAGGGGCTAATTTTCAGAATACTGTAATTCTTTGAAGTATTTTGGTAGAGGGTCAATAGGTGATGATACATACCAAATATCAAAGCTCTAGGCCTTATGATTTAGGAGGAGAAGATTTTTTTAAGATTTCCTTTGTAAAATCAGGGATCGCACAAAAAAAGGGTTAATTTTAAGAGTACAGTAATTCTTTGAAGTGTTTTGGTAGAGGGTCAAAAGGTGATGATACTTACCAAATATCAAAGCTCTAGGCCTTATGGTAATAAGAGTTTCAAAGATTTCCTTCTTTATTCCTTTGTAAAATAAGGAATCGCACAGAAAAGGGCTTATTTTCAGAATACGGTAATTCTTTGAAGTATTTTGGTAGAGGGTCAATAGGTGATGATACATACCAAATATAAAAGCTCTAGGCCTAATGGTTCCATAAAGGAAGATTTTCAAAGATTTCCTCCTCTATTCCTTTGTAAAATCAGGGATAGCACAGAAGGGGCTAATTTTCAGAATACTGTAATTCTTTGAAGTATTTTGGTAGAGGGTCAATAGGTGATGATGCTTACCAAATATCAAAGCTCTTGGCCTTATGGTTTAGGAGGAGAAGATTTTTTAAAGATTTCCTTTGTAAAATCAGGGATCGCACAAAAAAGGGTTAATTTTAAGAGTACAGTAATTCTTTGAAGTGTTTTGGTAGAGGGTCAATAGGTGATGATACTTACCAAATATCAAAGCTCTAGGCCTTATGGTTTGGGAGAATAAGATTTTCAAAGATTTCCTTCTTTATTCCTTTGTAAAATAAGGAATCGCACAGAAAAGGGCTTATTTTCAGAATACGGTAATTCTTTGTAGTATTTTGGTAGAGGGTCAATAGGTGATGAAACATACCAAATATCAAAGGTCTTGGCCTTATGGTTAAGGAGGAGAATAAGATTTTCAAAGATTTCCTTTGTAAAATCTGGGATTGCACAGAAAAGGGTTAATTTAAAGAGTACAGTAATTCTTTGAAGTATTTTGGTAGAGGGTCAATAGGTGATGATACTTAACATATCAAAGCTCTAGGCCTTTCAGTTTAAGAGAAGAAGATTTTCAAAGATTTCATTCTTTATTCCATTGTAAAATAAGGAATCGCACAGAAAAGGGCTTATTTTCAGAATACTGTAATTCTTTGAAGTATTTTGGTAGAGGGTCAATAGGTGATGATACATACCAAATATCAAAGCGCCAGGCCTTATGGTTTAGGAGGAGAAGATTTTTTAAAGATTTCCTTTGTAAAATCTGGGATTGCACAGAAAAGGGTTAATTTTAAGAGTACAGTAATTCTTTGAAGTGTTTTGGTAGAGGGTCAATAGGTGATGATACTTACCAAATATCAAAGCTCTAGGCCTTATGGTTTGGGAGAAGAAGATTTTCAAAGATTTCCTTCTTTATACCTTTGTAAAATAAGGAATCGCACAGAAAAGGGCTTATTTTCAGAATACGGTAATTCTTTGTAGTATTTTGGTAGAGGGTCAATAGGTGATGAAAAATACCAAATATCAAAGGTCTTGGCCTTAAGGTTAAGGAGGAGAAGATTTTTTAAGATTTCCTTTGTAAAATCTGGGATTGCACAGAAAAGGGTTAATTTTAAGAGTACAGTAATTCTTTGAAGTATTTTGGTAGAGGGTCATTAGGTGATGATATGTACCAAATATCAAAGCTCTAGGCCTTATGGTTTAGGAGGAGAAGTTTTAATTACTGTTTATGGAAGGACAGATGGAAGCCGGACAATTACCGATCACAATAGCTCAGGTGAGCTAAAAACAGGATTATTCTGGGATCATTGTGACAAGAGTTAACAAGATTACACTTTTTATTCATTTTATGACCAAAATGTTTGATAGATCTATTTGTAATTCTTGAAAATTTTCTAGTAAATGTATCCTATAAAACACATAACATCGATTTCAAAATAATATCATTACTTGCATTGCTGCAATATCATACCTGTAATATCACAAATATTCAATTGGTTTATGAAACTCCTGTAAAGTTGGTCATATTACAAATTCTACTCTTTCATGAAAGCAATTTTGTCAGTCCATGATGCTTCCTATGAAGATAAGAGGGCCAAGATGGCCCAGATTGCTTTATTGAAACATGAAACTGAAACGTTAAGGTAGGTTCTATATGTGAAGTGAAAAGCAGGATAAAGGCTTATAAAGTCAGTTTATATTGAACAAATTGTCTCCCACCAATGGGTGGATAATCGCAAACCTAAATGGGATAGCAGCTGTAGACTAGGAAAGGATGTAATGGTAGTATTGGTGCGAGAATACCAGGAATCCATTGTTAGGTGCTCCAGCCGCTGCAATATGACTGAAATATTGTTAAAAGCGGTGTTAATCCCCATTCAATCAATCAACCTTTTCCTTTGTTTCCCAACTATATCATATCTAAAAGGATTCATCCATGTGATCTAAAAATGTTGGATAACAGACATTCAAGTATCATAAAAGCTCACCATGAGCATGTTGCGCTCAGGTGAGCTTAAAAAAAAGGCAAACGAAAATGGCAATCTTTTTTCAAAAACTCACCAACTTGAAATTGTTATCTATAACACACATTGTATTTCAATTTGAAAAGTCTTACATTTTGTAGGACTGGTAATAGATTTAAGAGAGAAATAAACTTACTCTCATTGGACACATTGAAGGGTGTGATGGCATGAGCCAGTTCCAGTGACTTCTTCAGATACTCTTTGGCTTTGTACTTAATCTTGAGGACTCTGTCATATACCACACCAATCCTGCTGAGGGCAATGGCTTCCTGCTTGATGTCAAGATCACGAACCTGGTACACAAACAAGTTGTCATCAACATAACACTGATTACTAGAAGTGTTGCAAAGCAGACTTATACCCGCCACCATCTTTTGTCACTCAAATAGCACAGTTGACCTATGACCTTTACCAAAATACAATAGAAAAACTCCTCAAGGTCCTAGGTCAACTGGGTTATGAGCTAGAGCACAGAATTGATTTCTAATTAAAAGTTCAATTGTGACTTTGACCTTTGACCTAAATTACCCATTAACCCATTCCCACACAAGAACATTTTAGACTGGTCAAAATTGAAAGGAGTTGCAGATAACAATTTAAAGTTTAAGAAATTTTAGATTTTTTCAACTTTCTGGGTAGAAAACATTGTGTAAAATGAAGAACTTGCTTGTCACAATTATTTCACGAGGGGTGTCTAAAAGCATCATTGAGTGGGATTAGGTTTAAACAATAGGGCATTTCCTTGGATCATTAGCAACAATAATGATATGAAATTCCATGGTTGTAGGTCAACTGGTACTAGAATTGAAGCACTGCAACCAAAAGAGGAGGGATGGACAGATGAATGAATAGACAGACATATATGGTGAAACCAATATTACCCTCTTTACTTTGTAGGTGGGGGTATAAAAAGACTGTCAAAATTCTAATGATCATATGCAACTGCTTCCAATTACCAGTCAATGAAGTTTCAGAATGGTCCAAATTTGAAGAAGATGCAGGGAAAACTTTAAAATGGTGAAATTTAAAAACTCTTTTCTTTTCAGGTTGAAGTACTGTGGACTGTGAAAGAACTGCTTTTTACAAGCAATTTCTTAATTATCCACAATGTTTTCCACACCTATTTTTCCACAAAATAAAGGACTGTGTGGTAATGAATTAATGTCACCATCGACAAAGGGCTAAAAATTGGAAAGCCTTTTTATGCCTGCAATGAAGAAAGCATGGGAAAGTTTTTTCGTTTGGCTATGGGTTAAATGTAAACCTACATTCAGGGATGAGGAAATACTGAGTTTGTCTACTTGTTTATGGACAAGTAAAATGTGATTTTCTACTTGTCCAGGATCAAAATGGACTTGCCCGTGAAAAGATGAAGAACATAAATTTTGAGAAAACATTATTTTTGAAGAAGAAAAGGCTGGAACTCAGCATTTTCTTCATTAAAAATAATATTTTCTAGCCTTAGATACAAACATTATGCTCATAAATCTCTTCTATCTATTTAGTACAATTCAAAGGTTTGCCCTGATATTTACTTGTCCACAAACAAGTAGCCTTGAAAAATGTACTTGCCCTCAGGTAGAAAAGCCCGTGTCGGACAAGTTGGGCATGGGAATTCCACACCTGTACATAACACACATTTGGGGGGGGGGGCTTGCCATTTGGTTTCATTGAAACTGTTCAGAAATAAATTGAAGAATTGAGTCCACAAAAAATCGAGAAAGACGCATGAACATTCAAACCAATGCAATATATCCACCAAAGGACCTGCCTGGCTCATTGGTTAACCCATTCCCACACAAAGACGCCTTTAGACACCCCTATAGAAAAAACTTTGGAAAACATTGTGGAAAATGAAGAAATTGCTTGTTGCAAGCAATTTCTTCATTATCCATAATGTTTTCTACCCCAAAAGATAAAGATTTTTAAAATTTCATGATCTTTTAATTGTCATCTGCAACTCCTTTCAATTTGGACCAGTCTAAATTTTTGTAATGTGGGAATGTGTTAAGGCAGCAGCCTTGTGACTAGACAGGAGTAGAAAACAATGAGTTAGACTCCTAGCCATGCCACTGACTGACCTCTTGGACACTTCCTTGGCCAACCCCATTACCAGACAGCAAAATTTTAGACTGGTCCAAATTGAAAGGAGTTGCAAATGACAATGTAAATTTTATGAAAATATTTTTTTTTTCATTTTTTACAACTAAAATCATTGTGAAAATTTGAAGAAATTGCTTTTGACAATAGAACCATGTGGCAATTGATGAATCAGAGCTTTATAAACCCAGCTGCTTAATGGAGATTGTTAATGATGCATGATATAGACCGTAAACCTAACACATACCTTGAGAATAGAATCTTTGTACCAGTCTATTACTTCCCATATCATGTCTATATTTAGCTGTTCCTCGTCTTGTAACACAGAGGCAAACATGCTGTCAGCTGGGGATAAAATGAGACTATTCATTATAGCCAGTAATAGTAATAAGTTCTGAAAACTGAGCATGAATGGATATTCGCTGAACTTTATTAAAAAGAGTGGAAGCTTCATCCTTTCCTGTATAATCCCTAGATTTTACGTCCCTGTGATTGTATAACTGAGAAAACATTGTAGAAAAAGAAGAAATTGCTTGTTAAAAGCAATTTCTTCAATTTCCACAATATTTTCCATCCTACTAAATGATTATTTTTCAAGTAAAACAAACTTTAATTTTTCGTCTACAAAAGCTTTGAATTTTGACAGGTCTAAAATTTGCAAAACAGGAAAGGGTAAATTCACAATTACAAAATTGGCCTGACATATGGATTTCTATAGTGACATCACAACACATAGGTAAAATTTTCATTTACAAATCTATTATGTTACTATCTACCACTAGAAATTCAAAGGTTGACGAAATATGGCATCACCAAAGGAATCCAATGTCCCATGGATTTCAGTTATGCTCATTACACTTCCTCAAACTTAACCCAATATGACACTTCAAAATTTTAGACTATCCCAAAATGAAAGATGTTGCAGACAACAATATCAAGTTGGTGTTATCTAAAAAAGCTTTTTCTTTTAGGGTAGAAAAAATTATGGATATCAAAAAATTGCTTTTAACAAGGAATTTCTTCATTATCTACAATGTCTTCGAAACCTTTTTTCTTGTGGAGCATTCCAAAGTCGGATTGTGAGGAATGGGTAAAGTGGCAAGAAAAAGAAGGACAAATTAAAGGGCACAGACAGACAGCCAACCAGCCAGCCAGCCAGAGGCATAAATACTGCTCTGCCGATTTTTTGCTAGAAGAATTGCATATCATAACCCTACTAATTGACCTTAATTGTAAATCATTTCTTATTTTCTCATGTTTACATGGGTAGACAGCATTAAAGACTTACTTCTCAGAGCTGAGTCCATCAGACTCCCAGCTTATGAAATCAAGGAGTTAGAGCTAAAAGTTGGGAGTCAAGACTAAATGTCTTAAACCATTCCCGCACAATGACGCTTTTTGAAGCCCCTCAACAAAAATGATTGGGATAACATTGTGTAAAATGAAGAAATTGCTTGTAACAAGCAATTTCTTCTTTTTACACAATGTTTTCATTCCAGAAAGTTGAAAATATCTAAAATTTCATAAACTTTCAATTGTTGTCTGTAGCTCCTTTTCAATTTGGACCAGTCTAAAATTTTGCCATGTTGCATTCGGATAATGAAGAAATGTTTTGGTTTTACAAGCTTCATCAGCTTAAATAGTATATGGTCTTCTGTTTTGTTTCTACAAAACCAGCTTGGTTAATGAAATGAAAGCTAGAATTAATGCTGAACTAAACAAGATAAATCAAGATGTGAGTAAATAAGAAGCATAACAAGTGTTTAAATCTAGAGCCTTATGCATGTCATTTGTTATTCCTAATATGATCAACCATGCTTCTGATCTTGATTTTCCCAAAAAATCAGAGAGTCCTTTGGACTAAAAATTTACAAAATCAGGGAGTCTGACCTGAAAAATTACGAGTCTCAGACTCCTTTTAGTTTCAAAACTCTGGGAGAATAACTGAGAGTCCTAAAAATATTTTGATTTGGTTGATCAAGTTCAAAACAAATTACCCGTGTCGAGAGATTGCATTGCCATGGCTAGACCAGTCTGCATGTTGACATCTGCCACAAGAACTCGGTATTCCCGTTCAATTGTGTCTGTACCGGCACCGTAACGAATGGCTTCATTCAGCGGGTAGTAACATTCACGCATACTGTTCAGACAACCTTTGAAATCTTTATTGGATACCAGGGTAACTCCTTTGTTGAAGTGAAATTCTGAAACAAAATAAAGTATGGTGAAATATATCTGCAAGCTGAAAAATTAACAATTTTGAAAAAAAAAAATTTTTTTTTTTGCTCTTTGTAAAATTTAGCTTATATATAAAATAATCTTACAGCTAAAAAATTTTTGTCAAACAAATAGCCAAAGGGTTTAAAATCAATGCATATCATCATTGATTGACCAATAAACTTTCATTCTGATAGGTTGTAATAACTTACACAATATAACCACTTTCATGGCCTAGTGGTTTGGGTGTGGCTTTGGAAGAGGGTGGTTGAAGGTTTGAATCCAAGCTCATTGGGTGAGAACTGATTCAAATTTGGTGAGCCACTGACTAGTTAATCAAATGGTCACCATACGCCCATCTCTGCTAGGAATCAGCCAATAAAAGTAAGGGATTTGTAAGGTACAGCACACAAAAGGAAAATCAAAACCAACTGGCCCTTTTCATAGGAGAAACCCTACATGAATTCTTTAGCTCTTTATATAGATATGGCAACTAAAAAACCTTAATTGCAATTTCTTTAACCCATTACCAGATGGATAAATTTTAGACTGGCCCAAATTGAAAGAAGTTGCAGACGGCAATTAAAACGTTATGAAATTTTCGATTTTTTCAAGTTCCTTGGTAGAAAATATCGAGGAAAATAAAGAAATTATTTGTAACAAGCAATTTCATAATTTTTCACAATGTTTTCCAAAGATTTTTACTTGGGGATGTCTAAAAGCGTCACTGAGTGGGTTAAGCTAAAGTTACAGCTTTGTGGTTGACAGTTCAATTTTGTTTTGCAAAAAGGTGAAGAAGGACACAGATGAAAGTAAAAAGATATCTCACTTGCTATATCAATCATACAGTCGGCCTTCATGAAGGAACAGGGTATAAACTCTATCATTTCTAGAACTGTGATTACCCTCTCGTGTTCATTTAAGCCGTAATCTGACTCGGAAAGGGTCAAAAACTCTTCAAAACATCCTCTGAAAAAGTGGGTCTATGATTGTCATCATGCAATGGTGAGGTTTCTTACACCTTGACTAATACAATCATGAAAACATAATTTGAAAAGGAGAAATTGCTTTTCAAAAGCAACTCCTCCTTCTTGAATTTTCTTTGGAAATAAAACTGCTTGTCTGAAGCAATTTCTTGTTTTTCCGCAATGTTTTCAGCCCTTTGAGACGGTTTCTTATCAATTAATGCAATCTTTTATTAAATGTTGTCCTTTACTTTATCTTTGAAAGATTGCTAATTTAACATGTTTTTCATTTACATAAAGTAACTGATTTAACCCATTACTGAATGACAATTTTTATTCAAAGATGTCACTGACAACCTCTAGTTGATGAAATCTTAAAAATCTACACCATTTGCGGCAGAAAACATTTTGGATAACAAAGAAATTGCTTGAAACAAGCAATTTCCTCATTTTCCACAAGGTTTTACAAAGCTCTTTTTTGGAGTCTTCAAATGCATTGTCATCAACATAACACTGATTACTAGAATGTATGGGAGTGCTTTTAATGAACAGATTTGCAATTGAAAATAGCCACATTTGGTTGTATGAGAGTTTACGTCTATCGTAAATTGTGTAATTTTTGTATTATCTATACAAATATTTAGCAAGTTCATTATTTTACAAGCGAGCATTTGATATCTCACTGCTTTACAAAATGACAAAATTTTAGACTAAGCCAAACAGAGAGAAGCTGCAGATGACAATTTCAGATTGTTGAAATTTTGAAAAACTTTATGTTTCTGGGTAACAAATATAGTGGAAAATGAAGAAATTGTTTATGATAAGTAAATTCTTTATTTATCGAAGTGATTTCCTTTACTCTTTTCTTGAGGCATGTCATAAAGAAGGTTTGTGTGAGAATGGGTAAAGGAAGAAGGACAGTGTAGGATAAACCAGTTGCCACAAGATCCTATTTTTTACATCCCTCTAGAAAACAAGAGGGCTGTTGGCCCTGGAGCACTCACCTGAGATAAAGGCTTTTTTTCTTTCAACAGTCTAATTTCATGTTAAGGTTAGGATTATGATACAAGTAGGCCATACTTACATATATAGACTATGTACCTGGGGATCCAAAAGTCAAAGTCACAAATTCCAAGGCTTTTTTTCCTCCCTCTGGATCCATGGGTTATAATTTCAGAAATAAAAAAGAAGTCAGTGAACTGATGCTTCATGCCTATAACACACCCCCAAGCTATTTTGAAAGGGATAAATATACTGATGCTTCATGCAAAATATCAAGGCTCTACACCTTCTGGGTCAGGAGGAGAAGGCTTTTAAAGATTATTTTATAATTTCACTTTTGTTGCCATGGCAAACTGGAGTTTTCAACAGATTTCAATTCTTTTAGCTATTTTCAAAGGGGACCACCTATGGAACATTTCTGCCAGATTTGGTTCAAATTGGCACAGTTGTTTAGGAGAAGACGTTGTTTAAAAATTGTTCGAACTATATTTCTATATAAACCCCATCCCCCTTGGGCTCTGCCTCTGGGGACCCGAGCATCATGATTTTAGCTATTTTGAAAGAGGTTAATATACTGATGCTCCATGCAAAATATCAAGGCTCTGTGTGTTATGGGTCAGGAGGAGAAGATTTTTAAAGATTATGTTAAAATTTCACTTTTGTTGCCATGGCAACCAGAGCTTTTAACGGATTTAATTCTTTTAGCCAATTTCAAAGGGGACCACCTAAGGAACATTTCTGCCAAATTTGATTCAAATTTGCCCAGTGGTTTGGGAGGAGATGTCGTTTAAAAATGGTTCTTCATTTCTATATAAACCCCACCCCCCTGGGGCTCCTCCCTTCAGGACCTTAGAATCATGACATTCTATTTATTTTGAAAGAAGTCAATATACTGATACTTCATGCAAAATATCACCTTCTGGGTCTGGAGGAGAATTTTAAAAATTATTTTAAAATTTCACTTTTGTTGCCATGGCAACCAGAGCTTTTCATGGATTTCAATTCTTTTAGCTATTATTAAATGCGACCACCTAAGGAAATTTCTGCCAAATTTGGTTCAAATTGGCCCTGTAGTCTGGGAGGAGGTAGTTTAAAGAAATTGTTGACAGACAGCGCACGATGGACGCCAGACAAAAGGTGATCACAATAGCCAGTAGCATGTTACAAATAAGTATAATGGTTGGTTAGAGACCTAAACGTCCTAACTACAGCTTATTTAAGTTCACATTTATTTATGTTTAGGTCTCCAACCAACCATTTAACTTGCCAAACCACCAAAAAATGATTCATCAAAATGACAGCCAATGTAGGAGTTCAAACTGAATTTCCAGTCAAAATGAATGATTTCATTGGTTGACTGACCATTTGATTGACACAAGCGATTGGTCAACTACTCGCCGGATAAAATGTAAATTACCTGCTGGAGGCCAGAATGTCATCTATCCAAGATGGAGGTTTGTAGCCGGTCATTCCTTTTGTAAAGGCTATGAAGAAATTCTTCAGGGACTGTTTGTATTGAAACTTCATAACTGACCATCCTTTTGCTGCAAAAGAGGTCCATAATACATTCATGTTGAATATTGAAACAAGATGTGTTTATGAAACACTATGCCCCCCAAACGGGAATTCTTTAGAAACGGGTAAAGGGTTAAAATTTTTACCTTGACCTTGATGAAATGACCTTCCCCAGTTGCGCCTTGTTGAGACCTATCTACATACCAAATATTAGCATTGTAACTAAATCAGGGTTGAAGTTATAGGAAAATGTTTAGTTGGCAGGTTAAGTTTTGCAGACAGACAGACGGACAGACAGACAGACACCAGTAAAACAAATATGCCTCCGATCTTATCGATGCGGGGGGCATAAAAATAGAACAGTGTCACAGACATGGGTGCTCCCTACATAAATGTTTGTCACATGACCTTTACTTATGACATTGAACTTGGCAGTGTCCAAGAAAACTCCATGCATGATACTAGTACACTTCAAGGGGTATAACTGTGCCAAGTTATTTAACCCTTTCCCGTTCAAATACGGGATTTTACGTTTCTGTGATTTTATACTTGAGAAAACATTGTGGAAAAAGAAGAAATTGCTTGTAACAAGCAATTTCTCCTTTTTCCACAATAATTTCTACCATATAGGATGGTTTCACTTCAAATTGCATCAAATTTTCATTGTCATCAGCAACCTCTTTCAATTTGGACCAGTCTAAAATTTCCAAAAACGGGAAAGGGTTAAGAGATGAAGAGAATATGTTTTGTTTTCATGGAGGTATGAACCGAAAAAACTAATCACACTGTATGAACACACGAAGCGGATTCATACATTGTGTGATTAGGTTTTTCAGTTCATACCTCCATGAAAACAAAACATATTCTCTTCATTTCTTATAATTTAAAAGCATAGAGCGAAAAAAACAAAAGCTTTACAAATTTTTATACCTTTTTGGATGGGACTATTTCTTCGCGGAAGCATACAAAATGGCTTCATGTCCAAAATTTGGTTCATGGAGTTATGAATAAATTTTTTCGACCAATCAGAACACCCATTTTTGATAGACGAAACTGAAAGTTACATTATTTAGAATTCCATCATATAATGTAGAAGATATAAACACACATATAGATACACTATCACACAGACAGAGGTAACTCTACATATCAGCTGTCATTACATGGGAGGGGGGGGGGGAGTACAAAAAAGTTTTGATAGAAGCTAAGTGTGATTTAAAGACTAGCTACGATATCGAAGCCCTCTTTCTGATAATCAGTCGATCAGAAAGATGGCTATAATATATAGCAGCTATATAAAGTCATAAAGCCAACAATTTATTTTTTTTTTAATTTATGCTAGCTTGAAAAATGAGAATACAGTCCTAAATTACTGGGTCACATGAAGAACATGTTGAGTACAGTCTTGTCAAAATGGGAAGTGTTAAAAGAACCAGTATGTAGACTGTGGCAAGACTGTACAGATACATGTACTTTAAGAGATTAGAAGACAACACAAATTTAGACTAGTCCACATCATAAGAATTTGAAGACGACTACTTTATAGTAATGAAATTCTGAAAAATTTTCTCTCTTTGGGCATAAAACATTGTGGGAAATGAAGAAGTTGCTTATAATAAGCAATTTCTTCACTTTTCACATTGTTTTCCCAAGCTGTTTTTATAAGGGGTATCAAAAACTGGGATTGTCTGGGAATGGGTTAATTGTACAGTGGCTATTCTTTATAACTGTACATCATGCAGCCATTCTTAACCCTCTCCTGTTTTAATTTTTTTATACCCGTCCCAAATTCAAAGGTTTTGCATACAAAAATTTATAGTGGATTTAATTTGAAATATAACCAATCAGTAGGGCAGAAATATTGTGGAAAAAGAAGAAATTGCTTGTAACAAGCAATTTCTTCCTTTCCACAATGTTTTCGCAAGTATAAAATCACTAGGACGTAAAATCCAGTGATTGTACAGGAAAGGGTTAAAATACCAACCCTGATTGACTTATAGTTAACCTCTCCTTTTATACAAAATTTTAGACCTGTCCAAAATCAAAGGCTTTGCAGAATAAAATTTAAAGTGGATTTAATTTGAAATATAACCATTCAGTAGGGTATAAAATGTTGTGGAAAAAGAAATAATTGCTTGTTTCAAGCAATTTCTTCTTTTGCTACAATAAATTCTCAAGTATAAAATCACAGGGACGTAAAAACCAGGGAATGAACAGGAAAAGGCTAACAGATCGCTAGCTACACCCATTTAGCTGACATGAAATTTCAACAATGTATTAAACAGTGCTATTTTGAAAAATCTATCAGGAACATGTGACTGAACTGTAAATTGAGTGGCTGGCTGCCTTAACATCATAACTACAGCTTAGATTAGCTGTAGTTACGACATTTAAATCGCCAAATCATGCTTGATTTAAATGTCAGCCAATGTCCAAGTTCAAAGTTTATCCGATTTAGATGAATGATAAATTGGTTGATCCATTCTTTAATTGACAGCCTCAATCTGTTGATTTTTACCAGCCTAAAATTTTGTCTTGTGGTTTTGATTTAACTCATTACAATACCACAAAATTTAAAACTGATCTTGATTGAAAGAAGTTGCAGTCAATATTCAAATTTTTTGTCAAATCCTTGAATTTTGTATCAGGTAGGATAGAATATATTGTGGTAAAAGAAGTAATTGCTGGTACACAATTTTCTTCTTTTTCCACAATATATTCCTTAGTTATCATTCAGTGGAGTAAAATGTGGGATCGTGTGGCAAGGAATTCCAGGACCATTTACATGGTTTGTTTATAATTCTTACATTGTTCTAACGATACACCAGCAAGTTTCCATGTAGTTTTGGCAATGTTTTTGGCTGCTGAAGATAACTCGTCATCTGTTTTCGCACTGGAAAAAGCGTTCTCGTAGCAAGTAAGTGCCTTTTGAAACCTTCCCATCCTTAGTAGTGGTGCCAAGTCATTGGTGGCAGATACATAGTGCTGATTTCCTTCGTTTCTAAATCTCCCGGACACAGACTCCTCCGCCATCACTTTTCTATAATAGTTGAAATAACATGTCAACCCATTACAAGAGGACAATAATTATTTTAGACAGTTCAAATTCAAAGAATTTACAGATGACAATTTTTAGTTTAAGAAATTTCAAATTTAAGAGTAAAAAATTGTATTTTCCAAAGTTTTTTTCCAGGGGTATGTAAAAAAGGTGAATTATGTCGGAAAGGGTTAAAATTGTTTTCTTGATCCCCTTATGAGGAAAAATTCCCATAACATTTTTCTTTATATCATACCTATCTTGGGTTTTATCACCAGCGAGCTTATTGAAAGAATCCACAGAAAATTTCTGAAAAGAACATTAAATGTTAAACCCTCAATCTGTAACTGGGCTATTTACGGAGAATTTGGGAGATTTCCACTACACATAAATATGAAAGTTAGAATAATAAAATACTTTTTAAATTTGTTTTCAGTAGAGAAAACTTCTAATTGCATTCTTCAAACAGTATTATAGGAAATGGAAAATTTAAACAATAGAAATTTATGGACGTTTAAAGTAAAAGAACTTCTACAAAAATCCGGGTTTTACGATGTTTGGTTGTTTTCAGCATCTGTTAACTCTAAAATTTTCATTCCATTATTTCGAAACAGATTGATTGATATATACGTAAATGAGTGGTTTCAAGATATAAATAATCTTTCTTCTTTATTCGTATACAAAAATCTTAAAGACAGTTTCTCTTTTTCTTTATATTTAGATAAAATGAAAATTGCTTCTTATAAAAACGCTGTGGCGAAATTGCGCCTTTCAGCTCATACATTAAACATTGAAAGCGGACGACATAGAAATATTGCTAGAAACGAAAGAATTTGTTCACTTTGTAATCTGAATGAAATTGAAGATGAATTTCACTTTTTGTTAATCTGTCCGGCTTACAGGGATTTGAGAATTTTATACATCAAAAAATATTGTTACGAGAGGCCAAGCGTTAAAAAATTAATAGAACTTTTAAATTCAGAAAACATTAAAATTCTAAACGGAATTGGTATTTACTCTATAAAAGCAAACGAAAAGCGAATACAAAACTTGAATATCGACAATGGGTAATTAATAATTTACATAACACAAATTTGGAATTAATTTAGAAAACAGACGCTATGCAAATTTAATCATAATAAGACCCCTACATTATTCATTATTTCCACATATACATTGTAATTCATACTGTTAAGTGTGTTTATACCCATGTATGCTTTGTATAATGTTTTGTATATCGACGATGAACCATACGTGTTCAAGTCGTTATCTTGAATAAAATTTCTGTTCTGTTCTGTTCCTATTATGTAAGGCTTAAAAGTTTGATATAATCAAATCTAAAACTGAAAGAGACGTGGAATTTAAGCTTTTCCTGTTCAATCCCTGTTTTAATGCCCCCTGTGATTTCATAATAGTGAAAACATTGTAGAAAAGAAGAAATTGCTTGTTATATTTTCTTCCCTACTGAATGGTTATTTTTCAAAAAAATCCACTTTTAATGTTATTCTGCAAAACCTATAAATTTGGACAGGTCTAAAATTTTGCAAAACAGGAAAGTCTTGAATAAACCCTCATGCATAAATTGTCTTTTTTCATGTTGAATTATACATTAGTGTAACTGGGACTTTAACCCATTACCAGATAACAATTTTTTAGACTGGTCCAATTTAAATGAAGTTACCCTTGTCATGATGAATAAAATTCTTGTATAGAAATGCAATGAAATCAAAGGGTTGCTGGCACTTCAGGTTCGGTTGCCAGGGTCAATACCTAGTATAGAAATTGATCTTATGGAAACATCTGGTTTGAAAAGGAAAAGCTGGTGATGTAGACTAAGATCAGACTGCACATTTGTGCAGGCAGATCTTTGTCTATGCCTCCTGTCAAAGTTGGAACTTTCCTGGATCAGCACGACAAGGATAGAAAACAACTATAAAATTGCTCTAAATTTTGAGAAAAGAAAAAGAAAAGAGAAAAAAAGGTCCAAATAAGGTAGAAAACTTTTTGGTTAATCCTCTCCCAACCAATCATGTTTCATCAACCATAAATCCTTTCTTACAAAGCAAAATTTTAGACTTGTCCAAATTCTAAGAAGATGCAGTCAACATTTATAAGTTGACGGATTTTTAAAGATCTTTTTCTCCTTATCTAGAAAAACAATGTGGAGCATGAAAAAATTATCGGCAATGCTTTCATAAACTTTTTTTCTTGTAAAAGAGTGGAATCGGGTAGGAATGGGTTTAAGCTTGACAAAAAAAAAATCAATTTAGAAGTTGCATCATTTCAAAAAAAGTTTAAGCCCTTTCCTGTTTTGCAAAATTTTAGATCTGTCCAAATTCAGACAAAAATTTAAAGTGGATTTAATTTGAAAAGAAAAAAAAAACAAAAAAAAAACAAAAAAAAACAACACTATTTAGTAGGTAAGAAAATGTTGTTTGGAAAAGAATGAACTGCTTGTTACAAGCAATTTCTTCTTTTACCACTATGTTCTCTAAATTATTAAATCTCAGGGATGTAAAAAGCAAGGATCAAACAGGAAAGGGTTAAACTCAAAAGACAAAGATCCATAAATTTACCTCAACTTAAAATTGATGTTTTTAACCTCTTTTAGTTTTGAAAGGACTAAATTTTTATCTAGTAATGGGTAAACTAAATTCAAGAATATCATAATACATCGAGTCTGACTTGATCAGTTTAACCGATGAAAATCATCAGAACTAAACAAACCACACGATGACAAACCGCTGATAATTTACTGCACTGTACTAGGAATGTGACACGAGATTGAAAACATTGTGATGAAGGCCCAGATTTAAAGAATTTTGAATCGATTCTTAATTTCGCCCGGTTCAGAAACGGGGCAGTAGTCCTTTAACAATCGGGGTGTGAATATATTCGGGTACGAATAAACTTAGTTTCATTTTCGAAATTCTTTAATCATTATGACTACAACTTCGTATAACGAAGTTAAAAATGTATGAGACTAGAAATGGTTAGTAAATAGACAGCAAAAATTATTAAAATGAATTAAATGCTTTCATTTACCTAGCTTTAGAAAGAGGTTCCATCTGCTCAAGATTGTTTACAAATAGAAATGACGTTATTTGTAAGCTGGTACCCGCTGGGTTCCGGCTTTCCTCGGTTCTTGGGTACACGCGCGCGGCTTTTTAGCTCACCTGAGTGCGAGGTGAGCTATTGTAATCGGTCGTTGTCCGTCGTCCGTCTGCCTGTCCACAATTTCTTTCAAAATCTTCTCCTCCTAAACCAGTAGGCCAATCAAGCTGAAAATTTGCAGGGGTGATCCTTGGGTGAAGTTTTACAAAAGTTGTTTAAAGAATATAATTCCGTCAAAAACTCTTGTTGTCGCGGCATATGAAAATGGGAATCTTTAGTAATTCTTTAGATATTTTAAAAATCTTCTCCTCCTAAACCAGTAGGCCAATCAATCTGAAACTTTGCAGGGATGTTCCTTGGGTGAAACTCTTCAAAAGTTGTTAAAGAATTTCATTCTGTGAAAAACTCTTGTAACCGCGACATGCCAAGAAATCTCCTCCACTTTAAGATTGCATTGGCTAACGGACTAAGCGTTATCGATACACCTTTCTTGCAGCAGCCAGTCAGTGTGAAATAAACCAGACACAAATTAATTTTTAATTAACGGTCAGTAGACGACCACTTCGTTAAAGGGATAGAAATGTGCCATCTGTATGTAGTTTTATTCGGTGGATGATTCCGTTTTCATTCTTCTGTAATTGACCCGGGTTAACCTATTACCAGACGACAAATAGAACTGATAGAAATTGAAAGAAGTAGCAGATATAAATACAAATTGCTTTGGAGCTGAAAAGAAAGGGCTAAACACCGTAAAAACATTGTGAAGGAAGGAGAAATCGCCTGATTACAGCAAGTTCTCCCTTTTCACAATTTTTCCTTGATATAATTCTTCATGTGTGTAAAAAAGGCGGGATTGTGTGGGAGTGACTTAAGTCTCGCAGAACTCTGACTGTTTCACAAAATAATTAACGACATCACAAATCACATTTTATTTTTTTTTTTTTTTTTTTTATCAGAATTATTTTTAGCTAGTGATTGGAATATGTATGCCGACATTACTTAACATATTTTTTTCAAACTCGGACTAATGATAAAACATAGACATGATCAGAAAAGGAACTATTTAGTTAAACCAACGGTCTATGAGCCTCCGAAACGTTTTAACTACAGCGAATTTTAACGCGTGGTTAAGATGTAGAGCATTGGCTTCACGATCAAAAGATCCAGAGTTCGATTTCTTTGAGCATCTATCGATACTGAGTTTGTCATTGGCCTACATAAATGGTGCGGGCACTGGTATGTTCTCCAGGAAGCAGAATCGAGGCTTAAAAAGCTTGTTTCCCAATCGATGTAAAATAAATAGGTTTAAATCTTATCCAATTTCTGCTCAACTGTAGTTACGTGGTTTCATTAGCCCACCAAATGGATATGGAATGACTGTTAAATAAAAACGAGTTTAATTCTATCTGAAAAAAATGCCAATGGCTTTACCACCGATTTTGAACCAATGTGAAATAATAATAATAATAATAAAACATATCGTCTGAAATTCATGAGGAAAATGAATAAATAAAAATGTAAAATATTTATTTATATTGAATGGATTGTAAATTAATTAGTGTTTGTATTTGAAAACTCGGCGGGATATTTGACAATTCGATAGTTCTGTGTAAATAGTGGCTTTAGTTAAAAGGATGTTTTAAATGAGTCCCAGAAGGGATTGGAGAAGTGAGAGTTGCTAATTAACTGGTGCCCCGTAATACTCAAATAGTCAAATACAAATCGTAGTTCATAGTCTTTGGTCTTTGTTTATTTTATAGAAAGGGCGGATCTTATTGAATCTGTTCAGGAGTGTATCAAATATCGTAGTTGTGCAACCAAAATATCGTAAATACAGCTTTATTCAACCTATGTTTACTACATTTTGGTCGCATACTGATAATATTATATTCACTCTGACAAAAAAGTAACTACTTGTTCATAAAGAAAAGAACACATTAGAGGTGAAATGAGATGCATAAGCTCTGAGATCCAAAACTTGAATAGAGGTAGGATTATCGATCAACCTAGAAACTGAAAAAAGAAACAAAGATTCAACCACCGTCAACCTTTATATTTTGCGCAGTCTGATCAGATCAGAACATTTAGCAACTCATATCTTGTATCTTTTTTCCTGAACGAATCACATTTCTCCATATCCACGGGGCAACTGAACACTTGACACTTTATTTTATTTATTCTATTTTGAAAATAAAGATAATACTAATAAGTAGAAAAAAAGTTTGGTTTTGCGCACGTGAAAGAGGAAATGCAATCCAAATTGAAACCAGAGTCAGGTAGGTGGAAAAAAATTATAATTTTTGATACCGGAAAGCCCGCGCAGAGTGACCATGGACGATTTTTAAAGCTCGAAGTCCCGATATGTCAGTTTGGCGGATCACAAATCGGATCATCTCGGAAGAGCAAAAAGTTTCGATCGTTTTCTGACCTACTACTCTGGGTATGCAGGCTGACCATAGTGTAGACTTTTCTCTTTTCAATATTTCAGTCATAGAAAGGACATTCTACCTTGATATACATTCAATTTTGATAAAGAAACAACTATGATTGGCTTCCGGAAGGTTCCAAGGTCTAGATATAGTTCATTGACAAGCTATATATGTATAATATCATTTTTAATTTTTGATGCCTAGTCAATGCTCCTTTCTAGTGAAATATGATTAACTATACCTTCTTCATAATTGTGATTCTAAATCACCTTACTTTTAACTAAAATCATTTTTGTTTGATTGTCTTCGCAGTTTGGTAGATGAGCGAATTGAAAAAAATCAGACAAAACAGAGAGATAATATCTAAAGAATAATAGTGTGCACATGTAAGGCCTACATATAATTTAAATCGTAGCCATAATGAAAGAAAGGTTATTTTAAGTGCGTTACTTTGTAAAATATGTTGTCTTGGACATGAATTATGAACAGGCGATCCCTTGGATGACGATCTAAATGTCGTATCTGCAGGTTGAATGTACTGTAGTTGAGACGTTAAGGTAGTCAAACCAAAAAAAAAAAAAATGCATAGTTCCCTCCCGGCATAATTGGACGATTTCATTGGTAATCCATTTTTGATTGACAGACGCGGCCCGTCATCTTACACCCCTCCTTGTACTAAGAATATATCATGTAAGAATAATCATCCCGATAGATCGACTAAGACAGGCGGACATATGAAGATGTTAAACATTGAGAAAGAGAAGGGACCTAATTATTTCGGACATCATAGTTGGTTCCCATGGTAACCTAAATACGACTGTCATTTTGATAGTGATGCATGTTTGTAAGATCATTAAATTCTAATGTCTAAAGCATCTGGTTTTGTATGCACAGAGTGCAGAGATAGTTCTAATGCATGTTACTTAGCAAAAGTCGTTCATTTAGGGTTCTTATTTTAATCTCAGACTAAAATCATTTGCATTGAAAAAGAAGAAACACCCCCCCCACACACACAAAACTTTTTCAAACAATTCCCGGCTGTAGTTCTGTAATGTAATCGTCCAATCATTTAAGAGATGAAGAGAACATTTTTTGTTTTCATAGAAGTATGAACCGCTAATCACACTGTATGAATACGCGAAGCGGATTCATACATTGTGTGATTAGGTTTTTCGGTTCATACCTCCGTGAAAACAAAAATATTATCTTCATTTCTTTTAATTTAATAGCATCGAGCGCAAAAAAACAACAAAAGCTTTACAAATTTTGATACCTTTTTAGCTCACCTGAGCACAAAGTACGAGGTGAGCTATTGTGATCGGTCGTTGTCCGTCGTTCGTCTGTCCGTCTGTCCGTCCGTCCACAATTTCTTTAAAAATCTTCTCCTCCTAAACCAGTAGGCCAATCAAGCTCAGACTTTGCAGGGATGTTCCTTGGGTGAAGTTCTTAAAAAGTTGTTAAAAGAATTTAATTCCGTCAAAAACTCTGGTTGCTGCGGCATTTGAAAATGGGATTCTTTAGTAATTCTTTAAATATCTTTAAAAATCTTCTCCTCCTAAACCAGTAGGCCAATCAAGCTGAAACTTTGCAGGGATGTTCATTGGGTGAAGCTCTTCAAAAGTTGTTAAAAGAATTTGATTTCGCAAAAAACTCTGGTTGCCGCGGCATATGAAAATGGGATTCTTTAGTAATTCTTTAAATATCTTTAACAATCTTATTCTCCTAAACCAGTAGGCCAATCAAGCTGAAACTTTGCAGGGATGTTCATTGGTAGAAGCTCTTCAAAAGTTGTTTAAAGAAAATAATTCCGTCAAAAACTCTGGTTGCCGCGGCATTTGAAAATGGGAATCTTTAGTAATTCTTTAAATATCTTTAAAAATCTTCTCCTCCTAAAGCAGTAGGCCAATCAAACTGAAACTTTGCAGGGATGTTCATTGGATGAAGCTCTTCAAAAGTTGTTAAAAGAATTTAATTCCGTCAAAAACTCTGTAACCGCGGCATATGAAAATTGGAAATTTTAGTAAATCTTTGATGTTGTTTTTTCATAGAATACAAGGCCAAAGGCCTTTATATTTTGTAAAGAGCTTAATCATATGGTTCTTTACCAAGTTTTTAAACATTTAATCTCTGGGGTCAAAAATGGCCCCGCCCCTGACGTCCGAAGTTTGGAAAAATTCTTAATAAGAGCAATTTCAAAAGGCTTCTCCTCTTTAACTATAAGGTCTAGGATATTCATATTTGGTATGTAGTATAACTAGATGGTTTTGTACTATATCACAAAAAGTTTTCATCCAAGGGTCAAAAACGGCCCTGACTAGGGGTCCAAAAAATTGGAAAAACGCAAAATTTGAGTATGTTGAAAAAAATTCTTGATTTTAAGGCGAAGGGCATTTATATTTTGAGTGTAGCATAGCCTGGCTGTTATCTATCAATTTTGATTAAATTATGCCTGTGGGTTAAAAAACAACCCTTCCCTGGGTGTCCAAAGTTCGTAAAAATGCTCAATAAGACCATGTTCAACAGTCTTCTCCTCACAATCTACAAAGTCTAAGGCATTCATATTTGATTTATAGCATAACCAGATGGTTCTCTACTATGTTAGCTAAAATCTTAGCCCTGGGATAAAACATGACACTGCCCCAGAGGTAAAAAATTTTGGAACACCCAATTAGAGCAACTTCAAAGTCTTCTCCTTCTGAAATATAAGATGAAGGGCATTCATATTTGGTATGTAGCATGACTAAATAATTTTGTACTATGTTACAGGAAAATATGCTCTTAGGATAAAAAAAATGTCTCTGCTCCTGGGATTGAAAATTGCATAATCGCATTGAAAGGATTCTTCTTAAATAGAAATGGAGAAATTACTTGCTTTCTCACAATGCTTTTTTAAACCTTTTTCCCTGAGGGTGACAAATTCTGGAATAGTTTGATTAAACTATGAAGCCAAAGGCATTCATTTTCATTTTAAAACATTACTGGATTGTTTTGTACAAAGCCAAAATCTTATATTTGTTTTATTTATTTTGCTCAAGTTGTGTCTTTTTTATACAAAAAAGTACTGTAATTTGCAGATGCCTCAGGTGAGCGATTTAGGACCATCATGGTCCTCTTGTTGTATGGGACTATTTTGTGCGGAAGCATACAAAATCACTGCGTGATCAAAAGTTTGTTCATGGAGTTCTGAATAATATTTTTCGACCAATCAGAACGCTCGTTTTTGATAGACGAAACTAAAATTATTTAGTGATAGATATCGGCCATGAGAGATGAAATGCCCCAAAGAAAGTTATTAAAATTGTTGTTGTTGTTGGGCGGATCGGGTTTAACGCCATTTTTGATAGTATTTCAGTCATATCGAGGCGGCTGAAGCACCTAACCATAGATTCCTGGTATTTTTATCACACCAGTACTAATACTACATCCTTTTCGAGCCTCCAGCTGCTCATCTAGTTTAGGTTTACGATCATCCAGCCGTTCGTGGGAGACTTATGTCGGAAAGGATATTCGACAGGGATCGAACCCGGGCCCCCTTGACTAGGAGTCATACGCGCCACCACTGTCCTATGGATTTAGTCACAAAAGAAGAAGAGGATATGGTGCAAGAGAGAGCAGGCTGAGCGTATGTGTTTGCATCGGGTTTAATATAGCTTTGAACAATCGTAGGGAAGCTCACTTGCAAATCAGAGATAGAGAGAGGGAAAGAGAGGGGTAGACAGGCTGATATAGAAAAAAGCAAAGAAATAAACTTATAATATCAATCGTTGAAGGGTGACCAAAACTTTGTTGTGGTTCGATCATAGATGCAGCGGGAAATTTTTGAAGCAGTGTAAGTTTTATCTTAGAAATAAAGTTGTCCTTCTTATCCTTGATTTATTTTCCGTCCCTCAATCTTTAAAGCCCCGGTGACATTTTGGCTCGAACGGAATAATTTGGAAATGCTTCATATTTTTACGTCTTATCCTAATATTTGATAAAAAAAAAAGTATCAAAAAGTTTAATAATTGAATTCAAAGTTTTTAAAACATAACATGAAATCTACCGAATGGCAAATAAACATTAAATGTTCGGGCCGAACCCTTGTCTAAAAAGTACTTGGACTTTATACTAAAAGGATGGTTATGATAGGAAGTAATTAATGTCATACTCGTTCACGTATATAAGAGCGTGAAAACGAAACATATTTCTCAAATTTTGCTCGGTTTGATTCTCAATGTACATTGCCCCAACTTCCAGCTGCCTAGAAAATGGGTATTCAATGGTCAGACACTCATTATTTTAGCGTATAACATTGCAATGGGACAGTCTTAGAGGTGTTTCCATGGTAACGGGGCTCTATGGTAACATTCTTTGATTACCAAACCAATAGAGATATTTACACATTTTTCCTAACCATGTAAAATCATAACTTTTTCCGCCTGTCTTTCTGTGAGTCTGTTTGATCTACATTTTAACTAGCATGTATGTACTTTGACCAACTTAACATCGTAACTAGCATATATCCTCTTTCAGCCAAATTAACACCGTAACTACAGCTGCTCTGAGACAGAGACAGAGAGACAGACATACAGATGGTTAGGAAATAGATCGAACCCAGCACAAACCAATCACATAGGTGGTATTTCAGAACTGAGTGTATTTCAAGGTAGAATAACCATTCTACAATTGTAATTAGGTGATAGGGAAAAGTCTCGATCCTAGTAAGTCTGCGCACTCCCAAAAGTACCTCTTAATGCGATGGAAACTTTAAGCGAGTTTATCCAGTTTAGTCTTCAAAAAGCCAACATGAATTGGCCGGCGGCGGACCTAAAGGACTTACGGCGTGTATGGTCACATTGCGCAGACTGACCGGAGTCAAAACTTTTAACTTTCGCCGTGTTTTCTTTAATTGTTGTTGCTGTTGTTGTTTTCTACACGAACTTATTTTACATTTGGACAACATTATTTGAAAATATAGAGATGTGTGAATCGTCACGGAAAAAAATAGTTGCGAAAATTTTACGATCAGATCAGACTGAGCGAACTTTGAAGGCCGGTAATTGTCTTCTTTATCTCTGATTTATCATATGTCCCCTCATCATGAGAGCTATTTAGTAAAAGAACGGCACCCCGGATGGTTATAGTTTGAAGTGCTATATTCATGGATGATACATTTACTCGCAATATTTGTCATACTCGTTCATGACTGAAATAAGAGGTTGAAAGCCAAACACATTTTCTCTAGGTTCCACTATATCCCCAAACCCCAGTCATTCTCTATGAATGCTCCAACTTCCAGCTGCCTGGAAAATGTGTAATTAATGGTCATTATTTTTGTGTATATCAGTGCAAAGTGCCAGTCCAAGATGAGTTTCTATGGTAACATTCCTTGATCGCTAAACTAATTTTTCTCGTTTTCTCTAAGATATTAACCTTTTCAGTCTGTCTATCTGTATGTATATCTGTCTTAACAGAAAAACCAAGATACTTGTCATTGAATTATACGTTCTTAATAGAAACACTACATACCACTTAAATAAATGCTAAAAACACACACACACACACACACACACTCTCTCTCTATCTCTATCTCTCTCTCTCTCTCTCTCTCTCTCTCTCTCTCTCTCTCTCTCTCTCTCTCTCTCTCTCTCTCTCTCTCGTTGGAACGAATAACTTGGATAGTGAAGAGTAACATGTTTCTTTTGTTGCTTTCTTTCCATAAGTTCTACAAAAATTACCTCTGTTTGAACATGTAATAGATGTATAAAATAAAGTAATAGCAATCTTTTTAGTCGTGTCGTCACAGATGGCGCATTTGGGTAGTCATGGCAAATCGGATTTAAGTGTTCAATATCATGATTGCCATCCACCTTTGCTTTCTATAGGACGAAATTGCGTTCTAAACACTTATTGAATTGATCTGCTGACTAACAACTGTACAAATAGTACAATAACATGTAATAGATAACAAAGCGTAATAAAATAAGATAAAACGACAATTACAATATTACAACACTTTGTCTTACCATCTTAAGTGATTTATCAAATGGAAGTGACAACATAGGATTTATAAGCAGGTTTGCTTTGGGATTAGTCAATACATAGAAATGATGATGAAGGATTGTAGCAAGCACATATCCTCTATGACCAACATTGCGAAAACTATATGCATTTTCTCAAAAACTGATTTATGCGATAGACCAAACTCTGTTTTCTGGCTATTTCTCATTAACTTACCTTTGTTTATTGAATCGTATTAAGAATAAATATATAAAAAAAAAAAAAAAAAAACAAAAAAAAAAAAAAACGGGAAATGTTTTTCTTTAAAGTATCCTCGTTAAAAGAAAATATTCGGCTATTTTCATACCAGTCACTTCGAACCAGAAATTTTCCGAAGAAAATAACTGTAAATGAAATTTCTATGTTCAGTTATCACAAATCTCTGTTTTCTGGCTATTTCTCATTAACCCACCCTTAAATAATTGAATCGTATTAAAAAAAGGGGCAATGTTTTTATACCCCCGCATCGATAAGATCGGGGGCATATTGTTTTACCGGTGTCCGTTTGTATGTCTGTCTACCTGTCTGTCCGTCTGTCTGTCTGTCTGTCTGTCCGTCTGTCTGTCTGTCTGCAAAACTTAACCTGCCAACTAAATATTTTCCTATAACTTCAACCCTGATTAAGTAACAATGCTAATATTTGGTATGTAGTTAGGTCTCAACAAGGCGCAACTGGGGAAGGTCATTTCATCAAGGTCAAGGTCAAATTTTAACCCTTTACCCGTTTCTAAAAAATTCCTGTTTCGGGAGCATAGTGTTTCACAAACACATCTTGTTTCTTTTAGGTATACTCGTCAAAAGAAAATAGTTCGACTATTTCCATATTAGTCACACCCAACCAGAAATTTCCCGAAGAAAGTAACTGTAAATGAATTTTCTATGTTTAGGTCAATAAAACGGTCAATAAAAATATTGTCGGTTGGTTATCATCCTTACGAGTGGGGGGATATCGAGACCAACTTTTCTCTCATATAGATAAGTAGAACCTTCGCTGCCCTTGGTACGACACAGAATGTACAGGGTGATCAGAATCAAAAGGAACACCCGAAAGTCATATGAAAGAAATATTAAAAATATATCATATTCAGCAGAGGTCAATTAGGTTCGTAATTAGCGCAGCCTGATGATAAACTTGTCTCAGTTCTAATCTCTGTCTGTCCGTCTCTATCATAATTTTTATTTGAGCTTAGTGACAGACCACATCGATAATAGAAATAAAATAATAATAATAGTAATAATACATGAATAAGGCAAATATTGTTATAATAATATTCATCGCGCTAGATCTGGATTGAGACGGGTTATGGTAGAAAAATCATCTCAGTCGGAAGTGCTACATACCTGACTTAAGACCAGACTTGGGTTAACGGCCCCTTTATGAGCCTGCAGGTAATTAAAATTGAATCCATTATTTTGAGGGAGCATCTAGCTATTCGCTGCCGACTTTTAATGAGATGTTAACGGACAAATAGCTAGATAGGATCTTTTTGCTGCGGTTTCTTAAAGTGGACTTTTGGTACTTACTTTTCTTGGCATGACATATTGAATACAAGGCCAAAAGCCTTTATATTTTGTATAGAGATGAATCATATGGGTTCTCTACAAAGTTTTTAAATATTTAATATCTAGGGTCAAAATTGGCCCGCCCCTGAGGTCCGAAGTTTGGAAAAATGCATGATCATGCAGAGCAATTTCAAAAAAAACTTCTCCTAGGTCTATGATATTCATCATAGGTATGTAGCATAACTTGATGGCTTTGTACAATATCACTAAAAGTTGTCCTCCTAGGGTCAGAGACGGCCCTGCACTAGGGGTCCAAAAATTTGGAAAAACGCACAATTTGAGGATGATAAAAAAATCTGCATTTCAAAGCGGAGGGCATTTATATTTTGATCGTAGTATAGCCTGGCTGTTATCTATCGATTTTGATTAAATTATGCCTTTAGGTTACGACCCTTCCCTCGGTGTCCAAAGTTCGTAAAAATGCTCAATTGAACCATTTTCAACAGTCTTCTCCTCCCAACCTACAAAGTCTAAGGCATTCATATTTGATATATAGCATAACCAGATGGTTCTCTACTATGTTAGCTAAAATCTTAACCCGGGGATAAAACATGACACTGCCCCAGTTATCCAAAATTTTGGAAAACACCAAATTAGAGCAACTTCAAAAGTCTTATCCTTCTGAAATATAAGGTGAAGGGCATTCATATTTGGTATGTAGCATGACAAAATAATTTTGTACTATGTTACAGGAAAATATGCTCTTAGGATAAAAAACGTCTCTGACCCTTGGGTCGAAAATTGCGTAAATCACATTGAAAGAACTCTTCTTCTCAAATAGGAATCGAGAAATTGCTTATCACTCCCTTTCTCACAATACTTTTTTAAACATATTTTCCCTGAGGGTGACAAATTTTTGGATAGTTTGGTTATTGATTAAACTATAAAGCCAAAGGCATTCCTTTTTATTGTAAAGCATTACTGGGTTGTTTTGTACAAAGCCAAAAATCTTATATTTGTTTTATCATTTTGCTCAAGTTGTGTCTTTTGTATACAAAAAGTACTGTAATTTGCAGATGCCTCAGGTGAGCGATTTAGGACCATCATGGTCCTCTTGTTTTTCGAAATTTTCGGTTTGCCTAAATATGTGTAGGGGCCTACGGTAAATCCCAGAGGTCTGTAAAGGGTAACTTCCCAACTTATAGTGCAGATTTATGTCCTCGATGTTATTTGGATTGGTCGCATCCGAGTAATTAGATCTAGTTCAACAATGTAATTTATGTAATGTCTAAATCTCATCTATATACGCACACTGTTTAGAGGATACATGCTCTAGACAATATCAATGTATCAATGTGAAAGTTTGGCCTATATCCAAAAGTGTGTTTTAATGGAACATACTAGCCTACTCATGATCATGAATAGCAATTGTGCTATTTTGAAATCAATGCACATGACACACGCAGAAGATACCCAATAAAAGGTTTTAAAAATGAAAAGCCGATATATTTCTTGTCCCCGAAATTAAGTCCTACTCAACAAAGATATTCAGTTTTTGAAAAAGAAGCGTGGGCTATTGTATTCGCTCTTCCTCTCAAAAATGTTCATTCAAGAATGTATTGGCAGCAGAGGGGCGTGTTTATCTTCGACCCATCAACATAATATCTAGTATTGATTTCATGGATCGAACCGTGGCTACTCTACTAATTTCTTCATAAAAGAAATAAATGAGCTTCCACAATAGGCTCGAATCATGGATTATGTTACAATAAATGTTCTGGACAATCTCAATTTGATTGACCTTGAAACTATCTGAAAATTTGTTTCGAATGACATATATATCAGCTGTAGTTACGATGTCTCAGTTGCCAAACTATAAAAAATTATTGACATTAATGTCGGCCCATGTTAGCTTCCTGTCCTAATGAATTATTTCAGTGATTGGCCTATCGAATCTTTGATTGACACCGCGATCTGTCGAAGTACAACCAAGAATAGACTATTACAAAGCGAATTTTGTAACAGCGACTTGCTTTCCTCTGAAGAAATAGTGTTTATTTTTAAATCCGTACTTATGAATGAATGACAACACGGCAAGATTAACGTTATTAAGATTAAAATAGGTTGATTTTGAACAAGTTTCAGTAGTTTTTTATCATATTTTACAGTAAAAATTCGTTGGTAAAATATAAATGGAATACTATGATGTAGTAGTGATAAAAAACCTTGCATTGGGTTCTCGTCGCGTAGGTAAATTTGATATTTCACTCTAATCCTTATCTTTTGAAATAATCGGAATTGTACAGCCACTTATGGAGGATTAAGTGTTTTTTTCTTACATGCTAAAAATACTTTAATACTTACGGAATTCAGTGTGACCAGGATTTAGTCACGTGAAAAGGGGCCTTGATAAATTTAATATAAAAATCCTCGTTAACTCAAGTCCACAGTTTTTAGCTCTACTGGCTAAAGGCCAGAAGAAAACAAATTTGCGACGTGGGTCAGGAATAACTCTAGAGAGAGTGTGTGTATTAGAAACTGGTGTGGAACAGGAAATCATAAATAATCCGTTTATCTTTAATTCAAGATATGAAACTGTAGCCTACAAGGTCGCGTCGTATCAATTTTTGACAGTAGAAGAATACTTAATAGAGTTGCTCTCAATATATATTTCCATGTACACATCAAGTCAGCTCAATTCGTTGCGTCTGACAGATGACGAGCAGACGAATTAAGATGGTTACTTAAACAAAAAATAAAGCTTTTTTAAGAAAGTCAGACTCCTAATCTTCAATCATCGGATGTCATAGGTTCGATCCCAGGCGGCAGCACATATTCTTTCCGACATTTGTCTCTCACCAATTGGTAGATAATCGTAAACCTAAGTGGGATAGCAGCTGGAGGCTAGGAAAGGATGAAGTGGTAGTACTGGTGTGAGAAATACCAGGAATCCATTGTTAGGTGCCCTAGCCGCGATATGACTGAAGTACTGATAAAAGCGGCGTTAAACCCCGTTCAATCAATAAATCAATTTTTTAAGTTAATTTGAATTGATTGCTATCTTATAACTCCTCTTTTTATGCCCATGTCGTGTAATTGCGATGGCCATTTAAGAGATGAAGAGAATATTTTTGTTTTTATGGAGATATGAACCGAAAAAACTAATCACACTTTATGAATAGGCGAAGTTTTGATACATTTTACAAGCATAGAAAATAGCTGCGTGCTCAAAATTTTGTTCATGGAAGTATGAATATTTTTTTCGACCAATCAGAACGCTCTTTTTTGATAGACGAAACTTAACCCCAAATTATATAGAGTTACCTCTGTCCGTGTACACCGAGTAACCGCTGTCAGTGTATTGATGAGTGTTTGGGTGAGTGGACGGTTGAATGTGTGGGTGAGTCGGCGTGTGGGTTGGTTTGTATGTGATTAATTCTTGTCCGTAGCGCATCTTCTACATTATATAGCCACGGTCATAGCAAAGTTTGAAGCGAGTTAGACTTGTTATCACGGGGTCCTGGGTTCGATCCCGGCCGCGGCAAATATCTTTTCAGATATTTGTCTCCTAATAGATGGATAATCGTAAACATAGTTTTACGAGAATCTTAGGACTCGGAAAACATGTTGAGGTAGTACTGGTGTAAAAGATAAAACGGCCTCCATAGTTCGGTGCCCAATATGCCGCGATATGAATGAAATTAGCGTTAAAAGAGGCACTATAAAACGATCTACGGCCGCGGCGAATATCCCTTCCAATTTTTTCTCCCACCTAGCCTAGGCGGTAACGGAAGGGAGGGTAGCTGGTGGCTTGGAAACGATGTTTGGTAGGACTCGTGTGAGAAATACTAGGAATATATAGTTACGTGCTCCAGCCGTCACCGAGGCCTGTGCAACAGAGGCTTTGGTAGCGCATGATCATGTGGTACCGGGTTCGGCCCCTGGACGCATGCAGCGAATATCCTTTCAGACATTCGCCTTCCATAAATCGATGGATAATCGTTAAGCTAAGTGAGATGAGCAACTGGAGGATCAGAAATGATGTTGTGGTGGTACTAGTATAATTGCCAAGAACCCTTGCTTAGGTTCTTCAGACACCAAGATATGAATGAAAAATGTTAAAAGTGGTGTTAAACTCCATTCGATCAGTCAATAGGAATAAAATCTCTATCAATTAACAATTCTCACAAGTGAACAAGTAACAGAAGTTGATGTCGTATTCTGATATCAATAAAAAGTTGTATCCGAACTTTTATACTTTTATGCGCCGGCGAAGGTGGACGTTTATTGATGCGTGTATCAACTTCTCTTCTATCCATCTGTATATTTCGACGAACATCAGTCCGTCCGTGCACATCTCTTCTTACATCTATCGACGTATTAGTACATAATTTTCCTACTCACCTGATCTTGCGCATATTGGTTTTAGGCTGCGTCGCAGAAAAGGGGTCTTCATGAAAAACATATTTTCTTGGCTAGTCGTTATCCATGGGGTATCAATGAGTTCTAACCCAAATACCTTTATAGCTACATTAAAAACAATCTTGTGGCAGCATATATTGTGTCCATGGCTCACTTGTTCATGTTTTAGAGTAAATTTCAGTCATATACCTAAGCCATTCAAACTGCAGAAAGCGATTAGAAAATCAGTGATTTGAGTTTTAATTTCACACATCAATGAAAAAAAAAAAAAAAAAAAAAAAAAAAAAAACACTTTCTTCATTCCTCATGATTTAATGTCTTCCAGCAAAACAAACAAACTTTACTAGTATTGAGTAAATGTTTATGGATCTACTTCGTGAGCAAGCATACAGAAAAGTTGCGTGCTCAGTTTTGCTCAGTTCAAGGAATTATTAAAAAATCGGCCAATCAAAAACGCTTAAATCGAGATAGAGGAAACTAAAATTAGATTATTTATTGGACAAGTCGTAACGGTATTTGATCACATGAGGTGAAAATCTATACCACGATGACTTATTTTAGACAGTTCTTAGACGGATCGCTAGCCCCGCCCCGGCTCCGCTGGCCAAACCCACTGACTTGGACAGGAAATTCCATTGCGATATTAAGCGGCGTTATTTTGCAAAATTTATAGCCATTAACAAAAAAGTAAAATGGTTAGTTTGACGACTTAAACGTCGTAACTACATCTTATTAAAGCTGGAGTTCCAACATTTAAGTCGCCAAACCAACCAAAATGTTTCACAATATGTCGGCCATTGAGAAAGTTCAACGTTCATTTCCTGTCTAAATGATTGATTTGATTGTTCGATTAGTTTTTTAATTGACAGTCGCGATTGGTCAATTATCATCATCAAACTGTGGCGTTAGTCTATGCTTTTACGAACCACCCAAATTTAAAACTTTAAAGCATTCATTTAAAAGAATACTTGAGTTATTGTGTACCTAACCGAGCCATTGTGTACCTAACAGAGCAATTGTATACCAAAATGAGCAATTGAGTACCTAACTGAGCCGTTGTGTAACTAACTGAGCCGTTGCGTAACTAACTGAGCCGCTGTGTACATAACTGAGCCATTTTGTACCTAACAGAGCCATTGTGTACCTTACAGAGCCATTGTGTACCTAACTGAGCTATTGTGTACCTAACTGAGCCATTGTGTACCTTACAGAGCCATTGTGTACCTAACTGATCCATTGTCTACCTAAATGAGCCGCTGTGTACCTAACTGAACCATTGTGTAACTAATTGAGCCATTGTGTAACTAACTGAGCTATTGTGTAACTAACTGTGTCATTGTGTAACTAGCTGAGCCACTGTGTAATTAACTGAGCCTCTGTGTAACTAACTGAGCCACTGTGTAACTAACTGAGCCATTGTGTACCTAACTGAGCGATTGAGTACCTAACTGAGCCACTGTGTAACTAACTGAGCCATTGTGTAACTAACTGAGCCATTGTGTAACTAACCGAACCATTGTGTAACTAATTGACCAAGCGCGGACGTCAATCAAGGAATTAAACGGCCAATCAAATAATTTATTCAGCCCGGACCTGAGCTTATCAACCAATCATTTTACCTTCTTGTTACATGCTACAGACCATAAATTTTGCAAAATAACGCCGTTAAAAAATCGAAGCGGAACTTTCTGTCGGAGTTAATGGGCGGAGCTTAGGAAGTCAGTGGTCCGGGCCAAGGATTAGTCCATTGAGCAACATTATCAACCATTTGAACTGTGTGTGAAATGCTGACATCGAGTATCTGTACAGCCACTTGGGAGTCGTTTAGAATATTCGCTGAACTTCTAAAAAAGCTTTGGGTCAATACGTATCTGTAGAAAATTGAGTGAAGCCTCAGATCAGAAATATGCACAGGCTAATCTAATCTTTACCTGGCGTACATTGCCGAGACGATAGTGGAGTTGGTAGCGCGTCGGACTCTCGACCATAGGGTCTAGGGTTCGATCTCCGGTCGCGGCAAATATCATTTCCGTCATTAGCCTTCCATCAATGGGGTGTACAATAATAAACCTATGTTGGATGAGCAGCTGGAGGCTCGGAAAGGATATAGTGCTTGTACTGGTGTTACATGTATAAACACCAGGAATATACAATTAGGTGCTCTAGCCTAGGCAATATGACTGCAATATTATCAGAAGTGGAGTTAAATCCCATTTAAAAAAGACCGCCAGCGACAGACAAATTCTCCTTTTCCTATATTTTTTCTACAGCTAGCTTTTTTGGCGGAGCTTGCCAGTTAATGGATTCAACTGGAGATTTACTTTTTCAATCGGAAACACAAACAGGTTTCAAAAGAGAAGTATAACAACGGTTGTGTTGCAACATATTTATCATTGCTAGTCAACATAGCTCTGTACAGTTGAATTTTAATATACATATCTTAATTTTTATTTACAAAAATTTACAACTAATTTACACAATACTTACAAATCACAACCAGAGTTGTTGTTTACAAGTTGGACATCATTTATTTTTTTTTATAAAAGACGGATCGCTACTGCCAATCAAAATTCGATTAGCCAATCACGTTATTCATATAGAACTTAAGTGAACTTTTAACTCTTTTCATTTGAATTAAGCAATTCTGCTAGTTTGGCGACTGAACCCTTTCCTGTACAATCCCTTGTTTTCACGTCCCTGTGAATTTAAACTTTAGAAAACATTGTGGGAAAAGAAGAAATTGCTTGTCACAAGCAATTTCTTCTTTTCCCACAATGTTTTCTAACCTGTAGGTTCATTACTTTTCAAATTGCACCCACTTTTGATTGTTGTCTGCTACTTCTTTCAAGTTGGACTGCTCTAAAATTTTGAAAAAATGGGAAAGGGTCAAACGTTGTAACTACAGCTTATTCAGTCTGTAGTTTCGACATTTTGGCCGCAATCCATCGACTTTCCATTTTTACTGAAGTCTCTGACAATATACAAAATAGTGTCGCAGTCGAATTGCCGAATCGGAGGTCAGTGGGCGTGTCCTTCGATCCATAAATCCTGCAATTATCGAACATAGTCACCGCTGTCAATCTTAGGATTGACTGACCAAGTAAATCGTATTTTTCATACGGAGCTCTCATACTTTCCTCAAACAATTATTAGCCTCTTACCACATAATTACGCTTTCTGAGGCTCTGCAGAAATGTGCGCATGGAAAACTTTGTGTGAAAAGAAGTAATTGCTTGTAACAAGTCACTTATTTTCCAATTTTAGCGCAATTTGAAATGCTGTCTGCAACTTTGATTTAATGGGCCTGTCTAAAATTGTGTCGTCTGACAATGGGTTAAAGATCACCCCATTTGGTCAATTAAGGCATCGTAAGAACCTTTTATTCGCTATTTATCACGAAGTTCACTTATTCGTGTACTTTCTGGTTATCACCGGTACAGGACTTGGGCTTACAGAAGTCTCGTCAAAAAATATGTCCGCTTGACGAGTGACGAGACTGGAATGCAAACATATGATCTCCGACTTCTCTCAGATAGGGCCTAATACGGGTCTTGGGTTCGATCCCCGGTCGCGGCGAATATCCTTTCCGACATTTGTATCTCATCAATTGGTGGATATTTGTAAACCTATGTGGGATGAGCAGCAAGATGCTCGGAAAAGATGTGGTGGTATTACTGGTGTAAAAAATATATAAGGAATCCATTGTTAAGTGCTCAAGTTGCCTCGATATGACCGAAATACTGTTAAAAATCGCCCATTCGTCCGGTAATTACGACGTTTAAATCGCTAACCAATCATTTCGCCTTTTTTTTTGTAAGATGTGCGTTTTCAAAATAACCTTTAACATCGAAGGGGAGCTTCCTATCGGAGCTCAGTGGGCGTGACCAGCGATCCGTTAGACATTACCACCAGAGGTCACTATTTCGGCAAATCAATAACCAGTTTGAGATATAAATTATTCAATTTGAAAAAAACAAACACACAAATATAAATATACTCGCACATTCGTTTTTGAATTACTTAACCAATTCTCACACAATTAGGGCCTGTGACTGTTTTCGCTCATGAAAAACGGGGCTTTGGAAAATATTTTGGAATATGACAAAATTTCTCGAGAAATTGTTTGTAACAATTTAGATCACTCTAAAACTTTGCTGTTTGGTAAAGGGTTATTCTAAATTACCTCTGCGTGATCCAGTCATTACTTTAATCCATTCCCACACATAGTAACGCCTTTGGACGCCTCTTATAGAAAACAATTAGGAAAACATTGTGTAAAATGCTTGTAACAAGCAATTTCTTCATTTTACACAATGTTTTCTACCCAGAAATTAAAAAGAAAAAAAAACAAAAAAAAAAACACACTAAAATTTCATCAACTTTTAATTGTCGTCTTCAACTCCTTTCAATTTGGACCAGTCTAGAATGTCGCCATCTGGTAATGTGTTAAGCCATGCACGGTTCCTTTTCTCGCGAGGGGTTACATTACTCGCATTGAATATGACAAAGAATAATGAGAAATAGCAGTCTCTTGTTACACAATTTTCGACACTCTGCGACCAAATGGTGTAAGTACAACCTTGAAAAACAGTTGTTGTTGACTTTTTGGTCGCCCAAAAGTGATAACTGCGTTCAGAATAACAAAACGTTAGCCAGCGCTTTCCTCATCGTCATCCTACACACATGGCAACGCCAAGTTTTTATTTGTTTATAGACGGTGCACATGGTTTAAATCATTAAAGACAACCGCGAAAGTTTATTTCCTAGAACCAGTGAAATTAACACACGTGCGGAATTGACGTATCGGGCCTGACAATTAAAGAAACAATCGACAATCACATAATTTATTTAGAACGGAAGTAAATTTAAACCCAGACATTACCCGACATTTATGTGAAGCAATTGTGTTGGTTCGGCGACTTAAATGGTGTATGCACAGCTTGAATAAGGTCGCCAACCAACCATTTCACTTTTTTGTCACTTGGTACTAGTCAGATTTTTTTTTCAAAATAATGGCATTCAATATCTTGAGTCAAAGTTCCTGAGCGAGCTCAGTGGGCGTTGCCAACGATCTGTTAGTTACAGGTGCTTTCCTTCTGTTCCACTTGCGACAGCGTTTTTCACAAGAAACTTTGAAGTTTTTTTAGTTTCTTCTGAATGGACAGAAAAGCGAAAGCACCATTACTCTGTTTCTATAACGTAACGGCGCTTATAAGCCAACGTCCTTGACACTATATTTAGGTTGTCCCAAAATTCCGTGACAAATTTTAAAGCTGATGCAATGCATATTCATGTTCAATTGTTAGTATTATGGAACGCTAGTTATCGTTCAAGTAGATCGGGTATTTTTTGTTTTGTTTAATATTTTGTTTTGGTTTTTAATCATTGTTCATATCTGAAATTACATTTTTTTATGGCAATTCAACATCACTAGGGTCGCTGCCATGAAGTCCTGCAGGGCTCGACAGCCGGTCGCGGCAAATATCCTTTCAGACATTTGACTCCCACCAATTGGTAGATAATCGTAAACCTAAGAGAGATGAGCATCTGGAGGCTCGGAATGAGTGTAGTAGTAGTACTGGTGTGAAAACAAAACAAAACAACAACAACAAACAGGAATCCATGTTTAGGTACTCTAGTCGCCGCGATATGACTTAGATACTATTTGACTGAAATACTGTTAAAACTAGAGGTTTAACCCGATTGAAACAAACACCCAACCAAAGAGGAAATTATCGATCCAAAAGTATTGTAAGTTCTTGGAAAGTCATTTTATTTAACAAATCAAACCCTATTCAAACAAAATAAAAAAAGGCCGGTAAATTTGCACTCATGAGACTATTTTTACGGTCACTTTTTTTTTGCTTGACGTGTGACGCAGTATTCATAGTTCTTGTTGTTTGCAAATCCTTATTATCTTGTTTAAACCCGCTAGCGGTGAATATAGTAAACCTAAGACGGACGAATAGCTGGAGGCTCGGAAAGGATGTAGTGTAATTGCGTGAGAAATACCAGGAATTCTTGGTTAGATGCTCCTCTCGCCGCGATATGATTCAAATATTGTTAAAAGAGGTATTTAAACCTATGCAATTAATTAATTCTTGTCGAAAAAAGAAAAATCCACCAATTCCTGCACACATTCACAAGATAACAAAAATAAACATGAACCTTTTATACTTAGCTTTAATCTCTTAATGTCCACACAAATGTCACGTAGGATTGGGACAACCCTCGTAGCTTTTTTGAAAAAAAAGTGTAACTGACAAAGTACACAATCAAATTTATCCACTCCTACGAGTGACAATATGGTATGAATAATAATACACGATAAGACATACATGAAAGTGCATTGTAGAACTATCCAGGTATTCTATCCCATTAATACAAAATTAAGTATTTTGGACTGGTCCATTTTGAAAGGAGTTGCAGAAGAAACTTCAGAGTGCGCTAACATTTGAAAAATAAGTGCTAAATAAGGTGGAAAACATCACAGACACGGGTACCCCTGCATTACTGTTTATCTTCATCTGTGACCTTTACCTTGATAGCATCCAAACAAACTTTACAAGACACCAGTATTCTTTATTAAGAAGAACTGTGCTAAGTATTTTTGAAATCTATCAATCAATGTAGATGATATTTTTCGGACAAGAATTGTACTCGCACACTAACTTGTACACGCAAATACTCATACACAAACAGACGTAACTCTATTTGCCCGTTGCAATTTCGTGGTAATGGCATTAAAAGGGGAAGTTGCTAGTTGCAAGTAATTTCTGCTTTTCACACAATATTACCATAACTGTATATCGTCAGCGCGTAAGAAAATCGGGATTTTGTGGTGATGGGCTATTTAACTATAACGGATGGCGAGTTCTAATTAATGCTGATGTATTTAGTCCGATGCTTTCGACCAATTCATAGATTCAAAGATTTTATATCACCGTCTCTCTTTCCGCATCGTCTTTGTTTTCCTTTTGTACGTCTCCATTGTTATTGTCCTTCTTCACCGGAAATGGTGACGTGTCAACGGAAGTACCGTTTGTGACGTAATGTTTGTCTGATGAATTCACGTGGTTAGTCAATGGTTCATTTTGTAGGGCAAGATTAGCTTGCAAAAGTCGCAGTTGCTCTGCCGCTGAGTTTTGGTGATTCTTTGATGATAATGAAAATATAACGTATAAACCGAATAAAACTTTACAAACATTAAAGAAATCATGAAATATAAAAGAGAAAGAGAAAAAATAATTTAAAAGCACTAATTCGCACAATTTTTCATACACATAAATTCTGTGCAAATGTTACAATTGCAATTAAAGTTCTCATTTAAATAAGGATGGCTTTTTAAACATTTAAGAGATGAAGAGATTTTTTTTTGTTTTCATGGAGGTATGAACCGACAAAACTAATCACACTCTATGAATACGCGAAGCGGATTCATACATAAGTGTGATTAGGTTTTTCGGTTTATACCTCCATGAAGACAAAATGTTTCCATGCATTTCTTATTATTCAAAAGCATCGAGCGAAAAAAGCAAAAACTTTACAAGTTTTGATACCTTTTTGTATGGGACTATTTTGTGCGGAATCATACAAAATCACTCCGTGCTCAAAATTTTGTTCATGGAGTTATGAATAATTATTTTCGACCAATCAGATCGCCCCTTTTGATAGACGAAACTAAAACTTAAATCATTCTGCTTATAAATCTATCGTTCATATGACAAAACTTATATTTGACCGATAACCACACAATCCTTTTTTTACAACCATCTTCTGTAAAACAATGTAGAAAAGGAAGAAGTTTGTTTTCTACCTTCAACGACAAAGAGCTTCAACATTTCTTGAACTTAAAATTGGTTTTCTTTTTTTCTATATATAGACCACTCTTAACCCATTATCAATCGACAAATTTTTAGACTAGCCCAAATTGATAAAAGGTGCAGACTACAATATGTATTTGATGAAAAATTAAAATATCCTCATCTTTTTTTAAAAGAAAACATGGTTTCCCGAGCTTTTATCTTGACGGGGCGTCAAAAAGCGTCAATGTCTGAGAATGGGGTTGACCTCAGAAAACGACAATCACAATCAGTTACTGAAAGAAGACCCTTTTGATTTCAGAAAAGGGTTAACTAAGAATAAATATATTTCGAATAGTATCTCACTTTTCTCGAGTTATAAATCTGTTTTCAATAGATCTAATGATCAAATTACTATTGTTTAAAGATTACAAAATTCTGTTTGAGTGATTAGTAGTAGATTCAAAAAAGAAGGGTGTTAGAGTGTTAAATAAAGAAACACATAATCCCGAGAGGGATCTTGTGATATGCTATCGAAACAATCCGCCTTTACCCATTACTACATGGTACAGAAATAATTCTTTCGATATCAAAATCATGAATGCTAATTTAAAGCCCTGTTGCATTAATTATTACAGTCTCCAAGCAGAGTTGTCGTTCGTTACTCTCACAAAACACATCTGCCATGGGCTAAATGACGAGATTCTTGTCAAACCAAGTAATGAAAGATATATTATTTTTCTTTTGATTCGCGAGAAATAAAACGGCTTGGACATAATAAATAAGATTCAAGATACATTGAAGGTGCATTAACACTTGATAATGTACCTTTAAACCAACGAACTACTTTTGTTTAAAATCGTTTGAATAGCAAACGGAAAAAATATGTTATATTCATGCAACAGTTTTTAAAAGTAAATCAGTTGAGGTGTGTGATGAAATAATGACGTATAGGCGGACTATTTACTGAGCGAATTACAGAGTTGATTAAGAGATGAAGAGAATATTTTTGTTTTCATGGAGGTATGAACCTAAAAAACTAATCACACTGTATGAATACGCGAAGCGGATTCATACATGAGTTTGATTAGGTTTTTCGGTTCATACCTCCATGAAAACAAAAATTATTCACTTCATTTCTTATAAATTAATAGCATCGAGCGAAAAATGCAACAAATTTACAAATTTTGATACCTTTTTGTATGGAACTATTTTGTGCGGAAGCATATAAAATGGCTGCGTGCTCAAAATTTTGTTCATGGAGGTATGAATTAAATTTTTCGACCAATCAGATCGCTCGTTTTTGATAGACGAAACTAAAAATTAAATTATATGGGAATGAACCGAATGCAAGAGAGTGTAATTCATCTGTCGAAACTCTCTGTCCACAAATGACTCTCGTTATTTTTCCGATATTATAATTATACTGATATAATTCAATTGTATCTACGTCTATCCAACTTCCTGCAATCTGACTGAGCCATAAATTCATTTAGAAGGAATTAGTAGGGAATTATTTGTATCAGGAGTGTGGAATTCCCACTTCCCTATTTATTAGTCGTTTGCTTTTCTGCCAATGGACATGTAGATTTTTAACCCGTTACCACAAGAATTTTTCTAGACTTGTCCAAATCTAAAGGAGTTGCAGACGACAATTTAAAGTTTATGAAATTTTAGATTTTCAACTTATTTTGGGTAAAAGACATTGTGCAAAAAAGACATTGTGCAAAATGAAGAAATTGCTTGCAACAAGCAATTTCTTCATTTAAAACAATGTTTCCTAATAGTTTTTTTAAAGGACGTCAAAATGGGTCATTGAGTTGGAATGAGTTAAGACTTATCCGCGGAAAGGTACATACTAGGACGAATCTTTGGGATGATCAACAATGAATCACGAAGATAACTCATTGAATATTGGAAAATTAGACACTAACGTTATTGTGGTTGATAAAGTAAATGCTTCGTTCCAGCATTTCCTTTATTAACGACAATGTTTTCTCAAATTTCTCTTCAGTTTCTTGCGGACAAGTTCATCTTAATTCTGGACAGGAAGAAAATCATGTCTTTTACTTGTCCGCGGATAACTCGGGAAAAACCTGTATTTCCACACCATTGCAATATGCTTGCATTTCAAGTAGTTCCCGAACACCTGTTTTTTTTTTGTGTGTGTGTTTGCCATAGCATTAAAATAATATGAAGGGAATATTTATTATTTTCGTTTAGCTTTTATACTTCAAACATGTCCAAAGTTCATTTTGGAACAGCTTCAAACAATGAGATTAAGTTCTTAAATTTCACACCATAATTGAAACAAAGTCATTCTCTTTATTTCTTAAAATGTTGAAGAAAATGACGGGATGAGCTATGAATCTCTTGACATCATTCGTGTATTGTGCTAATACATGCTAATATATGACACATACGAGAAGTTAGTTATAAAGCAGATATACACTCACACACAGTGAAAACGCGGTAACCAAATAATTTATGGTCACTGTCCTCAACAATTAATTGTTCAAATTCCTTATTATCCATAGAGGCAGATATTATTGTCACAAAAACCTGTGCAAAGTTTCAAAGCAACAGCATTGGTAGAAAGAGAGCTATTAAAGATATATTATGTTTGCATGTAAGATTTAACCAAGAATTTTTAAGTCCGAATAGGGTTAAAACTCCACTACAAGTACTGTAATTGTAATGAATCTTTGCCTAGAAGATTACATAATGGTCAAAAAAGCATGTGTAAAGTTTCGGAGCAAAAACAATGGTAGAAAGAGCGTTATTAAAGATATATGACATATGCACGTAATGTTTAACCAAGAATTCCCAAGTAACAGAAAATAGTTAAAATTCCACTAAAATGAATGTCAGAGTATTATATCTGTGTCTAGACGCTGCTATTATGCTTACAAAAGCATGTGCAAAGTTTCAGAGCAATAGCATTGATAGAAGCTGAGGTATGGCAATTGCAAGTAAGGTTAAACCAAACCATTACGCCGACGCTGACGCGTGGTATAGCCCTCCTATTCTTCAAATGGCCGAGCTAACAAAACCTTTACCGTACGGCGTCAATCTGATAGACAAAACACCGCTATAGTCTATAGGCTTCGGTAGCCCTTCTGTCCCTCTGTATTGAGTAAGAGGTTATATTGCCGTGCTTTGAAACGAAAAAGGGCTTAAGAACAAATATTAAGACACATGACTTATGGATTTATATAGATTTTTTTGTTTTTGAACATGTTAGAACTACAGGAATTATCCTTATTAAAAAAAATGATTTTCGTTCTCTGGTATGATAAAACTACTGAATTATCTCATATGAAAAAATACAATGTGAATATAAGGTGGTGCGTTCTCATTAGGAGTGAGTTAAACAAGTAATTAGTTAGTAGCAGTTAGTGTACAAAAATCAGAACTCCTTTTCTGTTGAGACCTGAATGTCGTAGCGAGAACATGGGAGAGCTGTAGTTACGACGATTTGGTGAACAATCGACGATATGTCATCTCATTACAGCTTAAGGTGTCCTCTCAAGACACATTTCTCTGCATCGTTGGGAAAACACTTTATAATTGACATTTATTTTTCAAGAATCACAATTTTGTTAAATTTTGCTTGAACTGTGCTAAAAATATTCCCGAAAATATTAGACGGTGTCGGTGCTAAGAAAACCACTTTGTGCTTGGAACTATTTGAACAAAGTTAAGTGCCTTAAGCTTGATTGGGATTGTTTCACCTGATACAGATTGTCTCAATGAGCTAAATAAATTATTTCGACTGTTCGTCTTTTAACCCATTCCCACACAATCCCTCCTTTTTACGCAACCCAAGAAAAAAAGCTTTGGCAAACATTGTGGAAATAAAGAAATTGCAAAAACATTTAAAATTCCACCAGCTTAAAATTGTCGTCTGCAGCTTCTTTCAATTTGGACTGGTCTAAAATTTGACCGTACGGGGATGGGTTAATCCCGTATTTCCTGTTAGACACTCTTCAGACCGCTAGCCACACCTTCTAACCTCCGAGATGTCAGTCCGATTTAAATATTTTGAAAAAAATATTAGTTGGCGAAATACGTGTCCAGATATGTCTAATTGGCCAATCGCTGGCCCCGCCCACTTACTCCATTTACCACAGCAGATCTTGATCAATGGCACTTGATCATTAACCCTTGTGATGCAGAATAAATGCCGAATTACCTTATTGGATTGCTGTAAAATCAAAGCGCTTAAAGCACTTATAGAACTTGTTGTTAAAAAAAATCAATATTTCTTACAGAAATAAATTTCATAAACAGCTCTGGCAGGGAAGGTAAAGGCAGGAGGTGTAGACCAAGATCAGACTGCACTTATGTGCAGGCTGATCTTGGTCTACACCTCCTGCCAGAACCGGAATATTCCGGGCTCAGGGGTTAAGATATTCTTAAAAGTCTGGCTAAGTCAGTTAACTATTTTACCTTCTTACTCTCTGGCACTAGCTGGGTAGCTTACGCATTATTATATTTATTTATAGCATAATTGGTAAAAGAACCGGCAAAATATATTAGAATCAAAGTACTGAAAGTACTGTAAGCTATCAAAGCATAGTTTTGTTAAGTAATCTTCTTTGCTAAAGGTTATCATGATTAACAAACGAATTTGAGTAACCCAGGTGTAAACCCATTACAACATGACAAAATCTTATATCGGTTCAAATTTTAAGAAGTTGCAGACGACAATCTCTAGTTGGTTGAATTTAGAAACACTTTCCCTTGTTGGGTAGTAAACATTGTGGACAATGAAGAAAATGCTTGTAACAAGCAATTTCTTAATTGTCCACAATGTTTTCCAAAGCTTTTTTCCTTGGATGCTTAAAAAGCGGAATTGAGTAGTGGGAATGGGTTAAATAGCATGCTTTTGAAAGTCATCAATTTGAGTAGAGTTTGCAATATTCTTAAATACATAAGAACTACTTTTTATTGCGTATATATTCAATGGATTTATTGGTTAAGCATCCAGTGGTAGTTTGCCCTCGTTTGAACTCTGAGCAGACATCAAAATTGTGTCTGTTAACTTAAGCTATCAAAGCTGACGCTTTGCTAGCTAATCAAGTACCAGTGATATAGATCCACGTGCATAAGTAACATGTAACACCAGTCTTTATGATTAAAACTTTCTCATTGAAACAATCTGTGGTTGTTAGTGTTATTATAGAACTCATTATTTTATAGTTACCGTGCGATCTGCAGATTCCTCATCCTGTAGTGGAATAAAATTCACATAAATATGTCACTCGCCAACCGAAAAAGAACCACCTGATAGTCCCGTAAAACAAATCATTGAAAAAAAGAGATCAGATACAGGGCAGGTCAATTGATAGATAGATGATCCCGCCCAATGACTTCGCTGGCTCTATCTCGATGTTCCACTTCGAGGATAAGCGACGATATTTGCAACATTAATACCCATTTACATGTATCAAAAAAGTAAACTTTTAAGTCAGCGACCTAATTATTGTAACTTCAGGTTGAATAACTATATTTAGTACATAAAATTCGTCAAATCAACGAAAGTACTTCACACAAATGAACACCAATGTCAAAGTTCACTTCTGACCTAAACGAATGGTTTGATTGGTCGATTGATTCTTTTGTTGACATCGCGATCGGCCAATAAGGGATGACATCCATTTTACTTTATCCCTTTCCTTTACAACCCATTGTTTTAACGTCCTTATTATTTATGTTTTAAAAAACATTGTGGGATACAAAGAAATTGATTGTAACAAGCATTTTCTTTCTTTTCCACAATATTTTCTGTCCTGTAGGGTAGTTACCTTTCAAAGTGCACTCACTTTCGGTTTTTATCTGCAACCTCTTTAAGATTGGACTTGTTTAAAATTTTGAATAGCGGGAAAGCGTTAAAAAAAGGAACCTCCAATACTCTGATTTAACTAAACAGTAAACTATAAGATATGTTCTTATCCTAGAAAACGATGCATTATTCTTAGGATAGATATTCAAAGGGGAGAAAGTATACTTAACTAAACATTTCTTATTATTCTACAAGTGTTACAACTTTAGTACTCAGGTACATTTGAAAACGAAATGGTAAACCCATTCCCACTCAATGGCGCTTATGGACGCCCCTCAAGAAAAGCAATATGAAAAACATTGTTGAAAATAAAGAAATTGCTTATAATTAGCAATTTCTTCATTTTCCAAAATGTTTTCCATACTGAAAGTTGAAAAAACTTTATATCGTCGTATGCAGCTCCTCTCATTTTTGACTGGTCAATATTATACCACCTAGTAATGGGTTAAGCAATGGCAAAGGTTGGCAAGATATAAACAGTATCGTCTAAAACTCATATGTCATCTTCGACGTCAGTGTTACAACAACTACAACAACATTTACAGATATCTGCATTCCATGCGCATGTGCAGGTACACATGTGCATATCCGTTTCTGGTGGCTGCTGCTGATTGGCGTCGCCATTTTGTTTTGATGTCTTGCAGCCATCGTAACCTTGGTCAGAGGAGGAGTTTTCACAAAACACGTGACCAGTCAGGGCGGGACACATTTTATTCCGTAATGCTCGTAAAGGGTGTACCTCGGTTCCGGAAAGGAAGAACGAGGATGTCCGTGAACTCCGTCGACGTCCGGTCCCGTGCTTCGTGTGCCGTAGTTTAAATCTGTACCATTTTTGTCGAATAACTCGTCGAACCTTTGAAAAAAGATATTGAATAAAGTTATTACCACAAATCCAAAAAATTGTTAGTTTAAGTCTGTAATTGTTCTTAATTGACAGTAGATATCAAAATCCCGATTCACTCCCCCCCCCCCCCCCCCCCCCTAAAGGTACTTGATTATATAAATTTGTAATTAGTTATTTATATATCACAAATAGGCGTTTTGATTGGCTGCATTTCATACTTTCACGAACAAAATATTTGAGCACGCAACTATTTTGTATGCTTGCGGGAAAAGTAGACCAACGACAACAACAAGAAGAATACTAAATACTAGCACAATATTGCTTTGTTCTGCTTAATTATAAGAAATGAAGCAGATATTTTTTTTTTTGTATTCATTAAGGTGTGAACCTCAAAACTTAATTACACTAATGTAAGATTGTGCTTCGCGTACAGTGAATTAAAGTTTTCAGGTTCAAACCTCAATACAACAAAAATATTCTCTTCAATTTTTAGACTGAGTATATGCATTCTGTCGTTTGGGAACACTGTATAAACAAGACGTTATGTGATTTTTTCAACGAAGAAGTTGTTTTCAATGTATCGACCAGTACAGACAAGCAAACAGATATCTTGAGAGATTGGCAAGAGATTCAAGTTGTGCAAAAGTTCTGATTTTATTCAGTGTTTTATGCTAGTAAGTTGATAATTCTATTGTTAGCAAATCCTAATATCGTCGGTGACTACCAAAAGAGGGTAAATACACTTTCCATTTAGATGTAGTTGCGATTATTTGGTCGCCTACTGAATAAATATATAGTGTCACAAACTTCGTTGGGGACCATGATAAAAGATCGGTTACTATCGCTTTCGGCTTGAAACTGAATTTTAAAAATCCCTTACTTACCTCTCCGTTTAGAAAGCAGTAGAGAACCGATACAAATATTCCCTGAAAGTAGATCAAAATGATGATGAGTATGGGTATATCACGATAAGAAAACTGTTTCTTTAATGCTTTCAGGTGGATTATCGAAAAATAACGGTAGATTATCATTCGATAAACTCACCGCCTATCCACTGAAATTATCAAAAACTTATGCCCCGCTTTCGTTCATTTCACCCTATCTAACGTTATCTAAGCAGAGCCAAATAAGTGACGTCATCATAAGCGTTGCATAGCAGTCACGTGCAAAATGACGCGCTTTAAGAAAATGTGTCATATAATTTTCGCATTTTGTCTAATTTTTGCATTAAAGAAATAGAACAATTGTTTGTTTTTCGAGTAACATCTATTTATATTTCATTTCGTGAACAAGAAAAGCTTTATTTTCACGAGTGGCTTCGCCACTCGTGAAAATAAAGCTTTTGTTGTTCACTCAATGAAATATAAATCGATCTTACACTGGAACAAACGATTATCCTCTATATATTTATCCCTAGAAAGTCTAACACAATCGAATGATCGCTGGCCACGCCCACTGACCTTTGACAAAGCAGCTCCACTGAGATACCAAGCGACGTTATTTGCAAAATATATTGTCAGATATATCAAACAGAAAGCAAATCGTTGGCTGGCGTATTAAATGCCTTGACTACAATTTGAATCAGTTGTAGTCACGACGTTTGAGTCGCCAAACCTACAAAATGCTTGACATATATTTCGGAGGTAACCATTCACTTCCGGTCTAAATGAAAGAATTCAGTGATTGATTTTTTTTTATTGACAACGCTGATCCGTCATTAAAACAAACTAACATTATTTCATTTCCTCTAACTACTCCAAAAAGGCAAAAAAAGTAAAAAAAAGACAAAAAAAAAAAAAAAAAAAAATTTAAGAAAATGAAGTAGAAATAAAGAATACAATTATATGAAATAAAGCAGTAATGGTAATATCTATAGATTGAAATCAAAAACTTGAAAATACCACGGTTGCACAAACCATGTTAAACTTTTTATATGCAGCCGAAGGTGGTCGAATATTGATATTATCTTTTCAGTCTGTCCGTCCGTCCGTCTCGACGTCCGTCCGTCCACCAACTTCTTGTTAACATATCTCCCCCTACGGGTTTGAATGAAATTTTCACATAATGATCCTAGTCATCTGTCCTTGCACATATTATAGGGGTTCAGCCATTTAAGCTGTGTCAAGAAAAAGGGATTTTAATAAAAAATTCTTGTTAGCACATCTTGGACAAATAAATGGACAGATTTGACAGAATGTTCCGCGTCATCTGACCTTGTACATATTGTCGGGGGTTCGCTGTGTCACAGATAAAGTGGGCTTAATGCAAAAGTGTTTGTCTTTGATTGCTAGCAGCGTAATTTGCGTATTCATACAGTGTGATTAGGTTTTTCGGTTCATACCTCCATGAAAGCAAAAAATATTCTCTTCATTCATATAATTTAATAGCATCGAGCGAAAAAAAAAAAAAACAAAAGCTTTACAAATTTTGAAACCTTTTTGTATGGGACTATTTTGTGCGGAAGCATACAAAATCCACGCGTGCTCAAAATTTTGTTCATGGAGTTATGAACAATTTTTCTCGACCACTCAGAACGCTCGATTTTAATAGACGAAAATAAAAATTAAATTATTAGACTATGACTTATAAGGTATACTTATATAGATGCAATTTAATACAAAATTTACTTTATCTTGATTTGTTTTTTTTTATTTTCGTTTATTCTAGTCCCAGTATATATTAGGGGGTTGGGGGTGTATGTATAATATATAACTAAATTTAATACTTATTGTGCAGGTTAGGAAGATATTCGTTACATCTATCATTAAAGAAAACGAGAATGATACATTTGAGATAAACTTATCTGGTAGAATTAATACCCTGATATTAAACCTAAACCTTCAATTTCTAAGAGAAGGTTAGCTTATGTAACACTTGAAAGGCACTCGTTAATTGGAAAGGCTGATATCTTAATTACATAACACTGCTGAAAACGTTAATTTTACCGTCTTCTCACTGACACGTTGCACAGTCGATATTTTCCTTAAAACGTATCTTACAGTAGCACAGTGAACCTATATAAAATATCTAGGATTTTATTTACCAATTGCCACACAATCCCGCTTTTTCATGCTTTAACAGTAATGTCTTAGGTGGTTCTTCAAATAAAATTGAACTATACACTAATAGTAAGTTCTAAATGGCTACTTGGTTTTCTCAGCAAAATTTAATATTTGGCATAATGTAAAAATAATGAGGTGCTTGCCGAATTATGGTTGTAAGCTCGTTTCCTGAGTATCCCCAAATACATTTTTCTCGAAAGAGAAAGGAGATTAACATAATATTGAAAGAGGTCTATACAGCATTCTAAATTCCACATTGAAGGGGGGGATCCTAACCCTTTCCTGTTCAAACCCTGGTATTTATGTCCCTGTGAATTTATAATTGAGCAAATATTGTAGAAAAGGAAGGAATTACTGGTAACAAGCAATTCCTTCTATCCCCACAATATTTTCTACCCTACTGAATGGTTATTTTTCAAATATAATCAAAATTAAATTTTCGTCAGCAAATCCTTTGAATTCGGACAGGTCTAAAATTATGCAAAACAGGGAAGGGTTTAACCAGCTGGAACATTACTATGCTATTTTCTTCAAAGTTTTGTTATCTAGTCGCGAATAAATAATCGAACATCGTCCGTAATCGGAACCATTTTTGAGGATTTCTGGGGTTGACATTTTGAAGTCCCTCTATGATTTGCATTGCGCTTTTGCGACCTTTGAAAAGAGGGCTGATGTCTTTGACTTTTAGGAAACCTGTTTGTGCTTTTGCAAACCGATTGTGCTCTAAAATAATCTAAATGGGGCTACCATTCAAATACGAGGTAACTGTTACTTTTACTCTTGCGTGAATATCAACCTATTCCGAAACAATCCCGCCTTTTGACGACACTCAAGAAAAGAGAGTTTGGAAAACATAATGGAAAATGAAGAAATTCTTTGTAACAAGAAATTTCTTATTTCCCATTTTTTCCTCCCAAAAAGGTGAAAGATCTAAGTTTGGGACAGTCTAAAATTTTGTCGTCTGGTAATGGGTGAAAACGTTAAAACATGAGAAAATCAAGGTGGCCGTTTCAGTTTATGCATCATGAACGACTTTATGTGTAAGGAATACCTTTTGGTCATCCCCTAAGATTTTTGTTGGCAAACGAGGAAAAAAATCATACAAACAATTCAAAAGATACTCACTTGTGATGAATGGAGTATAGCGTTAGTTATGTGGTAAGCGTCTTTAAGTCCCCCCTCATCAACCGGAGTCGTTATAAATATCACATTGGTTAAACCGAGCAGCGGCATAAGGACTACGGTCGCCTTTATAGCTTTTCTGAAAGTTGACAACGTAACACAGACTATAACACCATGAAACAATCATTCCATCAAATCAATCCCGGATCGTTTGTTCAGCATTCAATTCATTTCATTCAAATTTAGCCCGAATCCCTTGATCAGCATTCAATTAATTTCATTCAAAATTCATTTTAGATCACTTGTTCAGCATTCATTTCATTCAAATTCATTCCAGATCATTTGTTCAGCATTCAATTCATTTCACTAAAATCCATTCCAGATTACTTGATCAGCAATCATTTCATTTCATTCAAATTCATTCCAGATCATTTGTTCAGCAATCAATTCATTTCACTAAAATCCATTCCAGATCACTTGATCAGCAATCATTTCATTTCATTAAAATTCATTCCAGATCACATGTTCAGTATTCAATTCGTTTCATTCAATGTAATCACTCAAAACGTTCAATTCGACCCAGAAATAAACCAAGATCGAAAGCCTCTCCCGGGAATCGAGCTGGGGACCTATTGACTGGGGCAACGCTCTGTCCCATGACTACAGACGTCATTCATGCGTATGCGAAATCAGGGCCTGGCACATTTCGTGCGTCCATATCGATGTTTCAGCGCGAAACAGTTGTAACTGCAGTCAAAACTGTTTCGCGCTGACCCATCGATATCAAGAATATATCAGATTCGTTTAAGAATGAAAATGTGTCCACGCTTAGTAAAGACCTTACAGAAGTGCGGATATTCAAGTCGAATCTAATTTTTTGTTCCAAATGAACTCTTTCATATTTTTTCTCTAATTAACGCGTCATTTGGTATTGAAGGCAAATTAGCGGATGTTGGGACTTTAATTTAGAGGGAAAATTACAGTATCATTAGTTTAGAACGACGGCCTCCTCGGCCAATAGATTTTCTTCGAATAATAGATTCTCTTCACAATTAAGCTTTAAAATTATCGTTCAGAAAATTTCTTGCAATTCTGTCGAAGACATTTGTATGCTTTTATATATCTTCATTTTTGTCTTGAGAAACACAATGATAAGAATTATGGTAATAAAAGTATACCTATGAACGGCCAATTATGACAGAGCTTTGGAGCTGTGTGAAAAGCTTTCATGAATAGTGACTACAACTAACAAGCGCAGCCTTACAAAGGGACAAACTAACTTTGGGTAATTCGCGGAAGAAGAATCGCGTTTGGAAACACAACCATATATGCTACCAAAGGCAAACGCAATAGTCATGTCACTCTTTTGTGAAAATCGTTGACGGGCGAAAACGGCAAACAAAAAGAGGGGCAAGTGCAAAACTGCAATATATAGCACTATGTGATCTATTCTTATTTGAATCTGCCTTTTTTTCTAAGCTGACCAGGATGTGATCTAAGGTAAACAATATAAATAATGTTACCATAGAGAAAACAAAAAAGGTGTCAGCTGGTGACTTCACATTTCTGATTTCAGAAGTGTAAAGCTACCACCCGGCTTTCCTACTTTATTTATTTCCACACAAATCCGATTTCTTTATTACGCCCCTAAGAAAAAAGCCTTCGAAAACATGGTGGAGGATGCAGAAATCGTCCGAAAGCCATGACTTTAAAGAAAATAACTGCAGCTTTCAAGACCGTGTAAATCCACTTCTCAAGATGGCTATTCCCATTCTCGAATCGTGTGTAGGTATTTTTCTTCATTATCTAAAATGTTTTCTTCCACAAAAGACAACTAATTTTTAAATTCGATCTTCTTTAAATTTTGTCTCCACTTTCTTTGAATTTGGGCAAAATGTTATCACGTAGTACTAGGTCAAAGAGTGTACTCTAGGGTTATCATGAACAGCATGAAAATACTCACACAATATTGGCAGACTCAAGTCTGTTGTTGGATCGTAGTTTAGACACCAGGACTCGGATGATATTGACAAGAAACAGAATATTTAACTGAAAATAAAATATTAAAAGAAGCCTTCAGCAATTTTTTTTTCAAAAACAGAACTCTTTGTGGAATCTCTTAAACGGAATATTTCGACTATTTTGAAATTTACATGGTCGAGTCTTTAAGACGGCTTAAGCACCTATATTATACGATGAAAAATAAATAAGCAAACAAAAGTGCGTTCTTATTGATGACGTCATGAGGCATCTGTGTATGTCTAATTATCAGTATTTGACAAGCCGAGTGAAAGGAGCGTAAACTGTCGATCTGTTCATCCTGCGTGAATTGTGCAAACGGACCAGTCTCGAAACTTTCGATCTTTGAACATTTAAAGATTACGGTCTACATGAATCTAGATTACTGTGTTCTTTATCTAATTGAGCTCTGATGGATCAGATCTTTTTTTCCTACAATTCCCCGAAAGGGCAACCTAGCTATATAGCACGGAAATTGTTTACTTACTTGTGGTGTTGGTGGTTCAGAGGCGGATCGTCGGCTTCCCGACAAAGAGGTCTTCGTTCTTTCTTTGGCCCATATAATCGTACGCGAGTACTGGTGTATTCTCAAAGAAGCAGAATCGAGTGGAATTTATCTAAGTTGGAAGATATTATATCCTGGTCGATATAAAATAGATAGGCTTAACCAAAGGTTAACTTACCACTATGGCGCATAAGAATGGTACGACAATAATATTGTAGTATTTCAGTTTTGAATAATCGTACCAACAGGTCTCATGGTGAAGATAATGTAACACGATCGACCACGATCCAACAAACAAAGCTGGTAACACTGAAATACAAATGGAATGATCTTTACAAGCTTTTGAATAATTGTACCGACAAGTTTCATTGCGATCAAAGCTGACAGTATTGAATAACAGAAGAACTAGCTTGTTGTTTTTTTATGTGAAGATCCAACAGACAGGTCTCGTGGTGAAATAATGTCGACCACGATTCAGCAACAACAAACAAAAAAGCTGACAACACTGAAATACAAATAGAATGATCTATATCAACTTTTGAATTGAACTGACAAGTTTCATGGTGAAAAAATCTAGTGAACAAAGCAGAAGGACAAAGCTGGCAAATACTGAAATACAAACGAATTGGCTTCTAGATCTTATCTGAGAATCTGAAAAAGTTGCATGGCGAAACTAATATCTTCGTTGATCAACCAACAAAGGAAGCTGGAAACACTTAAGAGATGAAGAGAATATTTTTTTGTTTTCATGGAGGTATGAACCGAAAAAAACTAATCACACTGTATGAATACGCGAAGCGGATGCATACATTGTGTGATTAGGTTTTTCGGTTCATACCTCCACGAAAACAAAAAATATTCTCTTCATTTCTTATAATTTAATAGCATGGAGCGAAAAAAAACAAAAGCTTTACGAATTTTGATACCTTTTTGTACGGGACTATTTTGTGTGGAAGTATACAAAATCGCTGCGTGCTCAAAATTTTGTTCATGGAGTTATAAATTTTTTTTTGACCAATCAGAACGCCCGATTATGATAGACGAAACTAAAAATTAAATTATTTTTGAATAACCTGACAAACAGATTGCATTGTGAGAATAACAGCTAGTCGATAACGATCCTATAAATAACCTTGTAATATTGAAATACAAATAGAATTATCTATTTTAGTTTTTGAATGACTGGATATTGAAATACAAATAGAATGATATAGTTTAGTTTTTGAATGACTTGATGTTGAAATACAAATAGAATTATCTATTTAAGTGTTTGAATGACTGGATATTGAAATACAAATAGAATGATATAATTTAGTGTTTGAATGACTGGATGTTGAAATACAAATAGAATTATCTATTATAGTGTTTGAATGACTGGACAAACTGATCTCATGGTGAAGTAAATGCAAGAATTGACCTCGATCCAACAAACAAATTAGGGAATATTGAAATATAAACGAATTATCTTGAAATTTTTATCTGATATCATACCACTTAGGTTCACGGCGAAAATAACTTAAACTCTTTTCTGTTCAAGTTTTACATCCCTGTGATATTAAACTTAAGAAAATATTGTAGAAAAAGAAGAAATTATTGCTTGTATCAAGCAATTTCTTCTTTTCCATCAACATAATTTTTAGCTAGCAAAGCGTCAGCTTTGCTAGCTTAAGTTAACAGACAAACTTTTGAGGTTGTATCAAAGTTCAACGAGTGCAAACTTCCACTGGAGGCTTAACCACTGAATACATTGAATGCCTACGCCATAAAAAGTAGTTCTTATGTTATCATGGAAAATTGCAAACTCTATTCAAAATGCAGAGAACTCTTTTAAAAGCATGCTATTTAATACATTACCAATCAATTCCGCTTTTTAAGTATCTCAAGAAAAAAACGTTGGAAAACATTGTGGACAATGAAGAAATTGTTTGTAACAAGCAATTTCTTCAATGTTCACACTGTTTTCTATCCAACAAGGGAAAGATTTTCTAAATCGAACCATGCTTTGCTAGCTTTTAGTTCTTTCAGTACTTTGATTTTAAACTTTATTTCCTTTATAATATCATTTGCTACCTCGTTGAATTAGGATAAATCAAAAATTTTGAAAAGCGGCGAATGGCAAAGAGCCAACAATCGAATCTTGTATGAAGCAATTTCTTCATTATCCGAGGTATTTTCTACCAAAAAGACAATAAATAAATGAAATAAAATTCGATCAACCTGAAATTGTCATTTGTAGCTTTCTTCAATTTAGACCAGTCTAAAATTTTGTTGTGTGGGAATGGGTTAAGAAAAGAAGAGAAATCTTTTTTATTGCGTTATAAACCTAAAACATTAAATAAACTGCATGAATACGCGAAACGATTACATACATTAGTGTGATCAATCTTTTAAGTTCATACCTCAATGGAAACGAAACCAATCAAAAATATCTTCAATGCTTACAATTTAATGCTATCAAGCAAAACAATACAAATATTTTTCTTAGTTTTAAGTAATATTTAGTGGATCTGCTTTGTGCGCAAGCATGTAAAATAGTTGCGAGCTCAAAGTTTGTTCACATAAGTATGAAAAATAAAAATTCAACCTGTCAATATGCTTGAATCTTGATAGATATAACTGAAATTGAATTATCTATCATTGAATAGTGTTTTTTTTTCAATGCGGTTTTCGTCTAAGATGATCTACTGAAAAACCTAAAATTTAAATAGATTAACATTTCAGTTTTTACATTATTGTTTCAACAAACGTCATGTTGAAGATCGAAATCGACCATTTAAATATAAAAGGATCTTATTTCATTGTACCAACAAATTTCAGGTGCAGAACGGTAAGTCGACCGACCTATAAAAACTAAAACAAAACCCCTGAAATACTAACCATTGTCATGTTGAAACAAAATCCATTTTGGAATTTGCTTCAGAATCAATAGGCTAAAAGAACTGGTAGTGTTTGTTGTTCTATCGTAATTTCTTTTGAAAATTAATTTGATAAACAGCTCTGGCAGGACAAGTACAAACAGAAGGTGTAAAGGATCAGACTGCACTTATGCACTTACGACCCCAAGAAGAAAAGCTTTGGAAAAGATTGTGGAAAATGAAGAAATTACTTGAATCAAACAATTTCCTCATTTTCCATAATGTTTACAATCCCAAAAGACGATAAAGTTTAAAATTCCATCAACCTGAAATTGTCGTCTACAGCTTCTTTAAATTTGGACCAGTCTAAAATTTTGTGGTGTGGGAATGAGTTAAAAAAACACACGAAGGCTTGTCGTAAAGCAGCATTCGCAATATAATTAATTTTCCAACGGTCCGTGTTTTTTTTCATCGATCATGGGATATTATTACCAACATAAATCAGTACATATTGCTTGCCTAATGGTATTTACAATGTACAATATCCGTCCAATTTTCTACACTTGTAATGTCAATCAACCCACTGATATAGCAGTAAATTGACATCATGAGAGGCCGCGCTCGCGATATTAGTGATATGTTACAAATTTAGGTCAAAATTGTCCGATTGCTGGCCCCGTCCAGGGAGTCCTTTGGCCGACCACTTTAACTCCGACAGGAAGTCCCTTTTCGACTTTAAACAGCGTTAATTTGCAAAAACTATGATCAGTAGCATGTAAAAAAGACGTACGTTGGTTGGCAACCTAAACTAACTACAGCTTGAATAAGCTGTAGTTACGACGTTTAAGTCGCAAAACAACAAAAATGTGTCATACAAATGACGGCCAATGACGCAGATTAAATCTCTAAATGATTTGTTTGATTAGTCAATTTATTCCTTGATTGACAGCCGCGATTGGTCGATTCAACCATTAATATTTGGTCGAATCACCCACTAATATAGCAATAAATTTATACCATGAGAGGCTGAGCTCGCGATATTAGTGATATGCTACAAATTTGGGTCAAAATGTCCGATCGATTGCCTCATAAACTGACTCAACTAGCCATCCCCATTGACTCCGACAAGAAGACACGACTATAAACAGCGTTATTTTGCACAAAATATGATCAGTAGCATGTAAAACAAAGTAGAATCGTTGGTTGGCGACCCAAACGTCGTAACTACAGCTTGACTACGGATTGGTCGATTAACCACTAATCATGAGAAGTCATACTCGCGATATTAGTGATACGTTACAAATTTGGGTCAAAATGTCCGATCGCTGGCCTCGTAAACTGACTCCACTGGCCATGCCAACTAACTCTAACAAGAAGTATCATTTCTTGACGTATTTTGATGAAATTTTCAGCAATGTTTATCTTCACGTGACCAAATTGCACATTACAGGCGTTTTGCGATTAAATGGGCGTGTCGTGAAAAGAGGACTTATTGTCAAAATTCTTATCCTATAATACCCGATGAAGCCATTGAAAACCAATTTCAGTGAAAATTTTGTTTCCTTTTAACATCGAAACGTAAGAAATGACTAAAATAGAGCGAATTCATACAGAGAAAACTGTTGTAATGATTTTAGTTTCATAGTTCAGTGAAAACAAATAGTATTTTCTTCATCTCTAAACCCACAATTTGCAATCTAATACGTGCGCGTCTGCCAATCGGTTTTTAAAGATTAGAACATGAGATTAGTTTAACCCATTACCAGACAACAAAATTTTAGACTTGTCCAAACTGAAAAAAGTCGCAGGCGACTATGAACATTTTAGGAAATCTTGGATATTATCATTACTATAGGTAGAAAACATTGTGTAAAATGAAGAAATTGCTTGCAACAAGCAATTTCTTCATTTGACACAATGTTTTCCCGATTATTTTTTCTAGACGGGAGTCAAAAAGCGACGGCCATGGTGTGGAAACGGGTTTAGGTAAATAACAACAACAACATCAAAATATGTACGACTTACCCCAGCCAATACAATAAAACCATTTAAAAGGTGGGTCCGTGCTAAAGACGCCGAGAACCAGACTATGATGTAAGAAAAACCCTTCAACTAACATCCAAAACATGTTGGCAAGGGTAGTATATTGAGAGATTGCTGTCACGGTCTTACACAACCAGTCCTGAAAAAAAGAGAAACATAGCCCAGTAGTTACGAAATCGCTTGGCCCCGCCCACTATTTACTTTAGCCCCGCCCATTAACTCGGACAGGAAGTACCGCTTCGATTTTCATCGGCGTTATTTTGCAAAATCTATAGCGTGAAACAAAACAGCGGAATAGTTGGAAAGCGACCTAAACGTCGTAACTACAGCTTGAATAATCTGTAGTTACGACGTTTAAGTCGCAAAAACAACAATAAAAGTAAACAAAAGTGGCGGCCAATTTCGTAGTTGAAAAACCATTTCTGGTCTAAATGAATGATTTCATTGGTCGTCTGATTTTTTTTTTTTGATTGACAGTCGCGATTGGCCAGTTCTAGTACCTTGTCGAACAATGTTCAGTTGGTAGAGCACTTGACTTCAACCCTACAGATCAAAGATCATCGGTTCGAGCCCCGAGCTGACTAAACTAACAAACTTTTAAGCAAGTCCCCCTGTGACGGGCTAATCATCAACTATGGGGGAGCTCTAAACAGTTTCGGCCTGTAACTTTACACTATCCCCCTTAACATCTTACCGTCTTTTGGGGTCGTCGTTCATATGGGCATGAGCTACGGTTGCGAGGAAGAATAATCGGAAATACCAACACACACTTGCCGTACAAGTTAACCTTTATAGCGACGTGGTAGAGTGCTTGCGTTAGGAAAGAGAGGTCCCTAGTTCCGAAGCAAGTATTTTACTAGTTTCGAGAAAAACTTTTGAATCCACTTTGTGCACAAGCATACAAAACAGGTGCGTGCTCAAAATTTTGTTCGTGGAAGCAAAAGGAAAAACTAGATTTCAATCACAAAAAAATCCTAACCCCCCCCCCCCCCTGAACAAAATTTTGAGCAAGCAGCTATCTTGTATGCTCCCACACAAAATAGTCCCATACAAAAAAGTATCCAAATTTGTAAAGTTTTTGCTTTTTTCGCTCGATGCTATCAAATATTAGGAAATGAAGAGAATATTTTTTTGTTTTCATGGAGGTATGAACGGTAAACCATAATCACACTTATGTATGAATCCATTTCGCGTATTCACACAGTGTGATTTTTTTTTGGTTTATACCTCCATGAAATAAAAAATATTCTCTTTATCTCTGAAACGTACTTGAAACCAAACCAAGACATACTCAAACCACCCGTTATTTGATAATCCAACTAAAATGTCGTAACCGCATTTTCATTCCTGCTGTAGTTACGACATTTTCGGGTCGCTCACCAACGGCGATATTTATCAAGAAATTGAGGGCGCCTGTCTGTGAGACAGGAAATATTTCAGTTCATTTTTATGTAAATCAATACAAAGGACTATAAAAGATTCCGTCGATATATTGATATTAATGATCTAATATTACGATTACGAGAAAAATAGCAGCGAAGTGAATATGAAGGCCTATACACTTGTGAAAGTACTTGAACAATTTCATTACATTTAGATGATAGTGGTCGATCCCAGATGTTGGCACCTATCCTTTCCAACGTTTGTCTCTCACCATTTGATAATCTTTGACCTAAGTTGGATAGCCGCAAGAGGCTAGAAAAGGATGCAAAGGTGGTACTGGTACCAGGAATCCTTTGGTAGGAGCTCGAGCTGCCGCGATATGACTGAATATTGTTACAAGTGGCGTTAAACCCCATTTAAACAAACAAACAAACAAACGTTTAGATGATATTGCGATAGATTTTGTCGGAAACAAAGTAAACTACGCCAGATATTTATTAGAAAAGTCGAAAGCTTCATTCATGAGGAATATTAAGTTATGGTTGTGATTCAGACCATTGTTTTAGATTCGAGTCGAGTAGAGACTACGCTAATCAGCTTTTAGTGATGTAATTCAACGTCTACCGTTGTTGTAGACTGTATGGATATCTATGGTGTACAGTTGGGTCAAAAGTACAATTTAAGTCGTCTGGGCACATAGTAAACGAGCTCGCGTGAATAATACGGGTAAACCCACTATATCCAAGCGTGCGGGCTTACGTTTTGAAAGTATACGCGTGAATTAACGCCCGCACTTTCAAAATATGGGCGTGCACGCGTAAAAGGTAAACACCTTCGTATTGTGCGTGCTCTTTTAAAGAAGGCGTTTGCGCACATTTTATACTTCTGAACGCTCAGTAACTATACGCATACGTCTAGATTTTGTGAATGCAACTGTATTATTTACACATGCATGCGCTTTTTTTTTTGCTTGCACTCTTCTGACCCATTTAGTCCACCAAAGATATCACGTTCGCATCAACCAATGAGATGCCTTGTTGATGGCTTCAAACAAAAAGTCATTGATCTGTGTTAAACAAGAGAATTAAACGCCAGTAGCTAATAAAAATTAAACAAGCTTTTTAGTTGTTTTGACAAAACTTTTCAAATACCTCGGCACACTTGCAAAGCCAAAACCTTTTTGTGTGTGTTTTTGAATGGGGCCTAACGCCGCTTTTAACAATTTTTCAGTCATATCGCGTCGGCTGGAGCACCTAACAATTGATTCCTGATATATCTTGCACCAGAACCACCATTACATCCTTTCCTAGCGTACAGCTACTATCCCGCTTAGGCTTACGATTATCCGGCCATTGGTGAGAGATAAATGTCGGAAAGGATTTGTTCCGCCGCCAGGGATCGAACCCATGGGACAAAATCGTCCTTATCTTAGAAAATTATTGTTAACAGTAACAATTAAGTAACTTCTTCAATGGCAACAATGTATTCTATCCCAAAAGACAAAGATTTTCACATTTTCATCAGTTATCGTCTGGAACTTCTTTGAATTAGGACCAGTCTAGAATTCTGTCGTCTGGTAATGGGTGAAAGCAGGGGCAACCTTGTGCAATATACTTACATAGTCTCTGTATGAAGACGATCTTCTAAATACGTGTGGCTCTACCATAACAATTGTAACAATAAACCGAAGGATGAAAGATACGACCATGTGTTTGTGGATTGTGATGCGACTGCATTGTAATGATCTGAAAAAAGAATAATAATGGTAATAACAATAATAATAAAATCCTGTGACTGTCGAATGGTGAAACAGCATTAACAATTGATCTGAAATTGAATGAATTGACCAATCGCTGGCCCCGCCTACTTACACAGTTGGCCACGCCTACTGACTCTGGCAGGATTTTCAAAGGTGTTGTTGAGCAAAATTTATGGCCAGTAGCATGCAAATAACATGAGGACCATGATGGCCCTAAATCACTCACCTAAGGCAACTGCAATTTACAGTACTTTTTTGTATAAAAAAGACGTAGCTTGAGCAAAACAAATAAAACAAAATATAAAATTTTGGGTACAGTACAAAACTATCGAGTAATGCTATACAATAAATATGAATGCCTATGACTTTATAGTTTAATCAATTACCAAACTATCCCACATTATGTTGCCCTCAAGGAAAATGGGTTTAGAAATACATTATGAGAAAGGGAGAACTTTCTAGTTTCAAGAAATTTCTCTGTTTGCCACAATGTTTTCTACCCTAAAATTACTTGTAATTAGATTTCAATAAAACTTTAATTACCGTCTGCAACTTCTGTGGACCAGTGTTATGAGGAAAAGAATTTGACATTGTTCTGATTAAGCATTTTACCAAACTTGGAGCCTCTAGGGCGGGACCATTTTGACCCTATGGGTATAAGTTTAGCAACCTTGGTAGAGAACAATCCAGATATACTATTAACCAAATATAAACGCATTACAACTTATACATTGGAAGAGCATGATGTTTGAACATGCTCTTATTAAGTGCTTTTCATAACTTAGGATGCCTTGTTAAGGGCTATTTTTGTCCAAAGGATATAAACATGATTGATAATAATAACGTTAACGTCATGCTGTTTTTTTTAATATAAAAACTCTAGGCCCTATATTTTAGAAGAAGAATTCATTCAATTTTAGCCATTTACGCAATTCAACCCCTGGAGCAGAGGCGGGTTTTTTGTTTTTTTGTTTTTGTTTTTAATCCTAAGGGCATATTTTCCTCTTACAAAGTACAAAATTGCGCAGTAATGCTACATACCAAAAATGAATGTCTTTCACCTTAAATTTGATCAGGAGAAGACGTTTGAAGTTGCTCTAATTGAGCGATTTCCCAAATTTGGGACCTCTGGGGTAGGGTCATGTTTTAGCCCAGAGCTATGATTTCAGATAACTTGGTAGAGAACCATCTGGTTATGCTTCATACCAAACATGAATGCCTTAGACTTCGTAGATTGGGGGGAGAAGACTGTTCAAAATGGTCTAATTGAGCATTTTTACGAACTTTGAACACCCAGGGAAGTGAAGTTTTTACCCTACAGGCATAATAAAATCAAAATTTATAGATTACAGCCAGGCTATGCTAATTCCAAATATAAATGCCATCGACCTTAAAATGAAATTTTTTTTCTCCCCTAACTTAATTGTGTTTTGCGTTTTCACTATTTTTGGACTACTTTCTGGGCTGTTTTTGACCCTGGGAGAACAATTGTAGGTGATATAGTACAAATCCATCTAGTAATGCTACATACCAAATAAAATTGTCATAGACCATATAATTTACGAGGAGAAGTCTTGTGAACTTGCTCTAATCAAGCATTTTTCCAAACGTCGAACCTCATGGACGGGGCCAATTTTGACTCTAGATTAAATTTTTGAAAACATGGTAGAGAACCATGTGATTAAGCAACATGTGAAATATAAATGCCTTTGGCCTTGCAGTTTCTGAATTTTTTTTTCGAAGATTTACGAAAGTTTTCCATTTTCAAATGCCGCGGCAACCAGAATTTTTCACGGAATGAAAATCTTTTAACAACCTTTGTAGAACTTTATCCAAGGAACACCCCTGAAAAGTTTCAGCTTGATTGGCCTACTTGTTTAGGAGGAGAAGTTTTTCAAATATTTACTAAAATATCCCATTTTCAAATGCCGCGACAACCGGAGTTTTTTACGGAATTGAATTCTTTTAACAACTTTTGTAGAACTTCACCCAAGGAACTTCCCTGCAAAGTCTCAGCTTGATTGGCCTACTGGCCTAGGAGGAGAAGATTTTTAAAGAAATTGTAGACCGACTGACGGACGGACGGACAGACAGACGGACGGACAGACGACGGACAACGACCGATCACAATAGCTCACCTCGCACTTTGTGCTCAGGTGAGCTAAAAATGAGAATAGTTGGTTGGCGACTTAAACGTCGTAACTACAGCTTGCACAAGCTGTAGTTTCGACGTTTTAGTCGCCAAACCAATAAAAAAAGGTTAACAAAAATGGCAGCCAATGTCTAAGATCAAAACTCATTTCTTGTCTAAATGAATAATTTCATTGGTCGACTGGTTATTTGATTGACAGCCGCCATTGGTAAATTGAATTTGTGATTTGGATTTTGGAAAACTCAACTGTTAACCCATTCCCACACAACACAATTTTAGACTAGCCCAAGTTGAAAGAAGCTGCAGACGACATATTATTCGTGTTGATGGGATTTTATTTTTTGTGTCATTTTCGGATAGAAAACATAGCGGAAAAGAAGAAATCGCTTGATGCAAACAATTTCTTCATTTTCCACTATGCTTTTTAAAGGTTTTTTCATGAGGGCCACAAAAGAAGGGATTGAGTGGTAATGGGTGAAACAGTAAAAAAACGTAGCTACGTATTGTTTTATACACCCGATATTTCATGACCACCAATTATATCGATGCAATATGACCTTTATGGCAGTTGTGGGGAATCTCCATACCCGTCTTGTCCGACAAAGACTTTTCCACCTGTGGACATAGGGCCTTAAATATTGCAAACTTATCCTTATGTGTATGGAAGGAACACATTGAGCTAAATGATGAAAAAATGCTGGGTTCCAGCATTTTCTTCATTAACCTCAATGCTTTCTCAAAATTCATCTCTTCACCTTTCAGCGAACAAATTCATTTTAAATCTTGACAAGTAGAACACAGAACTTATGTATTTCTTAGCCCGGGACAAGAGGAGAAAATCTGTATTTCTACACCACTCTTTTTATTGTGATAAAACGTTACGGTCATTTCTTTAATGCTTTCAGGTGGATTATCGAGAAATAACGGTAGATTATCATTTGATAAACTCATCGCCTATCCAGTGAAATTATCAAAAACGTATGTCCCGCTTTCGTTCATTTCACCCAATCTGACGTTATCTAAGCAGAGCCAAATAAGTGACGTCATCATAAGCGTTGCATAGTAGTCACGTGCAAAATGACGCGCTTTAATAAAATTTGTCATATCATTTTCGCATTTTGTCTAATTTTTGCATTAAAGAAATAGAACAATCGTTTGTTTTTCGAGTAAGATCGATATATATTTCATTTCTTGAACAACAAAAGCTATATTTTCACGAGTGGCTTCGCCACTCGTGAAAATAAAGCTTTTGTTTCTGATTATCCTCTACATGTTTGTATTTATTTGTCAAAAATCAATCCTCAGAACCTAGAAAAGCGTCATGAATATGACAATAGACAGTGACGTTACATAAGGGAAAATACATCATAGCCAGTGTTTATTAAAGGTCCAAGTCAATGTAAATAACAAACTATATACTTCTTTGAAATCCAAAGTAATCTAAAACAAGTGGACCACGATGTTTCTCCATCGCTCACCAGCGTATTATAGCTTGATAGGCCTAAAACGGCTCTTTTCACAGATTTTCATGAAAATTAGATAAAGGAAAAATATCTGCCCTCTGCTAACATTCGAATACCCTTATCACGAAGTTCAGGGGACTTACGAGAAAAGTTCATCTAATAGATAGTTCGAGGCAAAGCAGGTCGGAATTTTTTCCATGTACGAACAAAGTTGGTGGTGAAATACCGGAAGCAAAGAAAACAACACCCCAGTAGTACCTTTATTATAATCTAATCGATAGAAAGATATCACAACGAGGTATTATTATTTTCATTGTTTATTAATGATGTTCTTATTTTCATCAAAGGGCTTAATTTCGGTGGAAAGTGTTTATTTCAAACATTTTGGTAGAGGGTCATATGGCGATGTTATCTGTCGATTTCCAAAGCTGTAAGTTCATATGGCAATCAAAGTTCTTCGTTGATTTTATTTTTTATATGTATTTTGAAGGTACATTACCTTAGGATTATTTCTGAGAGATTGAAAACGGATGATTAGTTATCTTCTTCTCCTAAACCATAAGGCCTAGAGCTTTAATACTTGGTGAGTATCAATACCTATTGACCTTTTACCCAATACTTCATAGAATTATCGTGTCCTGAAAATAAGCCATTTTCTGTGCGATCCCTGATTTTACATAGGAATAAATAATGATATATTTGAAAATCTCCCCCTCCTAAACCATTAGGCTTAGCGCTTTGATATTTAGTATGTAATAGTGCCTTTTGACCTCCTACCAAAATACTTTAAAAAAAGTTAAAAGTTAGAGTTTTGGGTTTTAAATCTTTTTCTACGCCTTGCGTAATCAGACGACTTTACACTTTAACCACCGATCATTGAATTGCAAGTCGGCTTTTACCATACGGCGCCCATGACAGCCACAGCACATTGCCTTACAACCTCACAGGTACACATTTATACACCTGGGTGGCGAGGAGCAATGTGGAGTAAGACTTTTGCTCAGGAAATTCCCATGGTCCGGGTGAGATTCGAACCCGAGTCCCTCTGATCCCGAGTCCCGCGGCCTACCACTAGACCACGGAGCTCTAAAAGCTTTAAAGAATTATCGTAGTACTCTGGAAATTATCTCTAAATGGTAGGATTTTCAATATACCTAGGGTTAAAGGTGAAAATCTTATGAAATCTTTTCTAAAATAATTAGGTGTATGGCTTTGATATTTTGTTAATATCATAAAGTCTTGGGCCATCATACTCAGGGGGCGAAATAGGACCATCATGGTCCTCTTGTTTTTTCTAATTGGCAAAGGACGAACAGGTGGCCGGACATTAATTGATCATAATAGCTTAACCCGATCAGGAGAGTTTCAGGCGAAGAGTACGACGAAGCAAATCGTCGGTGCGCGGGCAAAGTTGCGAAGTTGCTTTATTAAAGCTGAAGTTACAACATTTTGCTCACGCACCTACGCAATACAAAAAGGTAAATCTATAATACATTTGGGGTTATATCATAATTACGAGTATAACATATGAATGTGTCTAATGGGTTACAATGATACATGTGCTTGATATTAAAGCAATTTCTTTCCATATGACATGTTGAAATTTCATTTAGCACTAAAAATTCAATTAACGAATCCCTGGCCAAGCCCACTGAGACCCAACAAGATATTCGTCTTAGATATTAAACGGCGTTATTTCGCAGCATTTTTGTTCAGTAACTTGTAACAGCAAAACAAAAACAAATGTCTAAACGACCACAATTACAGGTTTAAAATGCAAAGCACTTTTCCGGTCCAACACATAATTTGATTGGTCTATCGATTTTTTAATGTCGACAGCCCTCCGTCAATTTCATCTTGATATCAAAATTAGTTTATTGCAAAGTTTATTGATAAAACGGGTTTTAACGCCACTTTTTAAAGTAATTCAGTCATGTCGCGGCGGCTTGAGCACCTAACAATGGATTCCTGGTATTTCTCACTCCAGTAATACCACTACATCCTTGCGGAGCTGCTCATCCCACTTAGGTTTACGATTAACCACCAATGCAAAATTTTATGGTAATTTACTACCATATAATGAATTACCTGAAGTTACGACGTTTGAGGTCACCAGTCTAACAAAAATGTCTCAAATAATTTTCGGCCAATGTCGGAGTTCAAACTTCACTTTCGAGCTGAATTTATGACTGAATCTGTCAACTGATTCTTAAATTGACACAGCGATCCGTCAATTTACAAGGAATCTAACAGATCAACAAGCTTTGGTCATATTGTAGCGAAAACAAACAAACAAACAAACAAACACAGAGAAAAATGTTTTTCACGGAGACTTTGTTGTTGATCAAAGAAAGCCATAGTTCGGTTTTATGGGAGTGAGTATATGTTGTGTGGTATTTGTGTGCTGGGAATGAAGGTTATATGTGTACATACAGGAAAAAATAAGCTTTGTCAGACTAACATTTCAAGGCAAAGTCGCCTACCCTGTTTCTCGCAGACGTCATAAACATTTCTGAATGACATAGAATGTCAATGATACACGCTTTCATGCTGAACCCGGAATAGTCCTGAATAGTCCTGTTTTTGCAGGATGTATAGACAAAGATCAGCCTGCACTTAAGTACAGTCTGATCTTGGTCTACACCTCCTGCGGTTGCTCCAGTAAAACCAGATGTGTTTTAAAAAGGGTAGTTTTCAAAAGAAACATTGACCGTCCATAAGGCTTTCGAATGTTGTCGGTCATTTGATTTCAATGCAATTCTGTACTAGAATTTAATTCAGCATGACAAGGGTAAAGATATGTTTATTGACATCTGGATAAGCTCAGCTAGTAGAGTACTCGACTGTTAGCATCGTGACACGTAGCTATGGTCTCGAGCCACTGGCCGACCCAACTAACAACCTAGCAGAACTCTCAGTAGTTTTGACTTTTATTTTTGTACTATCAACCGTAGCAACTACATGTAACTGCCTTTAGGGGATGTCACTTAAGTGAGCATATGCTACCGTTGCTATGGTGATCACCCAATTACGGTGTTTAACACTATAATGTATGCATTTTTCAACAATATGGTTCAACAGCATAATTGGGTCAACGCCATATTTGGCTCGAACAGAAGATAAATAAATAAATAAAGAATGAATGAATGAATTGACTGTCAAAAGAGTCATAATGAACTGAGTCTGAAGGAGATTAAGGAATAGAATGCTCGCCTTCCAAAGCTTATAAAACGCAGAACTCAAGAAAAAGGGGCGATGTCAATGTAAATATGAACATTATATCCCTTTCAAACCCTATGTTGTAGGTACGTATTGGAATCGTCTTGGCGAGACGATTCCAATAAGTATCTACAACATGGTAGATTGATGAACATATAAAAACATTTAAGTACGCCCCATTTTCCCATGGGCAATTGGATTCAGGAACTTTTTACATGTGTCACCTTATGAATCTTTTCATAAATAATCCTTGTATATTAAATTATGTAAAAGGTAGTGTAGCTATAATTTTTTAAGAGAACGGTTATTTTTTTTTACAAGGCAACTGATTTCCGTCAAAGAAGATGTTTGTGCAGACTTAATAGAGAACCAGCGTCTTTGTAAAACAACAACAACAACAACAACAATAAAAACCCGTTCCCTTAAGAAATGGCAGCTGTAAAACTTTGTATATTATAATGGACCAATCGGAACACCTCGTTCAAATCTGCGAATCCAACCTCGGATGTACGTCGTAGGACTATCTTAAAAATTGACATGACAACTCCCAAATGGCGCTATCCGTTACACAAAGCAAATGTAGTAAATTGCATTTCATAAATGTTCTCTAAGAACTCTGTTTGTTCTTCAAGGAAACTTGATATCAGAGCAAAACAGCGAAAACATTAAACAACAAATGGAAATTTAAGTTTTTTTCCAGCGATTTTGAGACCTCCAAATGACCCGGTATTTCCGAGATGACGGACTATCTTTTCCTACACTGTTTCCGGCTAACATAATGCACCGTTTTGGTATATAATGCTCCGTCTTATATACGTCCGAGGTTAAACCCAAAAGTTTACGGGAATGGCCGAGTGTGTTCCGATTGATTATGATGTACATTTAGTGGATACATTTTGTAAATTGATATAAATTCCTTTATCCAAGTCTCAATCCTGAATTCGATATATGGGGCTCAAATAGTATAATAATGGACAGATCGCGTCTGCCAATCAAAGAATCAATCGACTAATTCATCAAATATTTCGACCGGAAGTGAACTTTGAACTCCAGTATTGGGCAATATTTATGTGTACATATATTGTTGGTGTAAGCGATTTAGAAGTCTTAACTACAGCTTTAACAAGCTTTAGCTACGGCGTTTAGGTCGCCATATATTTTTGTTAATTGTTACTTGCTATAGATTTTGCAAAATCACGACGCTTGAAATCAAAGTGGAACTTCCCCTCAGTCAGTTGGCGTGACCAGGGGAGGCAGTGGGCGTGGCAAGGGGAATCAGTGGGCGGAGCAAGCGATCTGTCAGTTACATAGAATTTGAATAAACTTACTCCTCAAATGGAATGGATGATATTCTTATGATCCTGGAGCAATAAAAAACGGGAGGAAATGGTGTAATCATTTTGAAACATGCATTAATTTAAATATTGCGTTATCGACATAAAACCGTTTACAACTTTTCAAACCCACAACTATCAAATTGTTTCAATTCTTATCATATAGTCAACCTAGAGAAGAAAGTGATATCCACATCTGAAATGGTCCCGCACCGGCGATAGGATCTAATATGTAACATGATGAAGACCGACTTACTTATACTTTTAAGCAGTATGCAGCTCAAAAATCAAGCACACCTAAATGGTGTAATCATTTAGAAACATGCATAAATTTAAATATTACGTTCTTGACATAAAACCGTTTACAACTTTTCAAACCCACAACTATCAAATTGTTTCAATTCTTATCATATAGTCAACCTAGAGAAGAAAGTGATATCCACATCTGAAATGGTCCCGCACCGGCGATGTTGTCAGCCCGATTAGCTCAGTTGGTAGAGCACTTGACTTCAAACTTCAAGCTCACGGGTTCGAGCCCTTGGCTGATCATATCAACTAACAAACTAATTGTCCTTCGGATGAGACGTTAAACCGAGGCCCCGTGTGACGATGCTATCCATCGAGCACGTTAAAGAACCAGGCGGAGCTCTCAGCAGTTTCGTCCTGTAGCCTTGCACTATCCCCCGTAACAACTAACCGTCTTCTGGGGGCGTCGCTAATATGGGCATGTGCTCAGGTAGCGACGATAAATAAACGGAAATACACACCGGCGATGTTCTCAGTGCTAACGGAGACGGCCGATAAAAGGTTATTCGACTATGAAGCCTGGCGGTGATAATATGTAACATGACGAAGACCGACTTACTTATACTTTTAAGCAGTATGTAGCTCAAAAATCAAGCACGCCGGATAAGTGATATTAATTTAATTGAAATAATAAATTGCGACCTGTGACGCCCCCTACCACGGAGACGTACAAATGCGGTGCGTCCGAAGGTGCGTCCCAGACTGTATATGTACCAACTCATGTATACGCACAAATAGCATTGACCTTGCATTGCTTTATATTACCTACACACTGTTGTATCTGTCTATGTTATTCCTCGTACTCTCTGAAAGGGAACTGAGAGAAATAAAGATTTGATTTTGTATTGTGCTGTATTGTTATAACTACACAGTATTCTAGAGCTTAGGTGACGTTAAGTTGCTCGAAATAAACGAAAGCTGGCAAAATCTTTCAAACTAGTATGCTGATCCTTTTGATAATTTCACTGTCCTATCGTTGAAATTTTCAAGTCATAATCCACCGTGTAATCTCCATTAACTACCGGACTACTTTTTGTTACTTGATGACCTATATTTGTCCCATAGGCTATTAGAACTACTTTTATTTAGTGTATGTAGTGCAATGACTTTTATTCGTGTACATGCTTTTTCCATGTTTTAAGAATGATTTAATTCTAGTTCCGTCTATCAAAATCCAAGCGTTTTAATGTGGCTGACATTTTTGTTTATTTTTGAGCATGCCTCTATTTTGTATGCTTGCGCACAAAGTAGCTCCTTAATATTTTATCTAAAATACTTGTTTTATTTTGTTTGGTGCATTGAATTATAAGGAATGAAGAAACTATTTCTGTTTTCATTGAGCTGCGAAACTAAAAACTTATTTAAACTTATATATGATCCCGCTTCGCTTATTCATGCGTTTTTAGGTTCATACCTAAATCAAAAGAAAAAAATGTTCTCTTCATTTCTTAGATAATTCAAAGTGTCCCCTGATATTAGCAGTCTAAGTGATTGAGTTATACGAGGAGTAAAGTTACACGATATAAGACATAAATTACGAAATATGTCATCTATATTTAGCTATCGTGTCAAACATTGACATATTTCACGAGAAAAAGAAGAACTCTGGGAAATTTCATTGTTCTAATGGGACGCTGATTTGACCTAGAAAAGCAAGTATTTACAAAACACTTCTAACATATTACCAATTACATTATTTACTACACAAAGATATATCTTATACGAGACGTTTATTTAAGCCAATAAGTAAAGCTCGATTCAAATTTCACGCTTCGTCAATCAATACAAAATTCAATATCATGTGACCGCTTTGAACATCTACGGATCGCTATCCACGCTAACGGTCGTCCGACAAATTAGTTTCAAAGAAGCCACTGTATCTGTATAAGGTATAGTGATGGACATAAAACAACAACAACAACAACAACAAATAAGCAAACCTGAAAGTCCATATTCAGCATAGGTAAGAAGTTGTTGCGATGCAAACGAATGCTAGCAATAAATATCGGAGGACGACTTTGTGCTTCCGGTCTATATGAATGATATGTTTGGTCAATCGATTTTTGAAATGGCAGCAACGGTCCATCAACTGGTACACTGTTTTAGATTGCATGAGAACAATGTGTGAAGTAAGCTGCTCACATGAACATCGACATATATTTTCGTTTATTGCGGTGATATGTACGATACATATTTGGCTCTCAAACGATTAATCTAAACTGGCGAAAAAGAAAGATAATGTTGCGATATCATGTCATTTCAGACGATCGTTTCGCTGTTGGTTTGTTGTTATTGTTGCTTGTTTTTCTTTTTTGATTTAATCAGGAGATGTTTGCCATTTACGTTGGTGTGTGAAAATTTGGTCTACCGCTGATTTGAATCTTCTTTTTATGCACTAGTTCGGTAAGTTTAAGTCTCGAAGCCTAAACAGGTTGTGTCAGCATCCTCATGGAGAGGGAGAAGTTATTATTACTCCATCAATACAATCGCTTATTTCTAATTACAAGTCAATTAAATAGAAACACCATATGCGCGCTGCATTTCTGAAACTCACTGCCATATGAGGTATTACGGGAATTGTTTGTTTTATTTTGCTTTACCTTTTGATTTTTCAAAATTTAAAAATATGAAATACATTTTAAAAAGGGGGAATTCTACTGTAGTAGTCATGTTTAAACTGGGTGGATAACTGAAAAGAACCCAGAAGTAAGATGAGACGATTTAATCTATGTCAATTTTTTAGATTCTACCGAGTACCCCATACTCCTTTGAATTTTACATTACGTAATGGCTATCAGACATAAACGAATCAGGACCGAGTGTCTCTGGTAATTTAGTACTGCTTTAAATTCATGAAGTCTACACACTTAAACGGAACTTGAGAAAATTCTATTAGTGTGTTATAACCCTGAGCAATTTATTTCCTTTATTGTAGTTTTCGATTACTGTTAATCATAGCAATTGCCTTGGGCGTTTTCGTTTGCTTCATGTAGACCAAACTAACCCTCGGCGTTTAAGTTGTCTTTGAATTTACATCTTCTATGATCTTCGAAAAATATAATTTTGGTTTAGAAAAATATATCTGAAATGGTCTGATCAATGTTTACTTTTTCACCCAAAATGGAGTTTAAGAAAAGTATGGAAATGAACTATTCGGAAACAAGCATTCTGATGTATTGCAGGGCAATACCAAGTCCCCTACCGGCCGTACAATCGACAAATTGCTGGCCCCGCCCACTTACTCCGTTGGCCTTGTCTACTGGCTCCAACAAGGAGTCTGCTTCGATTTTAAACGGCGTTATTTTGAAAACTGTATGGCCAGTATCGTGTGATAAAAAAGTAATATGGTTGGTTAGCGACCTAAACCTCGTAGCTATAGCTTGAGAATTAAGTCGCCAAACCAATAGACATGTTTCACACAAGTGGCGGCCATTATTAGAGTTTAAAGATCGGCTCCGGGCTGAATTAATGATTTGATTGGTAGATTCATTCTTTGATTGACAGTAGCGATTTGTCAATTATTTGCCAATGGATCCGTTTGATTTCAATCCCACTATATCTCTCCAAACATAAATATACCGCAACGAAATTCAATTCACACTTATCAGTCTGGTATCTGATGGCTAACCATAACCATTCTTCGTGATGTATAACCGTCACAAGTTAAAATTTCAATTGTGATGCATTACTATCCGAATCGAACCTTGAAGAAAAAATAGCCGCAGGGAGAAGGACGGTTAGCCGTCGCTATTAAAAAATGGTGACGGTCAATCATGACGAGTTTTCAAATTCTGGAGGTTTTAGACACTAAGTGAAACTGTGGTAAACTTTAGAAAACCCTTGATGGTTAAGTACATTACGGTATTACGTACAGGTATATTGTGAATATATATTGCATATCTCTTTTATCTATAGTAGAATAACCAAATTTATTGGAATTTAAATAATTTTCTAAAAACCTTATTAAGGAGAGTGGGTCATCGTTTCAACCGATAAATCATATCTGGTAATGAAATGACGCATACTTTTCATTCCAGTTTAAAAAAATCACAAGCTTCACTTTGGTGTCAAAAGAAACGTGATCAGGGTTTTTGAAAGGGGGTAAGAATAATTTATTTGTCAATAATTTAATTGCCAGTTTCGTCTATCAAAAACGAGCGTTCTGATTGGTCGAAAATTTTAATTCATACCTCCATGAACAAACTTTTGAGCACGCAGTGATTTTGCATGCTTCCGCACAAAATAGTCCCATACAAAAAGGTATCAAAAGATGTAGGGTTTTTGCTTTTTTCGCTCAATACTATTAAATTATAAGAGATGAAGAGAATGTTTTTTGTTTTCATGGAGGTATGAACCGAAAGACCTAATCACACAATGTATGAATCCGCTTCGCGTATTCATACAGTGTGATTAGGGTTTTCGGTTCATACCTCCATGAAAAAAAAACATTCTCTTCATCTTTCAAATATATATTGTGACGATTTACCGTCACAATAGGTAATGGCGGCTAGCCATCAAATACTAGACTGCTTATCGGATCGGATCGGGATAATTGTTAATGCTGGAAAGGTGGTATATCCCAAAGCAGTGGTGACTGAATTAAAGTAGATTCAGTACATTGGGATGCAATTAACAAATTAAGATAGAAGCCTGCCAGAAAATTGTAGTTTTTTTAATACAGCTAACCTTGTGACGCAATTGGGTTTGATGTCGCATATTTATTTCCGCCATACACCGCTAGTCACACGTTGTTCATATTCGTCTTATCTTCTTGGCTCAAAATAGTGTTATTCCATAAATACCCCCCCACTCCTCGATTCTGCTTCCCCGGGAATACAAATGCCCCTCCGTTCAGAATATCAAAGCTTTCGCAATTGTTAAGGAAATCCCTTATTATTGTACTTAGTGTGTGTGTGTTTGTTGTGTGTGTGTGTGTGTGTGTTTTTCGGGCCTTTTGGGAACGCTTAAAAGTACTATCACTCAAAGGGTTGTAAGTTCGAACACAAGCATGGCCAACAACCTTCCCGACTGTTGATTAAAGTCATTGCGATATGCGTCAGTTGTCTTAAGCAATTTTTAAAGCAGCAGTGAGAATTTATGCTTTTCTGTAATCAGGTTCTAAATGACCTGGTGACGAAAACTGATCACATTCTTCCTTTCGGTATCTTAACAAATACCGCTACAATGACACTTTTCGGCACCCCAGAGAGAAACAAAACTTTGGAAAAAATGAGGAAAAGGGAGCAAATTGCTTGTTACAAGCATTTTCTTCATTATCCACAATATTTTCTTCCCCATAAGTAAATAAAATGATTAAGAAATAAACGAATAAACAAATAGAAATAAAAATCCACCAACTAAAATTTCCCGTCTCCAATATCTTCAATTTGGACTATTCTTAAACTTGGTCGTTTGATAATGGGTTTTGATGAGTGTAAACTGGTCAAAGTGAACCAAACAGGGTTATACCTCCAAGATAGATTTCCCTAAACGTGATACAATTAAAAGCTAATTTTCGCTTTGTCTGTGGGGCTATCGGATTTTCTGGGATATACGTCTATTGATTATGACATTTGAATATCGTTATGGTTTCATTATGGGATAAATACCAAAAATGGTCTTAGCACAAAAAGTGTAGGCGGTGCTTTAACTCATTACCAGACGACAAAAAATTCGGACTAGTGTTAATTGAAAGTTACAGATGACATTTTTAAAGTGCACCAAATTTAGAAACGAAGTTCAAAAAGGTTAGGAAATTCATTGTGAGAAAAAGAGAAAATGCATTCTACAAGCAATTGATCTTTCTTACGCCGTATATTTTAGTGCGGAAATGAATGATAATATGTTTAATACGTGCGGTTCTGTTCAAACGCTTTGAACAAATATACATGTTCTACGGTACAAGCTTCAATCGGTGCGAAAAAAGGGACTAAGCCGTGTTCGCATCCGTTACCCACTGCTTCATGGCCAGCTATATTTCTTTGGCACGGAAATACTATGGTACAAGCTTCAATCTGTGCGGGAAATGGTTTGAGACGTGTTCGCGTTCATTACCAAGGCTTCATGGCCAGCTAAGATAGCGAATCTTTCATGTATACCCCGACTATTATCATTCTCTGGACCCTTTTTATATCCCCTTTCTTTTTACGCCCTGACGAAAAGACGGTGGAAAACATTGTAGAAAATGAAGAAATTGCTTGTTTCAAGCAATTTCTTCATTATCAAAAATGTTTTCTATCGAAAATGACGAACAAATTTAAAATTCCATCAACTTGAAATTGTCATTAAGCGAATCCAAGCATGTTATTGTTTTATTTTTAAGGTCAGTACTAATACTTTTTGTGTGACACTGTCATATAAAATCTTTATGAATGTACAGTTTTTTTTCTTGGCGAATAAACTAAGAAAAGCAGTATTGAATTTACTTTCTCTTAACTGCTACAAGATACAAGCGATTTCTTTCCGTCGCTGCATTAACGTGAATTAAGCACTAAAGAATTAAACTCCGTCATTCACAGTAAGGTTTATATGTAATTTCTTTCATGTTTTTATATGTAATTTCTTTCGTTTTTTAATATATAATTTCTTTCGTTTTAATATATGTAATTTCTTTCGTGTTTTTATATGTAATTTCATTCCTGTTTTTATATGTAATTTCTTTCATGTTTTTATGTATTTTTTTCGTGTTTTTATATTTAATTTCTTTCGTGATTTTATATTTAATTTCTTTCGTGATTTTATATTTAATTTCTTTCGTATTTTTATATGTAATTTCTTTCATGTTTTTTATGTAATTTTTCTCGTATTTTTATATGAAATTTCTTTCGTGTTTTAGTATTCTTTCGTGTTTTTATATATAATTTCATTCGTGTTTTTCTATGTAATTTCTTTTGTGTTTTTTTTTATGTATTTTTTTTCGTGTTTTTATATGTAATTTCTTTCCCTTTTCTTATATGTAATTTCTTTCTCGTTTTTAAATGTAATTTCTTTCATGTTTTTATGTATTTTTTTTCGTATTTTTATATGAAATTTCTTTCATGTTTTTGCATTCTGTCGTGTTTTTATATGTAATTTCTTGCGTGTTTCAAGTGATGATTTAACCGACAGTGCAGTGTAAGTATCACGTTGATAAACTCTATTCGTCGATTTCGCGCTTTCGAACATCGTCTCAGCGAGACCCAAATAATTATTAAATCATAACGTTTTTATGTAATTCACGTGCGTAATAGCGGTTTTTAACGGTGCCCCACCCCTACCCCAAATATTTTTTTTATCTCTTTATTTGTAATGACCGCATGCTGTTCATTATGTCCCAATAAATCTTCCATTCTTGTTAATCAATGAAATACAATTTGGTCTTGGATTATGCTCTATTCTATATCTATTTTTAGTGTATTTCCGTTTATTTATCGTCGCTACCGTAGCACATGCCCATATGAGCGACGCCCCCAGAAGACGGTTAGTTGTTATGGGGGATAATGCAAGGATACAGGACGAAACTGCTAAGAGCTCCGCCTGGTTCTTTAACGTGGATAGCTTCGTCACACGGGGCCTCGGTTTAACATCTCAACCGAAAGACATTTAGTTTGTTAGTTGATATGGTCAGCTCGAACCCGCGACCTTGAGGTTTGAAGTCAAGTACATATCAATTTTGATATAACACAGAGAATGATTGTAATCTGATATTAAAAAAAAAAACTCTTCATATAAGAATGTTTTCGTGGGTTTTACTGCCTCAAGCTGAGGTCACAAAGTTTTGATTGGTACATTAAAATCATATGGTACCAGAATCAAACACATTTCCCAATCTCGTTTAGAAAGGAGGACGGTTCAATAGGTCGGAATAGCGACGATGCCGATTAGAACCGAACTCTTGAACTTTATGAAAAACAAATGACGCAGCCTATGCAATTCCAAGCACGTATTTCGATACAATGTTCCCAATTTCGGGAGAGCTTTTAAATCTTCCAGAAATGACCATTCATATAATTGGCTATTAAAGTGTTCCAGTACTAGAAGCCTCACGGTTCACAAGAGTGCAGAGTTAACCCATTACCAGACTGCAAAACTTTAGACTGGCCCAAATTGAGAGGAGTTGCAGACGACAATTTTAAATTTATGAAATTTCAGATTTTTTCAACTTTTTATCGAAAAACATTGTGAAAAATGAAGAAATTGCTTGTAACAAGCAATTTCTTCAATTTTAAACTGTTTTCCCAACAGTTTTTCTTGGGGGGCGTTAAAAGGGTCATTGGGTTGGAATGGATTTTAAAAGCACTTTACCATCCCTTCAAACGATTAAACGTAAATAAAAAGTCGTAGTTCGAAAGTGTCAGCTCAACCGTTTTATAACGTTACACGTACTAAAATCCCGGACATTTTAACGGACCTTTTTAACCAAGGAATGCGCTTTATTAAAAAAATCAAATAATGCAACGATTTAACCTTTAGGCAGTGGTGCAGATATTAAAATTGTATCCACTTATCCCCGAACAAGTAAGACTTGTCCAAAATTAAAATGAAATTGTTTGCTTAAAAGTAGAGGGATAAGTTTTGAGAAAACATTGTCGTTTATGCAGTAACCAAACGTTTTCTTCATTACCCTCAATGCCGCTGTCATAGCGCAGTCGGTAGCGCATCAGACTCCTATTCTTCAATAATTGGATGTCATGGGTTCATTCTCCGGCGGCGGCAAATACCCTTTCCAACATTTGTCTTTCCCAGTGGGTGGATAACCGTAAACCTAAGTGGGAGGGAGGCTAGGAAAGGATGTAATGGTAGTACTGGTGTGAGAAATACCACGAATCTATTGTTAGGTGCTCCAGCCTCCGCGATATCACTGACATACTGTTAAAAGGAGTGTTTACCCCCATTCAATCAATCAATCAATCAACCAATCAATCAATCAATCAATCACCTCAATATAACTACCCTTCAATATAAACATTGTGATAATTTTCCAGTATATAATGAATTTCTTTGATTCCAACTTTGGGCCATTCCAAGATTTGCATTGGTATTTACTTGTCCCCGGGCAAGTTGCCAGGAACTATGTACGTTTTCCGCAGGTAGAAAAGCCGATATATATCCCAAAAAGCTGCCAAAAGCAGAGATAAAGAATTCCCTTGTCCGACTTGTCCGCCAACATATTTATTTTTTCAAGTTTGTTGTAACAAAATTCCATCTGTAACATTAGGAGGCAGACGACATAAACCAAAAGACAAATGGGCGTGATAGAGTATCTAATAAACAAAAGCCAAGATCTATGGCCTGAAGACAGAGAGAAATTAGACTCTAGAAGAGAAATCTGTTGGTGATACTTTCTCTTCTTGTAAGTTGGTTGGGTAGTTTAAAACACAAGACGACAAAATTTTTGACAGGTTCAAATTCAAAGATATTGCGGACCACAATTTTTGGTTGATGAATTAAAAAAAAAATCATTGCCTTTTCGAATAGAAAAGCTTGTCGACGATGAAGAAATTGCTTGTAACGAGTAATTTCTTCATAGAAAACATTGGATAATGCACAATTCATATCCCGTGATGATTTTTATAGCCTTCATTATTTTGGGCGTCGAAAAGTTTGATTGTGTGGGAATGTGTTTCGTAATTTCTTTCCTGAACTTGAAAATATGCCTATTTCGAGTATTTTTGTATGACCAAACACACAAAATGGCTATAATGATAGACGTATATCACGATAATTTAATCAAGCTATGTCGAAATGTAACGTTAGTATAGCGTTATGATTCGTGATCTACGGAATGAAGTATATTTAAACGTAAAAAACAAACAAACAAACAAACAATACAAACAAACAAACCGTAATGTTATTACAAAATGAAAAAAAAAAAATCTCTAAAAGATAAAAATAGTGATGCTACTAAAAAGGATATCAATGAAATTAATAAATGTCATCATTATACAGACGACAAGATTATAAACCCTTCCAAATTAATAAACAAGAGAACCATGATGGTCCTAAATCGCTCACCTGAGGCATCTGCAAATTACAGTACTTTTTAGTATAAAAAAGACACAACTTGAGCAAAATAAATAAACCAAATATAAGATTTTGGGCTTTGTACAAAACAGTCCAGTAATACTTAACAATAAGAATGAATTCCTTTGGCTTTATAGTTTAATCCATTACAAAACTATCCAAAAATTTGTCACCCTCAGGGAAAATAGGTTTGGAAAAAAACATAGTGAGAAAGGGAGTGACAAGCAATTTATCCATTTCTCTACCTGAAATTCTTTGTATCTAGATTTCAATCAAAATCTAATTACTGTCTGATACTTCAATGGGTGCAATTTTAGCAACCTTGGTAGAGAACAATCTTGATGTACCATAAATCAAAATATGAATGCATTACAAATTATACATGAGGAGTGGAAGATATTTGAACATGCTCTTATTGAGCGTTTTTCATATCTTTGGATGCCTTGGGAAGGCCCATGTTTGACCAAAGGATATAAACATGGTAGATAACAATAATGTTATCCTATGTTTTTAAAGTAAATGCTCCAGAACCTATATTTAATAAGAATTCTTTCAATGCGATTTACGCAATTTTCGACCCCAGGAGCAGAGACTTTTTTTATCCTAAGAGCATATTTTCCTGTTACATAGTACAAAATTATTAAGTCATGACACATACCAATTATGTACGCCCATCACCTTATATTTCAGAAGAAGAAGACTTTTGATGTTGCTCTAATTGGGCGTTTTCCAAAATTTTGGACCTCTGGGGCAGTGCCATGTTTTATCCCGGGGCTACGATTTTAGCTAACATGGTAGAGAACCATCTGGATATGCTATAAACAAAATATGAGTGCCTTAGACTCTGTAGATTGGGAGGAAAAGACTATTGAACATGGTCTAATTGAGCATTTTTACAAACTTTGGACACCCAGGGAAGGGGTGTTTATTAACCTACAGGCATAATTTAATAAAAACTGATAGATTACAGCCAGGCTACACTCAAAATATTAATACCCTCCTCCTTAAAATGAAGATTCTTTTTTTAGCATACTCAAATTTTGCGTTTTTCCCAATTTTGGGCCCCTAGTGCAGGGCAGTTTTTGACCCAAGGAAGACAACTTTTAGTGATATAGTACAAAACCATCTAGTTATGCTACATACCAAATATGAATATCCTAGACCTTATAGTGAAAGATAAGAAGTCTTTTGAAATTGCTCTAATTAAGCATTTATAAAACTTCGGACCTCAGGGGCGGGGCCATTTTTGACGCAAGAGATTAAATATTTATAAAATTGGCAGAGAACCATATGATTAAGCTCTATATAAAATATAAATGCCTTTGGCCTTGTAGTCTGTGAAAAGAATACAACAAAGATTTTCTAAAGTTTCCCATTTTCATATGCCGCGGTAACAAGAGTTTTTCACGGAATGAAATTCTTTTAACAACTTTTAAAGAGCTTTACCCAAGGAACACTCCTGCAAAAATTCAGCTTGATTGGATTACTGGTTTAGGAGGAGAAGATTTTTAAAGATTTACTTAAGATTACCATTTTCAAATGCCGCGGCAACCAGAGTTTTTGACGGAATTCAATTCTTTTAACAACTTTTGTAGAACTTCACCCGAGGAACACCCCTGCAAAGTTTCAGCTTGATTGACCTACTGGTTTAGGAGGAGAAGATTTTTAAAGAAATTGTTGACGGACGGACAGACGGACGGACGACGGACAACGACCGATCACAATACCTCACCTCGCACTTTGTGCTCAGGTGAGCTAACAAAGGTGCAGACGAAAATTCATACGGTATTAGAGTTGAAGACTAAGTGTAATAGATAATGGAACAATTCATTACGAAAGTAGAATTTGCCTGTAACACAATTTCTGTTTTTCTCACAATGTTTTCTTCTGACGTCAAAAAGCTGGATTACCACCTTGTCAAAAATCGGGATAAGGTGGTAAAGTTCTTGAAATGAATCTTCAAAAACATGGATCAATATGATGTGTTTAAACGCATGTGCTCTGTTTTATAATAAAGTCACACAAATCATTTGACTTACCTGAAATACTGAAAGATGAAAATTGTCACTAGGAGCATTACGAGTGAAATGGTACTTAAAATGAAAATGACGTCTCGCAGCATCTCCCATAGTTCGATATTCTGAAAAATAAAACAAATATCATAGATAAGATAAATAGATGATAATGAACATTTGAACAATTGTAGAGTACACACTTAGTCAATCAAACAGAATCTAATGATAAATCATATACATGTATATTATGGATAATTGACCAATCGCTGGCCCAGCTAACTGTTTTCATAGGCTCCGCCTATTAACTCCAAAAGGAAGTTCCGCTTCGAGTTTTAACAACGTCAGTTTGCAAATTTTATGGCCAGTAGCATGTAACAAGAAAGTGAATAGTTGGTTAGAGATCTAAAGATCGTAACTACAGCTTGAATAAGCTGTAGTTACGATGTTTAAGTAGCCAAACCAACAAAAATGTTTCACGAAAATCGTGGTCAATGTCGGAGTTGAAAGCTCTATTCAGGCTGTATAAATAATTTGACAAAGATGCATCTAAAATCACTTTGTCCTTTAATCCTTCTTTTTCCATTAAGCAGCACGTATTGACGCTGTAAATCACAGAGTTTCGTATCCTAATTATTTACAGACAATCAGTGATTGACAAGACAAAACATGATTATTTTATCCTTCCGTTAGACGACTTGATTCCATTCACTTCGAAACACCCACGGGTCATTAACAGGGACCAGACAGAAACATAAACTATAATTAACGAAACCATAAGACAATCGGCAAAATCTGTTTTTTCTATTTTTCTTTATGCCCCCGCAACGATAAGATCGGGAAAATGTTGTTACACCGATGTCCGTGTGTCGGTCTGTCTGTCCGTCTGTCTACGAGTTGTAAACTTAAACGCCAAAACATAACATTTTGCTCTTGTTCAAATACCGTGGCACATATTTGGGATATAGGTTCCTTGATAGGTAGCAGTTGGGTGTAAGATCAAGGTCATCAATCAAGGTCAAGATCCCTTATTAAAGTGACGAGTTCGGTAAACATAACGCAAAATATTAATATTTTGCTCTTATTTAAACAGTGTTGTAGATGCATAAGCTCATATTTGGAATACAGTTTCAATGCATTGATAGATATTAGATGGTTTGTAATGTCAACGTCTTCCCTGGGGGTCAAGGCTTCTTATCAAGGTCACATTTCCGAAAAAGGATGTTACTGGAGCAAAGTGTTTCAAGAACACGGCTTTTTTGTGGGTGTATACTGTTATTATTATAGCAGCACCGACGATATCATCAATAGTGTGTTTGGTCAGTACCATTGCCATTGCAATAATTGTGCATTTTCACCGTAAAACTTGTCTAAGTTCAGGAACAGAAAGAATTCTTCAATCATGTCAAAACTTTGTCTTTCATAACTCAAAAATTTAAATAGATCTATAAATAATGTAATCTATAAATCAAGTTTCAATAAGATTGTAGGAAAACTGAAGGAGGAGTTTGGAACAAAAAGTAGGATCTGTTAGTAAAAGATTATAGCAATTCAAACGTGTTCCAGGAAAGTTCATTCTTCAATTAGGAGTAGTTTGTTCTTAATCATTAGAACATTTATATAAAAATAAGTCATGCGCGGTATTAGGAGACCACAGATCGGTATGCTAGTACAGTTAGTTAAAGTTGTTAGGGATCGAGGAGAGGATCACGCCCCGAGGATTTATTTTTTTCATTAGCTTTATACAATCTTGTAAAGTTTATCTGGGTAAAGGGGTGGTTTGAGAACGATATTAGGATTCAAGGGGTGATGAAACGTTTGTTCTCTAGATAATTATTCTATCTAGATATGGGTTCGGCCGCCGTCATAGTGCAGTCAGTAGCACATCAGACTCCAAATCTTCAAATATGGGATGTCATGGGTTCGATCCCCGGCAGCGGCACATATCTTTTCCGACTTTTTTGTCTCACCAATAATAGATAATTGTAGACCTATGTGGGATAGCAGCTGGAGGCTAGGAAAGGATATAATGGTAGTACTGGTGTGAGAAGTACCAGGAATCTATTGTTAGGTGCTCGATAAGACTGAAATACTGTTAAAAGTACAGAAAGTACAAATACAGATTTCTTTCATTGTTTCATCAAATTTATTTACTAAAACTAGGTATATAATGAAAATATTACTTCTATTTATACGATTCGATACGATTGCTTCTCGCTGCGGAAGAAAATTTATTATTCCCCACTCGACCTTCGGTCTCGTGAAATATCAAAATTTTCGTCCGCAGCTCAAAGTAAATAAAAGATGTTATATATTTATTGTAATATAATGTCTTAAGGTTTTGGTGTTTACAATCGTCAAACCATTAAATGAACCATTTCCTGTTTAATCCCTGGTTTTTACGTCCCTGCGACTTTATAATTGAGAAAACGTTGTAGAAAAAGAAGAAATTGCCTGTAACAAGCAATGTCTTCTTTTTCCACAATATTTTCTACCCTACTGAATAGTTATTTTTTAAATTAACTCTACTTTAAATTTTCGACTGCAAAACCTTTGGATTTGGACAAGTCTAAAATTTTGAAAAACAGGAAAGGGTTAACTGATCGCAGGCCACGCCAACTGAGCTACGACAGGGATTTCTACTTCGATGTTTACTAAACCACGTTAATTTTGTAAAATTCATAGCCACTAATATTTAAAAAAGTAAAGTAGTTGGTTGGCGACATAACCGACATAACCGTGGTAATGCAGACGGGTGTGCTTATATTTCCTTGTCGTACAAGCTAGCTCTTAAAGCGACGTGACATGGCCCTGGTTCGAAAACCGACTGTGACGAATATTTATTTGCGGGTTACAGTACTTACAGCTTGAGTGAGGTGTACTTATGACATTAAAATCGCTGTACCAACACAATCTCTCATATAAATGTCGACCAGAGTCTAAAGTTCGCTATCGATCTAAATAGACGGTATTATTGGTCGATTAATTTTTCGATTTGCAGACGATTGGCAGACGCCTCCGTCAATTAGACAGGTTTGTGGATACGGACGGGGGTCGTGCGTCTGTAACAGCCGACAAAATAACCATATTCACTCTCAGAGATGTAACCAATTATTGTAGCTATAGATAATGTAATTTGTACCCTTCTTCTGTATTACTTATAAGGGAACTCGATCTATTGATATTACCAGTCGAGACATGGGGATGAAATGATATAATATCAGAATCAAGAAAGTCGTGTAGTTTCTTAGGCTTGTTTTAGAAAAACTATCTTCTGCATCTATATCTACTATTTTCTTAACGAAATAATTGACCAATCGCGGGTATCAATCTAGGAATCAGTCGACCAATCAAATCATTCAGTCAGTCCGGAATTAATCTTTGAACTCCAACATTGACTGCAATTTTGGGTAAACACCTTTGTTGGGTTGGCGCATAAACGTCGTAACTACAGCTTATTTAAGTCGTAGTTACAACGTTTATGTCGCCAACTAACTAGTTCACGTTATTGTTTTATGCTACTGGCCATAGAATTCGCGCATATTGTCGGAATTAATAGGCAAAGTCAACGGAGTAAGTGAGAGACGCCAGCTGCTCCAATATATGCTTTTCACGCGGTCAAAATCGACTAGACAGAAAAATATCATATCGAACTGATTCTGACAAAGGTTACATTGGCGTTAGATGACGTTATTTCAGCTCGGTTTTTTTTTCGGAGAAACCACGGCGTGTTGCTATAGCCAGGCCGCCGTGTACGAGTGTGTCCACGTCTGTGTCGTCGTCGTCCGAAAATTTGACATTTGTTATATCTCTGATATAACTTAATACATTCACATGAAACTCGGAATATACATTCACCATCAAAAGGACAATATATTCAAACAATTGGGATAACTCTAAATGCAATATAAACTAATTGGTCCCCTTTTCGACTAGGAAATTCTATCCACTATGACGCACTTGAACAGCCAAACGTTGGCATCAACATGCAATGCTTTTGTTCCGATAATATTTCAGCACGGTTGTTTTAAGAGACGAAGAGAATATATTTTTTGTTTTCATGGAGGTATGAAATGAAAAATTTAATCACACTGTATGAATACACGAAGCGGATTCATACATAAGTGTGAATAGTTTTATCGTTTCATACCTTCATGAAAAGAAAAATAATATCTTCATTTCTTATAATCTAGTGACATCAAGCGAAAAAAAAAAAAACAAAAAAACAAATGTTGATACCTTTTTGATGGAACTATTTTGTGCGCAAGCATACAAAATTGCTGTGTGCTCAAAATTTTGTTCATAGAGTTATGCTTTTTCCCCCAAACAGAACGCTCGTTTTTGATAGACGAAACTAAAGATTAAATTATATACTAGTTGTAAACGAGTCCTTAAGACCATAACCACACAATCACACTTTTTTGGCACCCTTAAGAAATACAGTTAAAATTTTGTGAGAAAACGAGCAATTTCGCCTTTACTAACATTTTTTTCTACTTCATTTGATAATCATTGTCCAAATTTAATACACTTTGAAATGCCGTCTGCACCCACTTTAAATTTGGATCAGTCAAAAATTTTGCCGTCTAACGGAAATGACAAGCGAAGTATGCTTTCAATAGCGAAATGGCCCGAAATGAGATAGTCTGTTCTTCAATTGTAAGGAATTGTTGAACCGAACAACAAAGGACCGTATCTCATACTATAAACTCAGAGAGGAATAATATTATTCATGCCGTCAGTTCATATTACTGTCGCGCTACTTGATCTTAATATCGCCTCTACGACACGACGATACCACGATATAATACAGACAGTCAAACGATAGAAACTGTCCACATTTTATTGAGGTACTGACATCCTCCAACAAAAAGAAAAGATAGTTTCCAAAGGAGCTATATGATTGATCAATCTATCATTCCCCCATTGATAAAGGTGGTCCGTCGATTATTGGATCGCTAGGTACTCCCACTGAACCTCCAACACGGCTGTATAAGTGAATTAATAAACGACTTTATTTTGACGCGATAGTAATATGAATTAATTTTTAGTTTCGTCTATCAAAAAACGGGCGTTCTGATTAGTCGTGAAAAAAAAATCATAACTCCATGAACAAAATTTTGAGCACGCAGCCATTTTGTATTGTCCGCATAAAATAGTTCCATACAAAAAAGTATCAAAATTGGTAAAGTATTTGCTTTTTTCGCTCGAAGCTATTAAATCATAGGAAATCAAGAGATTACATGTATTTTTTGGTTTCCTGGAGGTATGAACCGAAAAACCTAATCAAACTTATGTATGAATCCACTTCGCGTATCCATACAGAGTGATTAGGTTTTTTGGTTCATACCTCTATGAAAACAAAAAAATATTCTCCTCATCTCTTAAATGAATTTGTGGCCGTGGACATTAAAAGAAATTCGTTGGTTGTTGACCCAAACGTTTTAAACACAGCTTGAATGAGCTGTAGTTATGATATTTAAGTCGCAAAACAAACAAAAATGATTAACATAAATGCTGTTGTTTAAAGTTTACCTCCGGCCTTCATAAACTATTTGATTGGTAAATTGATTTTTTATTGTCAGTCAAACGGTAAATTATTTGACTGTCAGGTTCTTTTGTAAAAGCGTTTTTTCATGAAATATATGAAGGCGAATACTGTTTTCTTAAATTTTCTACGTTTCTATAAAGATCTGAGATTTGATTGCCTGATAGAATATAACAAAAAAGTAAAATAAATAAGCTGTAGTTACGGCGTTTTAACCACCAAACCAACATTAATGGTTATAAAAAATTGGCGGCCAACGTCGGGCCAACGTTCGTTGTCGTTTTAAAACGTCGTAACTACAGCTTTATTCAAGCTGTAGTTACGACGTTTTGGAATGACAACGACGATATTCTCTTTGGGGAGAGGGGGGGGGGGTAGTGAGGAGTTCCAAAATCACGTAATTGCGCATGTGGCATTCTGATGACGTCATCAGTGTCTTAATCCCGCATGGATGACGTCCAGTAGAGCGCAATAAATAAAATGAGGGCTGAATCTACCAAGAAACAGCGAGTTTACAATTTTGATAACTTCACTATCTTCACTATTTTCTCGGCGAAATTATCAAGTGATAATTCATCGAGAAATCGCGATAATCCATCGGAAAGCATTAAAGAAATTGTAATGAATAGCTGTTACATAAGCGTAAGATAGCATTTTATTGAATGCAGTGAAAAAAAGATAAACCCTTCCATTTGTAACACTATTTTAGTCATACCACAGCGGCTTGAGCACTTAGCCATGCTGGATTCCGGGTATTTTCACACTAGTATTACCTCTACATCCGATCCGAGCCTCGAGCTGTTCATCCCATTGTAATTTACGATAATCTGCCCATGAGTGGGAGACAGATGGAGAAAAGGACATTGCCGCGACCACGGATCGAACCCAAGGCCTCATTATTGAGAGTCTGGCGCGTTACCAACTGCAATATGGCCGCGGCCTTCATCCCAGTAGGAGCATAGCCTACAAGTTGACGAGTAATAAATGACGCATGTCACAAGGACTATTATCAAATATCGGAAAGAATGTTTACCGAGACGGTTACAGAAAGTATCAAACCCTTTGGTATCAGAAAAATAATCTGTTATTTGAGTTAATCTAACATACTGGTAATTTTGTCATTAATAGGGTTGCCTAGCAGACAAGATAAAATATATCACTGATTTAATAAAAAAGACAGAATTTATTTCGGAGATTGTCAAGTCATTAAACACCGTATAAAAATGTTGGAAAAATGGAATCAATATTCAAACTCTTAGGAAGGTGTTAATGCATATCGACAAGCCTTTCTCTCTTCATTAGATACTTTCTTTCTTCGTAAAGAGTCACCCGAAGAGCAGTGCTGCCACGTTTGGTTCACATTTGTTTATGATTTACTTTTTAGTTTCCTCTATGAAGAAAATTTTAAGCACGCAGATATTTTGAATGCTTCCGCACAAAATAGTCCCATACCAAAAGGTTTCAAAATTTGTAATCTCTTTTCTTTTCTTTTTTTTTTTTTTTTTTTTGCTCGATGCTATTGAAATGAAGAGAATATTTCACAGTGTGATTAGTTTTTCGGTTTATACCTCCATAAAAAAGAATATTCTCTTATTCTCTCAAATGAAAAGAAGATTTGTAAAGAATTATTTCATGATTACATCAAGTCTGACCCCATCCCTCCACTTTTTAGCAAATTTAGTTGATTAGAAATCGCAGCTAAAACGGGCCCAATAGGTGTGTTAACTATCAAAAAGAGAAATCTACAATAACAAGGGGTGTAACTCTAAATGCATTTTTGAATGAATTATGCACCGTTATGGACTTAAAAATTGTATCCTCTATCAAACATTTATACAGTCGAGCGTTTGCATCCGTATGAGGTCCTCTTGTAGAATTTGGATTCAAATAATGGATGGCGATGCCAATCTAAATGCTATTGAAGAACCAAATTATTCATTTTACAACGGTTAATGTATGTTACCAATATCTGTATAATTCATTTCCGTTGTTTGAACATTTAACCCATTCCCACACAATGACGCTTTTGGCCGCCCCCCCCCCCTCACAAGAAAATCTATTTTAAAACATTTTGTAAATTGAAGAAATTGCTTGTTGCAAGCAATTTCTTCAATTCACACACTGTTTTCTACACAGAAACTTGAAAATATCTAAAATTTCATTATCTTAAATTTGTCGTCTGCAACTCCTTTCAAATTGAACCAGTCTAAGAATTTGCTGTCTGGTAATGGGTTAAATGCCATACTTACTACTTATTCAAGCTGTAGTCAATGTGTTTGGGTTGCTAACTAACGATGGCCTTTTGTTCTCTGTCCCTAACCATATATTTTGAATGCTAACGTCATTTGATATTGTCATTGGTTGAGCAAAATTTCGTATTTACAGCTTGGAAAAAGCTGCAGTTTAGACCTCTTCCTCGCCAAACAACGATGTATATCACGTTACTCTGTATTCCACGTCCTTCTCCAAGTTACTCTTACTGTAAGCCCGTCGCGGTATTTTCGTTGGGAGATGATAAAAGAATATCGCGTAACATTATAATTGTATAAATCTGAGCTACGTTTTATCAAGCAACTGCTACTATGATTTGAGCCTACTTGTGACATTTCCAACCATTTCGCATGTGCGTGACTCGCACACATTGAGCACCCTGGACAGCCATTAGGGGTAATAAGAACATTCACTGATTGTTTAAAGAAGCTTTGTGTCTGTATCTATCTACAGAGCGCAGAGTGAAGACTATGATCAGACTGTGCGGATGCACAGGCTGATCTGAGTCTTTACTTTGCGCACATTTGTAATGGTTGGAAATGTCATGCACTCGCTCATTTTCTAGCGATTGTCGCAGGGCATACTTTTGTGCACAGAGCCTGATATTCCCAACGATTTATCGTACGACAATCTTAAGGATTTATCTTACCACAATCTTATATAGTATGATATTTAATATGACTGGGCTCTAGTTCGCGACGTTGCTGCGACGGAAATGATATCGAATGCAACGGTTATAATGAAGAGATGGAAATGAGGAAGTACTCAACGGAACATACATCGTTATTATTTTTACAATTTAATCAGAGACAATTCTTCCGATGCCGTAGAAGACGGATAATTTTGAGCCAAGAAGTCGTGCGATTTTAATTATCCGGTACAATTATGTAATACTGCAGAAAATTGGTTGCAAAAATAGCATGAGAAAAGTGCACTTTTTTTCTTCATACCAGAATACCAAATTACGTCACACATTAACCCTATTTTCTTCCCGGGCGTGGAAATACTGGATGATTTAAAAGTATACCTCTCATACATTACGTTGAAGGTTGATCTTTAGACAAATTTCATGAGCTACTTTTACTCTTTTTACAGGCAGAATCAGTAGTTAATTCATGGAAAACTTCGATGTAACAGTGGTACAAAGTTTTGTTAGTGCCGGTGTGAGAAATACCAGGAATCAGCCAGTTGATTTCTGGCAGCGACCAGTTGATTTCTGAGTACTTATGACCTTATATCACCTTTCTTAGTACAAATATACAATAAATATTTAATGAGGGAGTAATTCCCGAAACTTGGTGTGAGGGAATAACAGTCCCGATATTCAAAAGTTTCAATCGAGAAATAAAGAATTACCGAGGATTACCTTCCAACAGCGATCGTTTAAGAATTTTGTTACTAAGATTAGAAACCACCTTTGCACATGCGCGTCTCGCTTACAAAAAAGTACCTACCTACCATATGATAAGTATGTTAGATATTGAAGTTAAAGGTAACATCCAATTTAAAACCGAATTAAAAGGGAATCAGCTCGCCTCTGTTGATCATGTCTAAGCTGAAGTTATTTCAAGATCGCGTTAACTCTTTAACATTTGATTTTTCCTGGCGCAAGGGAATTTCAAATCGATTTCGAACAACGGGTTCGTGTAATATCTCTAGTATTACTGTACGCATTCACTTGAAAGTCGGAGTATGTGTTAACTTTAAAGAGAGCAATCCGTACCACCAAGAGGGATAAATCTTATTGCATTTCTGAATGAATTATTGCCCCCTTTTGACTTAGAAATTTGACCCACTATTAAGCGCTTGAACAGTTGAGTGTTGGCAAGCGGTATTTTTTCAAACATTTCAGTAAAGTGCTACTGATAATATTTCTAATCCAAAATCAGAATGTTTTCTCAAAGATTGCATTCGAACCAACCCGTCATCATGCGTATCTATCAAGAAACAAACTCTGCAAAATATTACAAGAGCGAGGTTAGTGTACTTGTCATGTGATTCTCTTGTGGTTTTACAATTGGCGATCGCTATTCATTCGGTCAATTTTAATCATTATCGCATCGCTTGTTTTGGAGAGAAACTAATGAAAATCCGTCCTTCAAACGTCTCGCGTGTCTTTTCCGAATTAATTAAATATGCAAGTGCAATTTATATCAGAATTCTTCTTGTTTTAATCAAGAGAAAAATGCTTCGAATAATGTTCACGACTGTACAAAAAGGGAAGTAAAATAAAAAAAATGACCGCTTTCATTCACGCGGTCACAGTCAAAATTTCCTTGCAAAAAGCAAAAACTCTGATAAAGTTTATTTGCTCTACAAAGTGTTCCCCCCAAATCCTGTTTTATTTGAACTAACTCATTAGAAAAACCCAAAAAGATTTTACATGGTAAGATATCTTAACCCATTCCCACACAATTCCTCTTTAATACATTCCCCAAGAAAAGAGCTTATGAAAACAACTAGAAAAATGAAGAAATTGCTCATTACAAGCTCATAAAAAAAGCGAACCAAACTAAAAGGCATTTGATTAAGAAATGATGCTAATCAAATTAAAGATAACAAAGATGATTAAACAATGTCAAAAAATGTAATTAAATGGTAATTGATTTTGAATTCGGATTATTCATGTTCGGAGGGTTCATTTGGCGTAGCTGCCCGAGCTTGCCAAAAGAACTTGTCCTAAAAAGTGAATTCCCGTATACACTGAATAAGTTTGAAGTACCTGAAATCGTCTGTGGAGGACCAAATCCTTGTCGAGTCAGCTTGGTGAAAACTGTAGTTATGAGGTTTTGTTCTTCCAATGACGAAATGCTTTTTGAAGAAGCTGCATTTAATTTACCCAGGGATTTGGGCGATAGTTTCGAGGGTATTACAAAGTAAGTTAAAATAAAAGACAACGATTTCAATAAACCTCGCTAATTCAAAGACTGCGAAATACATAAAGTACGATTTTAAACCAAAATCGATTCTACAGACAAAAACTTATTGCAAGTGCGTGAACAACTTAAATGCAATGAAGAAATATTTTGGAGTTGCTGTAGGTATATTCTTTATGAAAAAAACATTTGTTGTGGAACGTTCAAGAACCCGTCATGAGATTTTTCTGTCGATTGCTCTCCAATGACCTTGTCTGAAGTATTAGATACCGTAATAAATAACACTGGCGACAATCGTAATTCGGGAAAAGGAATGCATATTGCTATTTTTTGCAGTCAATTTTCTGAAGTAAGACATAATTACACCGGATAATAAAATTTATACGACTTCTTGGCTCTAAACAATCCATCTTCAAATTTCCTCTAGAGATCTGCTTTCGGATAAATTGCCATAATGGAGACAAGTACTGTTCCTTCGCTTGTCATCTTTCTTTCGTAATTGAATTTAATAAGCAAGGGTGCCGTCTATCCTCTGACGATCATCGGAGATTAGCCAAATCTCTAATTAACAGCGCTTTTCGTAGATTTCGGATGTTTAAGTAATGTTTGATTAATAATTATTAAAAAGATTTTTGTCAACAGACGAGCGACGACCAACGAACGAGAGTTGTTATCGATGGACGGACGCCTAACATAGAGTAATAAAAATAGGTCGTCTTGAGCACGAGGTGCTCAGGTTAGCTCTCTCAGGTAAGCTATCTAATGTTATCTGAAAACCTGATGCTCATGGAGGTCATACACGAAGTCAGCCCAATTAACGGATCGCTTGTCCCGCCCACCGCCTCCCACTGACTTCTGATAGGAAGTTCCACTTCGATATTAAACGGTGTTATTTTGCAAAAGCAAGAACAATGTACAAGGTGTTTGATGGATATCAATAACATTGATATGCTGGTCCCAATTCAAAGGTGATGCAGATGAGTAGTTTAAGCTGATTAAATTAAATGATTCTTCATTTATGGCAGAAAACATTATGGACAATGAAGGAAATTGCTCCAACCTTGTAACAATTTCTTCATTATCCAAAATGTCTCCAAATCGCTTTTCTTGAAGGGTGTCAAAAGGCAGCAATTGTGTGGGAATTGGTTTACCCATTACCTCTTTATCTCTTTTTTCTACACACTAGAGAACATAGACTGTCGGAAACACAATGAGAAAAGGAGAAGTTACTTCTAGCAAGGAATTCATCCCCGAAATTAATCGCCTTCTGCAACTTTCATTTAAGACCAGTCTAAGATTTTGCCTGGTAAGGGGTTAAAAGGTTGACTTACATTGTAAGGCCCATTATAAATGAGCGAATCTTAAGTCATTGCAGAGATGTAGAAATTATTGCACATTAAACTTGAACAAAATGTTGTCAAAGTCTAATGATGACTTTCTTTGGAATACCCCTTTAAATAATATACATCATGTTATTTCTTTAAAATTGTTTCAAAATTTATGAGCACAAAGTTATTCCAGAGAAATTTATAACATAATCCATCAAAGTGAACGAAAAGAAATGAGAGATAAAATTTAGACCTTTGCCAAAATAAGTTATCTTCGATAAAAGAGCAAAAAATGTATAAATACAGTTTTGATGGAAATATTTTTGAAAAGAATGAACTTCTCATTCAAGTTTCCAAAATAAGTTAAACGAAACTGAAACAAGAAAATATTAAAGGGTTTGCAAGGATTATTTACAAAGAAAACTTAAATACAGCAGATGTGACAAAGAGATGACTTCTTATGATCAAAGTAAAGTACACACATGACATGCTGATAGGACACACGACAATGCTTCACAATGATATATATATATTGGTTTTAATTTGCAACCCCTTAACAATTTCCTGTTCAATCCCTGGTTTTTACGTCCCTGTGTTTTTACGTTCTTCCGTTCTTCCTTTTCCACAATATTTTCTATCCTACTGAATGATTATTTTTAAGATAAAATTGAATTGTCGTCTGCAAGGCCTTTGACTTTTAGACGGGTCTAAAATTTGGCAAAACAGTAACATATTTATAGGTTAATCTATTTCAAGTACGTGTATTTGATGATGCTGGACATATGTAACATGATGGGTGCCAGCACTGTAGTTGTACAGTATTCTCGGGAAATATCACGCGTCGTGAAACGTGACTTGGCCACGTTCCAGGGGGCGTGCCCTGAGAGTGTTGTATAACCAGTGACTGAGTATAAAAGATGCTGTTAACCGCCGCAGCCACAGACTGGAGACTGGAGACTGCAGACTGGAGACTGTAGTAGAGAGAGTTAGTTAGACAGGTTACTTGGTCGGGTGTAAATATGTAAATAAAATGTAGCTGATAGTAGCTGATAATGGACGTTGTGTTGCCTCTTTAATTATTCTACCTGTACCACCTCCTTCGCTCTCGCCGTCGCTGTACTACATGACGCTTTTGTGGTGCCGTGACCAGGATCTGGGTTGAATTGAACTGAACTGTTCCTGCTGTAGTTTTGCTGTGCTGAATTGTGATTGGTGGAATTCGAGAACCGTAAGTTGTCAATTTGCATATTCTTTTGCGTAGGCATGGCAGAATTATTAGAGATCGCAAGATCTGTTGAGGGACAGATCAAGAACTTAACAACGGCAGTGGGGGCCCAGGGGGTGGCGAAGATAGTAAATATTTTCGATGGTTCTGATCCGAAGCAATTTAAACAATGGATCAAAAGCATAGAAAAATATGCAACACTTACAGGAGTAACAGAAGATTCTGTTAAGTACATTGCATATCAGGCATGCAGTGGCCCTGTCAGTGATTTTTTAAAACGTTATTACGAGCAGAATATAGGACATAATTGGGATCAAGCAAAGACAGAATTACGACTTAGGTTTGGGGAGGTTGTTGACCAGCAACATGCATTGTTACTTTTACGACGGGTTAAGCAAAAATCGGGAGAATCAATTCAAGTTTATGCTGAGAGATTGTTAACTCTCGCTGAGGACGCATTCGATGGACCTGATCAGATGCAACGACATCTGGTGGGATATTTTATTGATGGACTAGCACAGGACTACATGAAAATGAAAGTCATGCGTGATAATCCGCCGACGTTTAATGAGGCTGTGAGAATCGCCACAGGTGAACAAAATTTGCGAAAAAGATTTACCCTTAGGTTAGGACAACAAAATGCGCAAGCTAGAGAAGAGACACCTATGGAAATAGGTCACTCACGATCTAAGTTGTTGAAATGCCATTATTGTAAGAAATTAGGGCACGTCATAAAAGACTGTCGACTGCGAAAAGCCAGTATAAATGCTACTTCCGAAAAGCCAAAATATCAAAATAATATGGAAAACGTTAAATGTTATGCGTGTGGGAAATTTGGACACATTGCTAGAAATTGTCCAGAGAAGCAAACACAAAATAACTCTTTAAACTCAAATGCTTCCCACATGTAGAAGCCGGTGTGGGAAGAAAATCAGAAGACAAACTGAAGGCAAAATTTGCGAAAAAGAATAAACATACTAAAAGGAAATGTATTCAAATTAATTCAGTTAACAAAGGACCTAATTCTCTTCTTCTCAAATTACAAAAACAAAAATATAGAGCTCTTTTGGATTCGGGCGCTGAGGTATCTTTGATTCATAGTCGTGTTTATAATGCATTAAAAATTAAACCTAGGTTACAAAAACATAAATTAGACTTAACAACTGCTGGAAATACTCCACTTCACATCGATGGTATAGCAGAAATTGAGTTTATGTTAGGAGGGCTAAAAATGACCCATAAATTTTATGTAGTACGAGACCTTAATCGAAATATTATAATAGGACTTGATTGGCTTCAATCACGAGGGGTTCGTGTGTATCATGATTTGGGATGTATCCGGGTCGATGAGTCATATGTTCCGCTTGTAGATGATATACATATATCTTCCGTTGCTAGGATGAAACATAAAACCAAGATTCCTCCACAGTCTGCCCATATTTGTCAATGTCAGGTGAGAAGGCACGTGGATCTTCCATCAGGTTATGAGTATGAGATTTCTCCCTTCGAAGTAGGTCAAATTGGCAGTGAGCCAGGCTTGTTAATGATGAATTCAATCTCTAAGCTTTCTGATAACAGGAGATTACCTGTTATGCTCGTCAACACCACTAATAAGACGTTATCTTTTAAAGCTGGAACACCTGTAGCACGTATCAGGCAAATTAAATCTACAGAAATAATGAGCATAGATAAGCAATCTTCGGGCGTGCCAATTAGTGAGAAAAGTCACGGAAACACTAATAAGAAAATTGACACTAATGAGTTAGATAAACTAGATGTTCCTCTTGAATTCAAGCCAAAAATAATCACAGTGCTGAACAAAAACTCTGACTTGTTTGCAAAAACTGATGCTGATTTGAGTCACACGGACACAGTTAAGATGAGAATAGATACTGGAACACATGAACCAATTAAACTTAGGCCTTATCGTACTCAACTGAATAATAGAAAAATTATCGATCAGGCAGTTGATGAAATGTTAGAATCTAAGATCATACAACGAAGTAGATCAGCATGGTCATTTCCAGTTGTAATCGTCGATAAGAAAGATGGAACAAAAAGGTTTTGCGTTGATTTTCGACAATTGAACAAAATTACAAAGACAAATTCTTACCCTCTTCCAGTAATAGATGACATATTAGCTCTGTTAGGCAAGGCTAGGTACTTCTCCTCTCTTGATCTGAAATCAGGGTATTGGCAAGTTAAGATGTCTGACTCCGACAAAGAAAAGACAGCATTTGCTTGTCACCGAGGTCTATTTGAATTTAACGTTATGCCGTTCGGGCTTACAAATGCGCCAGCTATCTTCCAAGAACTGATGAATAGAGTTTTGGAGGGCTTAAGTGATTTTACAACCGCTTACTTAGATGATATTTTGATATATTCAAGAACTTTAGAAGAGCACTTAAAGCACATACAACAAGTGTTTCAACGTCTTCGTGAACATGGTCTTCGTCTGAAACTCAAGAAATGTAGTTTCCTGAAGAAAGAAACAAATTACTTAGGATTTGTTATCAATGCTAATGGCATTCCGCCAGAAGAGAAAAAAGTTGATGTAATTAGATCTCTTTCACCTCCAACTAATGTGCGCGAGGTTAGAAGTTTTATAGGTATGTGTAGTTACTATCGAAGATTCATACCTCAATTTTCTAGCGTAGCTGAACCTATTATTTCTCTAACTCGGAAATACGCCAAGTTCAAATGGGACTCTAGTTGACACTTAGCTTTTGATAAATTGAAGGACAAATTGTCAGAATTGCCCTTATTATGTTTCCCCGACGTCAATTTACCATATAAATTGTACACTGACGCAAGCGACAAATGCATTGGTGCATGTCTTACCCAGACTGTTATTGAACAAGGACAAGAAATTGAGCGTCCTATATACTATTTATCACACCGACTGAGTGACACCCAGACTAGATGGGCTGTCATAGAGAAAGAAGCATATGCCATCTATTACAGTTTGCAAAAACTGGATCATTACCTCCATAATGCTAAGTTTACGGTGTACTGTGACCATAAACCTTTAAGATATTTATTGGAGTCTCCGATCCAGAATAAGAAAGTTTCGCTATGGTCCTTAAGTATTGCCGGTTACGACTGTCAGATTGAGTATCTGCCAGGCACGATGAATTCAGTAGCTGACCTGCTTTCGCGTGTACCGCCAAACTCACTTAAGAACCAGACAGATGATTCGCTTCTAAATGACCCAGATGTGAGTGGTCAAATGTACCAAATTAATGTTCTGAACTCTAACGAGTTCCAGCCAAAACGTTTCGCAAGATGTCAACCGCATCTTGAAGACGAGGTTGAAAAGCCCCTTTTCTATGAGCCACTTGATATGATTGTTGAACAAGACAAAGATGAAAATCTGAAACAAATTAAACAAGGATTACAAAACGATACGTTATCCCCCTCTCTTGCTAAAAAACATCTAGTTCTCGATGGAATTTTGTATTACATTTCATTTACTGACTCCGATCCAACTCTTCGTCTTTACATTCCTCAACATCTTCAAACTGATGTTTTGTCTGAATATCATAGATCTTTAGGACATATGGGGATAGATAAAACATATGATGCAATTCGAGCAAAATACTTCTGGATTAATCTATTCAAAGATGTTGTTCAATATGTTACGTCCTGTTTAGTTTGTCAAACAAGGAGTAATAAAAAGACTAAACCAGCTGTTCAAGGAACTGACACGCCTCCTTTTGCGTGGGCAAAATGTGCTGTCGACGTAAGCGGGCCGTATCCTATTACATTGTCCGGAAACAAATACATAATCAGTTTCATTGACCTATTTTCTGGTTATCCCGAGGCGTTTGCGTGTCCTGACAAAAGTGCGCAAACGATGGCTCACCTCATTATAGATGAAATTGTACCTCGTTATTCCTGTCCTCTTGAAATATTGTCTGATAACGGTTCTGAGATCGTTAATCAGGTCATTAAAGAGACCTTGGCTGAATTAAATATACACCATGTAACAACGTCCTTTTACCATCCTCAAAGTAATGGTCTGATAGAACGATATCACAGAACACTAGTTGATGTTATGTCAAAGAAAATGCAGATTGAAAATGCTCAGTGGGATGCATTTCTACCTCACGTACTTTCAGCTATCCGGTTCGGTGTAAATGAATCAACAAAATGTTCGCCTTTCTACCTTTTGTTTAATAGAGAATGTGTATTACCAATCGACACAATTCTGAGGCCGCGTCGAAAATACCAAGGAGAAGACCCTCATAAAATTTCGTTAGAACAACAACATAAAGCATTTCTCTTAGTTCATCGAAATAGGAAAAAAGCCAAACAAAAACGAAATGAGTACAAAAACCGAAAAATTGATGACGTCAAACTTCAGGTTGGTGACCCCGTTTATCTCAAAAACCACACTCGTAAAAATAAATTGGACATTAAATGGCGTCCTTATTATCGGATAATTGAACAAACATCACCTGTTACTTTTATTATCAAGCATCAATTAGATGGAAGCACGACCAAAGCTCATGCTGAACACCTGCGTTTAGCTAATTTAGAGGAATGGCACGTACCTGTAGATAAGTCAGGCCGCCAATTAAGACCAAGTAATTACGTTGTTCCGCCTATTTCGTCTGAAAGCGATAGTTCAGATAGTGAATCATCAACTGACACGATAATTTACGATAAGAGTAAATTAGTGCGTAGGCTGAAACGTCAGCGTTCACAAAGTTCTGATGAATCAGATATACCCCTAGCCGAATTGAGGCAGAGAATAAGGTCACGAAACAAACGTGATTCAGAATCCAATTAGGATAATAATGAGAAAATGATAAGAAATAATAGCCTTTCAGTTTGTAATCTGTAAAAGACGAGGCTTCCTTCAGTTATAGTTAAAACTGAGGCATGCGAAAAGGTACCTTCGCTTTGTTTGAACTTTGTTAAACTGTTGTTGTTTAACTTTGTTGTGCGTTAATTGTTCTTGTTTTCATTATAGGAAAGAACAATGGTTAACTTCACATTTACATTAAGCATTTTGGCAGCAATGTTATACATAAATGTCAGACAGCGTTCGTCGGCCGCGTTCGTTGCTGAAGCGATAGTCATTCGGGACAATGTTATATATTATAAGACAAATGAAGTAAGCACCACTAGGGCAAAATGGCTAGCAACAATTGTAATTGATTTTGAAAATATCCAGGATCTTCTGACAAGGTTAGCTGAAGATCTTAGACGAGTTAATCAGGCATTTAATGTCGTAGAATCAAGTCACTTGAAAGGGACAGAAAATTTCCAACGTACTTTTCAAGGGTTAAGGCAAAAAGTTAAGTACTTGCAAGAGGTTGAAAAAGAGATTAAGAGTGAATTGTTTCCTCTCATGTCACTTGCGAAAAAGACTCGAAATCGTAGGAGTCTATTACCTTTTGTAGGAGATGCAATGTCATGGTTATTTGGAGTAGTCAGTGAATCTGACTTAAAGAATATTCGCAATCAGGTATCATCTCTGGAATCCAATCAAAAGCAGATAGTTCATATTGTTGAGCAAAGTCTGACAATTATAAATGAGTCAAGAACACTCATTCGCGAAAACCGAAGAACAATGTCGAAAATAATCAGAAGTCTTTACGCAATGGATATAAAAATTAATTCCATGGCTCAAGAACTTACCAAGCAAATCAATGAAAACCGTCGATTTCTTGAAATATACAGTTACCTGAATCTTCTAATTAGTGAAATAACTATTCTCACACAAAATGCAAAAACATATCTCACACAGCTGAGAGCTGATTTAGATTATTTGGCGCTTGGAAAACTTCCTGTAACGATAATTAGTCCACCGAGATTACAAAGCTTGTTAGTTGAAATTCAGAAGGCGTTGCCTGATTTAATGTCACTAATTAACGACCCCAAAACTGAGATATGGGAGTTTTATAAGTACATGCGAACAGAAACAGCCTTCGTTAATGGCAAAATAATTATTATTTTATCAATCCCAGTGATAAGGCTAGATAACAGCTATGAAGTTTTTGAGGCTATCTCAATCCCAGTACCACCACCTGTTGGTGTCAAACACCGAGGGAGAACAAAACGTACTGATTTATTGGCTAATTACAGATTAGAAAGTAACGCGTTCCTGATAGATAAAGCACGAACAAGCTATCGTTTACTTTCTGACACAGAAGTTCAGACTTGTAGTCACCATCGCACGAAATTTTGTACTTTAATAAGTCCTGAATTCCCGGTAAATGTAGACCATACCTGTTTGATTAATTTATTCATGGACGCAAGGAAAACAGACTACTGTACACCGCAAGTATCTCAAGAGAGATTGCCTATAGCTAAATACTTACTTGATACCACATGGTTGATTATTTCGCGGACGAACTTAAGTTTTGCATTGGTATGTAATGGCCTACATACTGAGGTTCATACTAGGTCGCCTGTTGACGTAATTAAGATAGACAGTGGTTGTATTGCTTCCAATAAATTCTTTACTTTATCACAACCCTACGTTGTGGGTAAAACAAATATGACTCATGAACAATACACGCAGTTAAAAATTGCAAATTTTACCGATGACGTGGTTTGGAAACCTTTTAAAGAACAATTTCCTAATGTCTCGAACATTGACATACCAGAACAACTGACGACTATAAATGACATGCCCTTGGACTTGTTACTACGTCAACTACATAATGTGCACTATGTAGACGGACATGCAAGGTTTAGTTTCTGGTATATTGCTAGTCTTGTGCTAACTCTGGTGGCTGCCTTTGCTGTTGTAGTTCGCTATTGTATTATGCCTAGAATTAGAAAATTTCTGCCAGATTGCTTATGTAAAAGGTGTGTGAAGCGACAACGACAGGCCGAGGATTCGACGGGAGTTGAACTCCAAACCATGGAGATCGATGGGAAAGAACCATCCACTGAGGCAGTGTCGAGCACCGACCAAAGGATACCTACACTGTATCCATACCTGTTGACCGCCCATGAAAGGGTTAATTAACATACAGAACTGTAGATAGATGGCTGATAAGAATGTCGTAGTAAATCGTGGTAATTATGTGGAAACAATTAAATTGGGCACAAGCAAGTTAATAAGAATAATTGGGAGAACTATAAAAAATAATTGCCTTGATAAACTTTGATAACTTACCTATATATCCAGAAAATTAGAATATCTCTCACTTGTGCTTTAATCTTCATCCTATTTAGACGAACACCGAAAATTGGAAACTTTAAAGATGGCTTACGAAAACATGGAACACTTTCACAAAGTATCAGAAATAATTGAGCGTGTAATACGTGACAATAATTATAACCAGATGCCGGACAGATATATTGGACACCTGTCCGTGCAAGTAACTGCCGCTGTGTTAGACCACTTTAAATTGGAGAATTTTACCGGTGACGATGACGACGACGATTGCGTCCTCGTCAACACGGAAACCGATGAGGACGACGATGACTGCGTGGTCGTTCGTGTAGAGCAACCACATGCCAGTGACTGTGGGAGCTGTCTACATCTCGGAGACGATGATGGACACGAGACCGTGAACGACGATTGTGAGGACGAGAACGATTATCATGAGGAGGACGAGACTTATGATGAGGAGGACGAGACGGACGAACATTGTGAACATTGTAAATACACCGAAATGCAAGAATAATTAGTCGTGGACAATGTGTAGTGTTAAAGCAATTATGTGCAATAAATAAGGACAATATTTCTATTTCAAGGTAGGGGTTGAGTTAAGTTCTACTTTGCTAGTTAAGGTTAAAAATAAATGTTCAGTTGCCATTGTTAATGTTCTCTTTTTAATTAAGTTAGGTGTCAATTAATTGTTATTGTCCTTTAATAATGTTACTTCCATTGATTATCCATGTAAGGTGTTAGGCTTCTCTTTAAACTTTCAAGTATGGACATCACTCCTCTGTTGATATAGTATAGTCAAGATTCTAGTTAATTTAGCAAGTGATGTGGGTTACAACAGGAATGCCATACAGTTTTGTTTATTTCTTTTTCTTGTATCATGACGTAATTTTGATTGAAAAAAAATTATGTTAAATTTGTAAACCAGGTTTTACAAATTTTAAAAAAAGAAAAGGGCGGATGTAACATGATGGGTGCCAGCACTGTAGTTGTACAGTATTCTCGGGAAATATCACGCGTCGTGAAACGTGACTTGGCCACGTTCCAGGGGGCGTGCCCTGAGAGTGTTGTATAACCAGTGACTGAGTATAAAAGATGCTGTTAACCGCCGCAGCCACAGACTGGAGACTGGAGACTGCAGACTGGAGACTGTAGTAGAGAGAGTTAGTTAGACAGGTTACTTGGTCGGGTGTAAATATGTAAATAAAATGTAGCTGATAGTAGCTGATAATGGACGTTGTGTTGCCTCTTTAATTATTCTACCTGTACCACCTCCTTCGCTCTCGCCGTCGCTGTACTACACATATTTTTACATGTTAATATGATGATAATAATCCTGTTTCAGAAAGGAGAGTTTTTTGGGTTTTTTTTTTTCTACAGTATAATTCTTTATCCATTCCTTTTTCTATGTTATAGATAAATATTACTTATGTTAAGGAAATGATCTTGAGGAAAATGGCTGGTAAAAAAATAAATAATCTTTCCACATAAGACTTCATTCTAATATAACTTTGACATTATATGTATCTGTCAAGGTTATTTTTAATGCAATATCGGTTGAAACACATAATTTGAAATTAAGCTGTCGGTCTAAAAACACCTTAGTTTTCAGTTTTCTTTTTGAATTACTGGCACACAAGTATTTCTTCAAATAGCAAATTTAAAAGTTGAAAAGTCGGCGTTTTCGTCTTGTAGAAAGCCGTCATCCTCCGTGGTTCACGGAATTCTATCAAAATTTGCTACCCGTACAAAGGGAAATCACTCTAACGACTTTGGGTCAAAGGGAAGTAAACCACGTTTTCGGAAAGGGCCATTGTGGAAATACTTTTTGGCAGTTACTTTTTTCCCACGATTATCACGATTGCCGGAACTATCGTAACCATCGCATCAGATCGTAAGTCATCGCAACAAATTACAACAGATCGTATCTCATCGTGTTTCCAAATCGTGGTCATCGAGATGGAGACAAATAGCACGTTCTGTTGCGATTTCAAACGACGTGTTACGATCCGTCACGATTCAGGATATTCTGTCGGGTCCGATTGCTCACGATTTGATGCGAATGACTCAGGAGAGGATACGAGTTGATGCGAGTAAACACGAACAGGCACGACTAGTTACGCAATTGTAACGGACGCCCAAGATCTGTTGCGAGTTATCGTGACAATAAATACATCGGGCAAGATTAATTTGTTTCTTTGCTCTATCTACAGTAGAAAGGTAAATAACATCTAGCGCCATATATTTCAGCAGTTCTGAAACGCTACCGAATTGCTCGAAAGGCTAAAATGGAAAGGACAAGGCATTTGTACCCCCATTGTTAGAACCTGTTGATTCAGAGCCGGTTTAAGAGGAGGTGGATCGAATCATCCACTTTAAACCGAAAAAGAAGAAAAAAATGTAACGGCATTTTCAGAGCAGCAGAAGAAATCATAAAAGTAACTAAAAATGCAAATGTCACATTCTCATTATCCACAAGTCTGGTCAATCGTGTTGAACGTTCAGAAGTTCAATTAACAATGATGTCACCGATCAATCAGGTTGTTAATATACCATTCGCGGTCTAATCGTGACCCAATCATCATCGAAATCGCTCCATACATCCATCCAACATTCGTAAAACATCGCAACAAAGCGCGTCTGTCCTTGATGCTCGTATGAGAAAGCATCGGCACGTATCGTGTCGTAACAGATCGTGGGCATTTATCGTTATAATCGCGTCAGACCGCAAAAGATTCGCGAACCCAATTGTGATACTCCTGTCAGATCGTATGTGATCGTTTCTATCCTGGACCAATCGTGACCAAACTGCATCTAAGCGTAACAAATCATATCAGAACGTATGAAATACCAACTCGTATTAAATCGTCTAATTCCGTCAAAGTTACACGATCGCTGCGATCGACCAATCGTGACGACCGTAAAAGATCGTGCTCTAGTGTGAACACCGCATAAATAACCTACCTTAGGTGTAGTTTATACAGGCAGATACTATGGTATCGTCAATAAATAAACCTACATTCACAAATATACGAACACTCACATTTGGTCCTTTGTTTTTTAGAGGTTTATTTTGTGCTAAACTTCACCGGAATTGACCGTTCGCTGGCCCCGCCCACTAACTTCGTCAACCCCGCCCAATTACTCCATCGGAAAGTTTCGATTCGATTTCTAACGCCCTCATTTTAAACAAGAGGACCATGATGGTCCTAAATCGCTCAACTGAGGCATCTGCAAAATACAGTACTTTTTTGTCTACCCTGAAAGTCTTTGTATTTAGATTTCACTCAAATTCTAATTACAGTCTGCAACTTCAATGGGTGTAATTTTAGCAACCTCAGTAGAGAACAATCTGGATGTACGATAAATTAAATATGAATGCATTACAACTTATACATTAGGAGAGGAAGATATTTGAACATGCTCTTATTGAGAGTTTTTCATAACTTTGGATGCCTTGGGAAGGGCCATGTTTGTCCAAAAGATATAAACATGGTAGATAAAAATAATGTTATCCTATTTTTTAATGTAAATGCTCTAGGACCTATATTTAAGAAGAAGAATTTTTTCAATGCGATTTGCGCAATTTTCAAACCCAGGAGCAGAGATGTTTTCTATCCACAGAGCATATTTTCCTGTAACATACTTCGGAATTATTTAGTCATGCTACATACCAAATATGAATGCCCTTCACCTTATATTTCAGAAGGAGAAGACTTTTGAAGTTGCTCTAATTGGGTGTTTTCCAAAATTTCGGACCTCTTGGGCAGTGCCATGTTTTATCACAGGGACAAGACTTTAGCTATCATGGTAGAGAACCATCTGGTTATGCTATACAAAATATGTATGCCTTAGACTTTGTAGATTGGGAGGAAAAGACTGTTAAACATGGTCTAATTGAGCATTTTTACAAACTTTGGACGCCAAGGGAAGGTGTTTTTTTGACCTACAGGCATAATTCAATCAAAATTGATAGGTAACAGTCAGGCTATGCTACACTCAAAACATAAATGCCCTCCGCCTTAAAATGAAGTTTTTTTTTCAAAATACTCAAATTTTGCGTTTTTCCTAACTCTAGCCCCTAGTGCAAGGCCATTTTGGACCATCGGAGGACAACTTTTAGTGATATAGTACAAAACCATCTAGTTATGCTACATACCAAATATGAATATCCTAGACCTTATAGTTTAAGAGAAGAAGTCTTTTGAAATCGCTCTTATTAAGCATTTTTCAAAACTTCAGACTTCAGGGGCGGGGCCATTTTTGACCCCCGAGATTAAATATTTAAGAACTTGGCAGAGAACCATATGATTAAGCTCTATATAAAATATAAATGCCTTTGGCCTTGTAGTCTAAGAAAAAACAACAACTAAAATTTCATATTTTCATATGTCGCGGTTACAAGAGTTTTTCACGGAATTAAATTATTTTCCCAACTTTTGAAGAACTTCACTCAAGGTACATCCCTGCAAAGTTTCAGCTTGATAGGCCTACTGGTTTAGGAGGAGAAGATTTTAAATATTTACTAAAGATTCCCATTTTCAAATGCCGCGGCAACCAGGTTTTTAGACGGAATTAAATATTTTAACAACTTTTGTAGAACTTCACCAAAGAAACATCCCTGCAAAGTTCCAGCTTGATTGGCTTACTGGTTTAGGAGTAGAAGATTTTTAAAGAAATTGTGGACGGACGGACGGACAGACGGACGGACGGACGGACAGACGATTTACGCAATTTTCAAACCCAGAAACAGAGACGTTTTCTATCCACAGAGCATATTTTCCTGTAACATACTTCGGAATTATTTAGTCATGCTACATACCAAATATAAATGCCCTTCACCTTATATTTCAGAAGGAGAAGACTTTTGAAGTTGCTCTAATTGGGTGTTTTCAAAATTTCGGACCTCTCGGGCAGTGCCATGTTTTATCACAGGGCTAAGACTTTAGCTATCATGGTAGAGTACCATCTGGTTATGCTATATACAAAATATGTATGCCTTAGACTTTGTAGATTGGGAGGAAAAGACTGTTAAACATGGTCTAGTTGAGCATTTTACAAACTTCGACACTAAGGGAAGGGGTGTTTTTTTTTTAACCTACAGGCATAATTCAATCAAAATTGATAGGTAACAGCCAGGCTATGCTACACTCAAAACATAAATGCCCTTCGCATTAAAATGAAGATTTTTTTTTCAAAATACTCAAATTTTGCGTTTTTCCTAACTCTAGACCCCTAGTGCAAGGCCATTTTGGACCATCGGAGGACAACTTTTAGTGATATAGTACAAAACCATCAAGTTATGCTACATACTAAATATGAATATCCTAGACCTTATAGTTTAAGAGAAGAAGTCTTTTGAAATTGCTCTAATTAAGCATTTTTCAAAACTTCAGACTTCAGGGGCGGGGCCATTTTTGACCCCCGATATTAAATATTTAAGAACTTGGCAGAGAACCATATGATTAAGCTCTATATAAAATATCAATACCGTTGGCCTTGTTGTCTAAGAAAAAACAACAACTAAAATTTCCTATTTTCATATGCCGCGGTTACAAGAGTATTTCACGGAATTAAATTATTTTCACAACTTTTGAAGAACTTCACTCAAAGTACATCCCTGCAAAGTTTCAGCTTGATAGGCCTACTGGTTTAGGAGGAGAAGATTTTTAAATATTTACTAAAGATTCCCATTTTCAAATGCCGCGGCAACCAGGTTTTTAGACGGAATTAAATTCTTTTAACAACTTTTGTAGAACTTTACCAAAGGAACATCCCTGCAAAGTTCCAGCTTGATTGGCTTACTGGTTTAGGAGTAGAAGATTTTTAAAGAAATTGTGGACGGACGGACGGACAGACGGACGGACGGACAGACGAACGGACGGACGGACGACGGACAACGACCCATCACAATAGCTTACCACGCAATTTGTGCTCAAATGAGCTAAAACACATTGCCAGTAGCATGTAACAAAAAAGTAATATAATTTGTTGGCGACCTAAACGTCGTAACTACAGCTTCAAAAAGCTGTAGTTACGACGTTTGAGTCGCCAAACCAACAAAAAAGGTTAAAAAATGGCGTCCAATGTTGGAGATCAAATCTCGTTTCTGGTCACAATGAGTGATTTTATTGAACGACTTGTTATTTGACACTGCGATTGGTCAATTATATGCAAGTAAGTACTGGAAAAGAAACTTTCCTAAAAACGTGAAGTGCTTGTATGTATGAAACTCGTTTTCCCCATTTCTCTAAAAATTCCGCAAAATAAATTTACCAAATTAGTATGAAGATTCAATATTTAAAGAAACTGAAGAAAGAAGAGATGAAATGCTAGTGGATTCCTGGTATTTCTCACACCAGTCCTACCACTACATCCTTCCCTAGCCTCAAGCTGCGATCCCACTTAGGTTTACGATTATACAACCATTGGTGAGAGACAAATGTCGGAAAGAATATGTGCCGCCGCCGGGGATCGAACCCATGACCTCCCATTATTGAAGTAGATGAGTCCGATGCGCTTCCGACCGCGCTATGACGGTGGCCTATACTGAAAAAGAGGTTAACCTTCAAAACAAATTGTTGCTAGAGTTACCCCCTTCCTCGACAGTAATCATTGCTCCTGTGGTAGTAAGAGTATGAAAAATTTCAAGTAAATATCTTTAATATTAGGATATGGCTAAGGTAAGTTTGTTACGGCGACGTCAACGATAATGACGATAATGACAAAATAAGTGACGCCAAACGATGGGTTAGGGCAACACTGCTGTTAATACCTATAAATACAGGCATTTACAACATTGTAGCACTGAACAATCGAAATCTGATTCTAGTAGTTTTACTTGCCGTTTCGAAACTGACGAGCTTAAAATGAGAAATGCGTAAGTTTTTCGGATATTCTCGGCCATTAATCCTTTCCTACACAATCGCTTGTTTTTACGCCCCTGCGATTTTATACTTTGGGAAAACATTGTGGGAAAAGAAGGAAATTGCTTTTAACAAGCAACTTCTTTTCCCACAATATTTTCTGACCTGTAGGTTGGTTACTTTTTCAATTTGCACCAACTTTTACTCGTTTTTCGACAAAATCTTTCAAATCGGACCAGTCTCAAATTTTGAAAAACGGGAGAGAGTCTATATTATCAGTCAAAATGCAATGCTCGAGGTTTCAAAAAAGACAATACGTAATTAATGACATTCTTTACGGTTGAGAAGAGACCAAATTGATTTTAAGACAGGTTCGTTGAACTTAATGGACCGAAATGAGAACTCATTAATCAAACCAAATCCTCTATCTTTTTCCGGAACCAAGGTACATCTTAAATGAAGGATATTCCTTGTCTTTGATTTACACATTACTTGTCACTGCCATGGTGAGATGATGTTAGAAATTTTAAGGGTTCAAGTAAAAATGCGATGTCGGAAATTCTTATCTCTAAACATTCATTGGTATAGTTTCAAGACATATTGACCGGATTATCTAATAGAATGTACCACATAGCGTTATCTACGCCGAAAAAACTGACCCCGATTAGGTCATATTCCCAAAGAAAATTTGAACAATTCTTGCATATTGTCTTTATTAACACCAAACGGCAACACTACTGCCTAACATCTGATTTTTCCACCATTTTATTTTTTTATTTTCGGAGAAAACCCAAAGCCCATAATACCGTAGTCTGGGCGTTTGTCGTAATATTTGTCGAAGTCTCTACAGGTTTCGAAACAAATAAAGAAAAATTATTTTGAATTGCAAACCAAAGCTCGAATCAACACAAAGATAACATGGGTTCATTATGGGCAAAACTGGGCAAAATGCCCAGAATGAACTCTTCCCATGTTGAAATTTAGTTACTGTTGGTCCAATAAAGGAAACGTTATGATAAGAAAAAATGCTTAAAGGCATAACTAAAAAAACGAACTACATGTACCTTAATACTAATAAATACCGATGCTGTTGTTTTGTCGAATGAAATATTCACACGCCTTTAAGGTAATTTAAACGTGTTATTCACTATTAATTTTGGTCCCTTATGGACCTCCACATAGTCTCGAAAACAGACAGAAATGAACGAAAAGACCTCAAATAACAGACGATTGAAAGGTGAATTGAACAGCAAATTTTGAAAAGCGAATTTCGATTTATTTATGTGGGCTTTCAAGTTCCTAGTTATATTTTCCACCGATTTTTTTAATTTATTACCAATTGAGGTATAATACAGTAACTCTTTTTTTGCTAGGACAAAACCTGATTTTCATTGTTTTTCGCGCCGCATCGTTTATTTCTGTAATTTGTTTTGTTTGCGTGCTCAATTCGTTGTGCATTTATTTTAATGTAAGTCGATCTGTGTCATTTAAAGCAGATTTGTCCCCCTACCAAAATTTCTAAACTTGTTTCTTGCATAGGCTGTATGTGAATGTATGCATGTCCCACATGATGCCAATCATAGATACTAATGTCATCTTTTTAATCATGGGGGTCCTGAATAGGCATACCAATATGTATGCCAATATTGAACCCAAATGTTAGCATCATAGGACTATAGGCCAATTTTGGATCCGTGAGAGTCCAAAATAAATCCCAGTAGCACAACCTATTTGGATTCCAGATGGTCAGTCCATATTCGACCCATATAGGTTTCCCACGTGAGTCTCCTGTTTTTGTTGGCTGACAATGATTGATTGAATGGGGTTTAACGCCGCTTTTAACAGTATTTCAGTCATATCGCGGCGGCTGGAGCACCTTACAATGGATTCCTGGTATTTATAACACCAGTACTACCACTACATCCTTTCCTAGCCTCCAGCTGCTATCCAACTTAGGTTTACGATTATCAACCCATTGGTGAGAGACAAATGACGTAAAGAATATGTGCCGCCGCCGCCGGGGATCGAACCCATGATATCCCATGATTTAAAATTAGGAGTCTGACGCGCTACCGACTGCGCTATGACGGCGGCTTTGTTGGCTGATAAACTTGTCGGGCTAGTATTAAGCCTTTAATAGTCTTGCTTGTTAGACAGAAGGCAAACGTATTTTAACCAGATATATTATTCAAGTCACGTATATGGTTGTTCAAAACTTCATAGTCAGATTCCTCATTTCATCTTCAGATAGCTTCATGTCAGATGCATTTAAATTTGTCCTCTTTCGACTTAATTGCCTTTAAAGCAATGCATACAAATGTCATTTTGGTTATACCATTTTAAAGAAAACGATTAGTTCGAACTGGGTTAATGACTTCCTTTATCGAGGTCAGAGAAGAAAACGTTTGTAATATGTCCTTATGTACCTAAGGAACTGAGGTTATTATCGTATAGACACTTAGAACAATATGACAAGTAATCCTCGAAATGCTGTTTTGAAAAACGAATCTTAAAATCGAAAAGATTCGAAAGTCGATGTTAGGTCAGTTAAGTTTTTAAGGCAAATGTCCAATCGGTTTGTTAAAAGTGAATTGATCCATTCCCACACTGTGACGCTATTGGACACCCCCAAGAAAAACAATTGGGAAAACATTGTGAAAATGAAGAAATTGCTTGTAATAATGTTTTCTACCCAGAAAATTAAAAAAAATATCTAGAATTTCACCAAATTTAAATTGTCGTCTGCAACTCCTTTCAAATTAGACCAGTCTGAAATTCTGTCGTCTGGTAATGGGTTAAAAAGATCAGTCTAAGATTTTTCATTAGCACGGCTGTTTCGGAGAAAAACCAAAGGCCAGGTCTTCGTCTGCGTCTGAATCCGCATCAGCGTCGTCTGAAAACTTTGACATTTTGTAATATCTATGATAGATCTACTTCTAGTATTCGATTGGAAGTTGGAATACATGTTCACTATACAAAGAGTGATCGCTAACACCAATAAGGATAACCCTAAATACATTTTTAAACATTACACCTAGCTACTATCAGACACTTAAACAGCTAAGCGTTGGCATCCAAACGCCGCGCTATTGCTTTCTTTGTTGTTGTTGTTGTTGTTTAAGCCCGGTTATTTTTCCTAGAAAAACCCGACATAATAAACGTGTTTCTCTTTATTCATATTTAACTTTGCCAGATTAGGAGCGCATGTACTCAAGGTATTCAAAATACACACTCACCATTAGAAGCGCAGTTCGTACGATTAGGGGGATAACTCTTATTGCATTTTGGAAAATTTATTTCCATATTCTCTTTTTTTTCTTCAAATTCTCGTGCAGTCCGAGTCTCAGTCGCCATCGCATGTAAATATCTTGATTAAGTTATAAAATTTAACACAGGTGCGCACAATCATATCGGTTTGTACAAAGAAGCAAGATGACTCTCATCGTAACTTACATGACACATGGCGTCATTGAATAAAAATTAGGTCAATCTAAAGCTTACTATATATCTACCGAGTTTCATTTTAAGAGGCATATATTTCACAGGAACTAAGTTACACTGACAGAAAAAGATCGTATCAGACATGCATTGAACTGATACTGAAATGGTTAAATGACGTCATTTGCTCAATAAAATGACGTCATGACAAGAATAATGTTATGAGGATTATAAAAAGGATTGTTTTAGACAAGATTCCCAAACTTCTTTTATATTCAGAATTCTTTGGTATATAATAAATGAAATCTAGTAGTGATACAAAACTCTCTCTGCATGGTAAAATTTGATAATTCTACATTTTCCTTCGCGGTTCAAATTAAGTGAAAGGTTTTGAATCACAACTATGACATTCCTTATATAGCTCACATCCTGAAATTTTAAACGCTCGGGCTATGCATGTATCATACAAATTGTCAATTGTGAACTACATTTATAAGTATTACTTAATAAAGAACTAGTCTACTTTTTATGTGTCAAATCATAAATGGACCTACGGAAGGACCTTTTGGTCATTATCTTGTGTGTGTACTTTTTTTCCTTTTTGTGTGTGTGTCTTTTTCGATCAAAAGAGTTTAAATTTGAGAATTTTTGCAGATGACAATTCTTAGCTGATGAAAATGTAGAAATCTTCGTCTTCTTGGGTAGAAAACATTGTTGAAAATGAAGAAAGTGCTTCTTACAACCAACTTCTTCATTACACACGGTGTTTCACGTGGCTTCCTTACGGGGTTGTAAAAAGCGGGATTATCTGGGAATGGTTAAAGGAAAAACGACAAGCATATAAAGCACGTTCTTAAGTTGAAATAAGAACCACAAGAAACATCATTCATTGAATTCTAAAAGCATTTGATCATAAATTAAATTTGAATCATTTTAGATATTCAATTTCATCCTGGGAGACAATTGCAGATAATCGTCGCCTGCGAACAAAACTTCTTTCTTAAATTCCCATCGAAATATTATTTTGTAGTCATTCAATTTGTTTTAACAAATCCTGGCGAAATGGTAAAGGACCCTTTTTTGTTAGCAAATCGTCGGCTTTGATAACTCAAGTTAATTGACAAAAATTTGAGGTCTTCTCAAAGTTCGACGAGTGTAAACTGTCACTGGAGGCTTAATCATTAAACCCATTGAATGACTACTCCATAAAAGTAGTTCTTATGTATTTGAAAGGTTGCAAACTCTATTCAAATTGTGGAGAACTCTTCTAGAAAAATGCTATTTAACCCATTCCCTATCAATTACGCTTTTTAAGCACCCCAAGAAAAAACTTTGGAAAACATTGTGGACAATGAAGGAATTGCTTGTAACAATGTTCACAATGTTTCCTCCCAACAATGGAAAGATTTTCTGAATTCAACCAACTTGGAATTGTCGTCTGTAACTTCTTTCAATTTGTAGCAGTCTAAAATTTTGTCATGGTTCAAAGGGTTAACTCCTGGGTTACTTCAACCTCGTTTATTTATCATGATAACCTTTGGCAAAGAAGATTATTTAAGAAAATATGCTTTGCTAGCTTACAGTACTTTCGGTACTTTGATCTATTTTGAATAGAAAAGCCTGGTACCGATTTTCGAGAGAGAAAGACCTATTATTTAGGGAGATCCAAAGATTTGTCAAAATAACTTGAACGATAAACGTGTTCAAATTACAGGACGGTACCGTGCCATCGTAGGTTAACACAGACTATTGTAGATGCCTGTTTCTTTAACCCATTTCCACTAAGGTTCCGCTTTTAGCGCTTTGAAAAAGGCCATGGAAAACACTGAAGAAAATCAAGAAATTGCTTGTTACATTAAATTTTCAATCAATTTCTAAACTGTTTTGTCTACCCAAAACCTAAACTACGGTGAGGTTTTTACATCTAAATAAATTGCAAATCGCCAATTGAGAAATCTTAGCTTTCCCATTATGACAAAGGATGAAAACAAAGATTGTGAAATAAATTAACTAATCTTCAACCAAGACTGGCATAAACGTTCACTTTCAATAAGGACCATTCTTTGGTTATCGTTCTTGAATACTCTGTCGAAACAGATTAGTCCTTTGACTGGGGAGCCTGTCCTAATCCAACGGTACGACCAATATCGGTGAGCATTGTAGCTTGGACAGGTTCGCCAGTCTAATAGGTCCTTATCAGTAGTTTACTTCGACTCTATCCTTAAATTCTTTACACAACTGGGGTTAAATGTTCGCTGTAAAGTTAAAAATTTATAAATTTGAGATGTCAAATTAATTTTATTTTATACTCATTCTCGACCATAAATTCAAATATGGAAAGCCTTTTATTCAAATTGAAATGTAAATACCAAAAAAAGTAGCAGCTTCCCCATTATGACAAAGAAATTGTGAAGTGAATTGAGAAGTGAATTAACTTATCCCCAACCAAGACTCGAGTGAACGTTCATTTTTAATAGAACTATTCTTGGGTTATCTTTCTTGAATACCGAATCAGGTCGGTCCTTTGACTGGCGAGCCTTTCCCAATCTGACGATACAACCAATATCGGAGAGCATCGTGGGTTGGACAGATTCGCCAGTCTAATAGGTCCTTTTCAGTCGTTTACTTCGACTTTATCCTTAAATTCTTTGCACACCTTGGGTTAAATGTTCGCTGAAAAATCCAAACTTAAACGTTTGAAATGTTCAATTAATCTTGAAAATGTATTTAGCACTATTTTTCTTCCTTAAATTACAACTACTGTGAGTCTTTCATCTCTTATTGAATTATGAATACCAATATGAAAAATCGCGACTTCCCCATTATGACAAAGGAATTGTGTAGTGAAATGACTAATCCGCGACAAAGACGCATTTGAACGTTCTTTCAGTAAGGACCATTCTTGCTTAATCTTTCTTGAATATTCTACTAAATAGATTTATCCATATTAGTGCTTTACTTTATCCTTAAATTCTTTGCATTACTGGATTTCAGTATCAGCAGCATATTCAAATTTCAGATTTTGAAATATTCATTCGACCTTGAGAATACATTTCTTTACTATATCTCTACCTATAATTTTTTTAAGTTTTTTTGTGATCGAAATGTAAACGGTAATTGGAAAATCCCAGCTTTCCCGTTAACCCAATCACTCACAATCCCTCCTTTTATGCGTCTAAAGAAAAGAAAACTTTGGAAAACAATGTGGAAGATGAAAACATTGCTTGTATCAAGCAATTTCCTCATAATCCACAATGTTTTCTATCCAAAATAAGACGAGAAAATATCACCAAAGCGAAATAGCCGTCTGCATCTTCTTTCAATTTGGACGAGTCTAAAATTCTATCGTGTGGGAATTTTGTAAACATAGGTTGTGAAGTGGAATGACCAATTTGCAGATTGATACACTGACGCAAATCAAAGCACTTCGCACACTATGGAAATACAGGTTCTATCTCATGATTGTTACTAAATAATTAGGTTTGTGCCAAAGCCTTCGTAAATTGTTTTTTGCTCTGAAGTGAGGGACAAATAAATAACAAGAAAAATAAGTGGAATGAAGTCGACCGCAATAAAACAATTTTGTCTGAGTACGCTTTCAAAGGACTGAAGAGATTGTGGTCTTTCAAGAAACAAAATTGTTATCCAGTTATTTCTGGGATTATTATTGTTCATCCTATTTCTATGTGTGCAAATTTCGCTGGTGAACTACTTTTTCGCGGTATAAAATTTACTTTGACCCATTCCCACTCAGCGACGCTTTTAGACGCACCGATGAATAAAAGCTTTAGAAAACATTGTGGAAAATGTAGAAATTGCTTGTTACAAGCAATTTCTTCATTTTCCACAATGATTTCTTTCCAGAAAGTTGGAAAATTCTAAACTCTAAATTGTCGTCTGCAACTCCTTTCAATTTGGACCAGTCTTAAGGTTTGTCGTCTGGTAATGACTTTATTAAATCGACGGATCGCTGACGCCGCCTTCTGAGCTCCAACAGGAAGTTCGACTTCGATATTAGACGGCGTTATTGTGCAGATTTTAATGCCAGAACCACGTAAAAAGGTGTGTTTTTAGCGGCCTAAACTACAAAAAAAGCTTAACATAACCGTCGGATAATGCCAGAGTGCAAAGTTCACTTCCTATCTAGGTAGATGATTTGATTGGGCAATAGATTTATTGATTGACAACCACGATCCGTCTATTGACGAATCTTCAGACAACCAATGAAATCGGACATTGAGTGGTATAGTGGTATATTTTAATCACATTTCTCCCTGCCTCTATCAATGGCATCTACTTGAAACTTGATGTGAAGGTACATCTAGGGGTTCTAAGTGGTGCTTACCGACTTTGGTCTTAAGTTATCTTCTTCAATTTTTACGAGTTTATTTATTTGCGGACAATGCCTATAGTGGTATATTTTAATCACATTTCTCCCTGCCTCTATCAATGGCATCTACTTGAAACTTGGTGTGAAGGTACATCTAGGGGTCCTGCGTGATGCTTACCGACTTTGGTCCATAAGTTATCTTCTTCCAGTTTTACGAGTTTATTTATTTTAGGATAAAGCCTGGTATAGTGGTATATCTTGTCGCAATTTTCTCGGCAACTATTCATAGCAGGTCCTCGAGTAATCTACTTCCTGTTTTACGAGTTAGTTTGTTTTAGAACATTGCCTGGTATAGTTGTATATTTTTGTCGCATTTTTTCTCAACAACTATTGATAACTTGGTATGGAGGTTTATCTATTGGTCCTACATGGCGCTTACCAAATTTTGGTTCGTAAGTTAACTGCTTCCTGTTTACAACTAAGTTTATTTTCGAACATTGCCTGGTATAGTTGGACATTTTCTCCGCATTTTTCTCAGCAACTATTACTAGCATCGATGAAACTTAATGTCGAATTTCAGCTATGGGTCCTACATGGTACTTACTGAATATGTTCAAATGAGGGAGAATTTCATTTTCACTGACTCACAGATTTCTTGTTAAAACCCGATAAGGTATCACTATCAAAGTACTGAATGTACTGTAAGCTAGCAAAGCATGGTGTTGATAAGTAATTCTCTTTGTCGAAGGTTATCATGATAAATAAACGAGGTTAAAGTAAGCTAGGAGTTAACCCATTACAACACGACAAGATCTTAGACTGGGCAAATTGAAAGAAGTTGCAGATGACAATTTTAAGTTGGTGGAATTTGGTAGAAAAACGTTGTGGACACTGAAGAAATTGCTTGCGACAAGCAATTTCTTCATTGTTTACAATGTTTTCCAAAGCTTTTTTCTTAAGACGCTTAAAAAGAGAAATTGAGTGGGAAAAGGTTAGATAGCATGCTTCTGAAACAATTCACCAAAATTTGAATAGAGTTTTTAATATTCTTAAGATACACCAGAACTACTTTTTATGGCGTAGGCATTCAATGGAATAAGCAATTAAGCTTCCAGTGGTAGTTTGCACTCGTTGAACTTTGAGAAGACCTCAAAATTTTGTCTATAACTTAAGCTATCAAAGCTGACGCTTTGCTAGCTAAATATTGTTAAATTACCTTTACATTAGAATTTTTGGGGAAAATATCTTTTTGCTATTCAGCTCTTAAATTTTCAACTGGTTGCATTAAAGTTTTTCAAATTAAGGGATCGCTGACCTCTCCCACCGAGCCCCGACAGAAAGAGGTTATATTGGGAACATGGGGAATTATTTTTATTTTATACCTGTAAATGATATGAATTAAAATCTGGCTATTTAATACAACTCGACAAAAAAATCAATATTCGGCGTGTACCAAAAAAATCGTATTCGTCGAATACCGTTAAACACGGACTACTTTTTTTGTGTATTAACGTTCAGGTTTTCTTTCATTTCTTAATTATTTAAGAGAATTTCTTAATGTCATTTCCTAATAGGTATATAATAAAAGGAATATTACAACAGTGTGTTTTCTATTTGTTTTACCTCGTTCTCGAATCGTGTGTAAGTATTTTTAATTGGATGGACCTTCGGCCTCATTCAATAAAAAATACCTACACACGATTCTCGAACACGATAACAACAAATAGAAAAAGACACTGTTGTAATATTACCTATGTATTATAGTTATTTTGTTGCTATTACAACAGTGTGTTTTTCTATTTGTCTCGAATCGTGTGTAGGTATTTTTAATTGGATTCGACCTTCGGTCTCATCCAATAAAAATACCTACACACGTTTCTCGAACACGATAACAACAAATAGAAAAAGACACTGTTGTAATATTCCCTATGTACTTCAGAGAAATAACAGACGCTGTTTAACTAAGTCTGGGATCACACTATAGTGAAATTACCGATTTCATGAATCGTCTGCACATTCTTAATGACCAGTTTCCTTAGAAAATTCGTGACTTTAAGTGAGAAAAAGCTATTAATTGATGGAATTCCGTGAAATCCAAGACAGTTTCACCCTGTTAGATTTTCTTACTATACACATATCGTAAGAGGGTGACTAAAAACCAATAACTAATGCTTGTATAAAGAAATAGATACGTGGTTTGGTCGCCCATTGATGCTAAATAAGAGTAAATAATGATTGTAAAATTTAAAGAGGAAAACAAAGAATGGAATCTCTACGAAAATTCGAAATATACATTACGTATTCAGATCGTATACTCTTAATTTGAAAATCTGATATAGGTCACTTTAAGACTAAAAGAGAAATAATATATTTTTAGCTTCGTCTATCAAAACCGAGCATTCTAATTGATCGAAAAAAATTATTCATACCTACACGAGCAAAATTTTGAGCACGCAGCTAATGTGTATGCTTGTGCACAATAGTTCAATACAAAAAGTATCGAAATTTGTAAAATATTTTCTTTTTCGCTCGATGTTATTAAATTATAAGAAATGAAGAGAATGTGTTGTTGTTGTTGTTGTTTATTGGTGTATGAAACAAAAACCTAATCACACTTATGTATGAATCTGCTTCGCGTATTCATACAGTGTGATTATTTTTCGTTTCATACCTTCATGAAAACAAAAATATTCTCTTCGTCTCTTAAATAACACTGAAAGGACTCGGATGATTTTGTGCTGAATTGTATAAGTGTTACTGGGCCTTCAATGATGTAATAAAAGATGAAAAAATCTCAGACATATTATTGTTCCCTGTGGGAACAGGCCAAAACTCCCGAGGTCGGATTGGACTCTATTAAAGCCGTACCTAGACTGTTTTCATTAGCCTAAGACCACAAATTTAATCTTGTTATAGGAAATGAAATACAATCTCACTGCCTTTTTCAGAATAAGGAAATCCTGAACGGAGGAAAAGCCAAATTGTCTTCCTTTTAGACCAACAACATCATTTGGTTGGTTTTTATATACGACTGATATCATTTTAATTTCTTCTTTTAACCCTAGTTATGCTGAATTATAAATCTTCTATGGGTTTTCATTAAAATCGAAGGGCTGAAAGCGCTGGAAGCACTAATTGTTGGTTAATATTTCGTTTGAAAAAATATCTTATAAACAATTCTGGCTAAAAAGGGACAGGCATGTGGTGTAGACTAAGATCAGACTGCACATATGTGCAAGCTGATCCTTGTCTATACCTCCTGCCAATTCAGGAATATTCCGGGTTTAGCATAACAAGGGTTAAGATTCAAGTGTTTTGATTGACTTATGTTTTTTCATACTTCCATCAACACAATTTCGAGCACTCGTTCTTCATCTTATCCGTTCCATTCAAATAATTCGCCAATAATCCAACACTTCATTCAAATTCACATTACTCAAAATATTCCACATCTCCATTGGAAGACTGGAATTTGTTGGTGTTTGAACTTAACACCAATAAGGAATCTATCCATAGGGTATGCTGTCGTGTATTTAATATCGTTGGTAAAATACCTCGTAGCCACAGCTTATTAGAGTTACGAGGTTTTGTATTCCACATATGACGTCGTTCATTTCACCACAAGCGAAAAAACAAATCTTTCAATTCTAGCTCATAAACTGTTATTCGACTCCATTCCAAAAACAATCTAATATCAAACATTTTTCAATTTTCCAAACCTTTTCACTGCATAAAAACCAGCAGAGATCAATCCGAATAAAATCGAATGAATATAAGGACAACTATACTGAATGCAAAAAGAAAGTTTACCTGTCCAAGATGTTTCAAACAAAGTCCGTAATCTGTCTTCTGAGTGGACCAGTTACCATCAGCAGGACAGTGTCTGTAGGCGTGTAGTTTCACATTCTCTGAAATACATATTGAGAAATATTCATAGTAAACCCTTGTCATGTTTGACCCGAAATGTGTCTGTTTTCACAGGTGGTATCGACAAAGATCAGCCTGCACATACGTGCAGTCTGTCCTTATTCAACACCACCTGTTTGTTATTCGGTCAAGCGATTGCTTGACTGACGTGTTAAATTAAACGTGCACGCTCCTTTTGATTGATTGGTGCGCACCGACAACTGTTTTCATGAAGCGCGAAAAAAGTTTCAGGATTAATATATATATATATATATAAAATACAAAGAACGATACACAAACAACCACAAGATAAATGCAATGATAAATGAGGAACGAAACAAAACCAGTATAAAATGATGTCGACTTTGTTACCTCATACAGTATGCCAGCTGGCACGTTTTTTTCCGCCAGATGAAATGGCAAATATGACGGTGGTAGGCTTGCAGAGTTTTCTTTGTAATCATACAGAATCCCAATGCAAAGCTTATTCACATCGAGTAAACTATTTCAATGAAGGATATTTCTACTTTATTATTGTCTCTCACCAATGGGTGGATAACCGTGAACCAAAGTGGGATAGCAGCTGGAGGCTAGGAAAGGATGTAGTGGTATTAATGGTGTGAGAAATACCAGGAATGCATTGTTAGCGCTCCAGCCGCCGCGATATTACTGAAATACAATTGAAAGGGGCGTTAAACTATATTTAATCAATCAATCAATCTAATTTATTATATACCGAAGTATTTCTGGTGTAATAGAAAACATCCGTATCTGATTGTGTAATATACGGTTCCAAATAAGCTAGCTTAACCTTTGTCATGCTGAACCCGGAGTATTCCGGTTATGGCAGGAGGTGTAGACCAAGATCAGCCTGCACATAAGTGCAGCTGTCTTTGTCTACACCTCCTGCTTTACTTTTCCTGCTAGAGTTGTTTATGAAATTGATTTCTAAAAAAATGTTGATTATTGAACAACAAGTACTACAAGTGCTTTCAGCCCTTTGATTTTTCAGCAATTCAGTATGGCATTTTATACAGTTTGACAAGGGTTAAGATGACGTCCTTGCTAGCGTCAGATGACGTGTTTTTCATTCTATAGGCGATGCCTTGATGCAATTAAACACAAAATGGTAAAGAAGGGAAATACATATGGAAATAAAGATTGTTTGTACTATTTAAGGAAAATGTAGGTATATAATAAATGGAATACTAAGTTACGATAACGATACGAAATCTTGTATTTGATTCTGACCGTGGAGGCAATGTTTGATATTCAACTCGAACATCAGTCTCACGAAAGATCAGTGCTTTCCTCTGCAGCTAAAAGCAAATACAAGATATCGTAACACAATATTTCTTATAGATTATACGATCAGTCTTTCATGATTTGGAAGTGACCAACTTCATCATGGATAAAAGCACTGAGACATAAAATGCCCATGAACTTGGCCTTTATTAGGTTCGTTAGGCGGCTTGAGTGAAACAGGAGACCGACTAAAACACATTTATGAGTGATTTCTTTCCTACATTTGCATTTCTATTTTTAAGAAGCCGTTCGTTGATGAGGTCGTTACCTTGTTTCTGATTTCGAAGAATTGATAGACAAATAATTCCTAAAGAAAAAAACTACAAAAACACAGGTTTGTCCAAATTGAAGCATCGCTGGCCTCGGTCCCGCCCATTGAATCCTTTGGACCCGCCAACTGGCTCCGATAGGAGGTTCCACTTCGATTAGTGTGTTTTTTGCAAAATTTATGGGCAGTTATTTGTAAGAAAAATGTAAAATAGTTGGTTGGTGACCTGTATTAATGACTAAAAAGTTTAACGGAAAAATACGATTCAGAAATGATCTGACGTTAAAATAGGTGGGAACGGGAGCTATTCGGGGGGAAGGCGTGTTGTAATAAAATCCTGTTTTACTCACAAAACAAGGCATATTACCGTATTAACGGCAATATTTTAGTTTTAATAGAATCATGATTTGGTAACCCCCATAAGATAGATATCATGGTAAAAGCTTTTACCTTTTTTCAAAGTGGCTGGGGGCAAGATGATACACGAAAAATCTCTCTTATAAGCGCGTAAAAATACCCTGATATTTTGCATAAGTCCTAGAATATTTATGAAAAATTCAGTCATTTTGTTGCATTTTTCAGTTTCGACAAATCATATTTTGATTTTTTTATGCAAGGAAAACCTCTTAAATCATGTCAAATTGTGCGAAGAAGAGTCTAGACTACAACAAGTAACATTATTTAACGCAATTTCACTATAACACGTCGAAAATAATGTGAATCCATATCACCGTTTTTGGAAGAGTATATCGTTTGATTCTTTATAGACCTAACATCCCTTTGCTTCATCTATGTGTGCTCAAAGTTCTATAGTTGTGTAACTTTCTTTACTTTCATTCTAGTGAATGTTAAATGGTCTTTTCCTTTCAACCAATAGTAGACGTTTATCAACTTTTTCTCGAATGTTAACTTCCTTGTCGTTGCAAGTGGAGCTTTTTTTCAGAGCTTTACCAACTTTTACAGACATTATGTCATCAGACAGGTTCTGTCGACTTATTAAAATGTCTTTCAACGCATTCTCACTCGGTAAAATTCTAGACAGTCCAAATTCAAGAAGTTTGCAGACGGCAATTTCAAGTTGACAAAATTTTTAAAATGTTTGTATTTTGGGGTAGACACAATTGTGGATAATGAAGAAATTGCTTGTGACAAGCAATTTCTTCATTTTCCACAATTTATTTCAAAGCTTTCATATTAAAGACTTTTGAAAGCGTAAATGTGTGGAAATATGTTAAGGAAATTGATCACGGATGGCAGATGCCACACGAGCACCACAGGAAGGCTAATAATAAAACTTTTTTTTTTACAATTTACAATCATGTACTATTGTAACAAATCGTGAATATTTAAACACGTTGAAAGGGATTATACGACAGCGGAACAAAGCAATTGGAGAAAAATGATAATAAGCCTATGTATGTAGTTTTTACTTTCACTCAAACCTTATAACAATAATAATAAAAAAATGATAATAATAATATTTCCAAATACAGCCCAAGTCGTGGGTTGTTTGGCAAGGGTAACAGATGAATTAAATGAATCCATGCTTTGTTTGTTTGTTTTCTTTTTCCTGTTTTCTTTTTAATTTGGTTATTGTTTGTTTGTCCTTGAAATAAAAAAAAAATATACAAATAAACTTTTGCTGCATACGTAGTCTTGTTGTCGCACATTTGGGGATTGAATTTTAACAGAAAAGTGAATTTAAATGTCTAAGAATATTTCAAGAATTGTTCTTCTGGGAGTAACCACTTACTGCAGCCGTCTGGAGCACTCTGTTATATAATTTATCGGTATTGGAACAAAACTTGTCCAGACTGAAAGAAGTTGCAAAGAAGAAACCTGAATAGGCTTGAATTTAACAATAATACCAAAAATATGATTATAAGGAATTATGTATAAATTATTGTTATGAAAAGGTGAACTCCTTTTCCGACAATGCTCTTCAAAATTTTTTATCGCTAAGACCTCAAAACGCGGACTGGCTCGTTAATGGTTTCGATTGACGGATACTGGCCACGTCTACTCCCCGCTGTGGTATAATTTCAAAAAGTATGTGTCTAGGAAGAAAAACAATTAAAGGCAAGTCCTTGGTTTACGAACTAAACATTGAAACTACAGCAGGAATAAGTAGCCACATCACCAAAACTGTTTGAAATGTACGACACACATGTCGAAGTTCCAAGCTCACATTCACTCTCATAAATGATTTCATTGGTAAATCAAATTTTCTTTGACGGATAGGATCCATCATTTATTCTGATAAATAGGGAATATTACAACACTGTCTTTTTCGGTCTCATCCAATAAAAAATACCTACACACGACTATCGAACACGATAACAACAAATAGAAAAACACACTGTTGTAATATTCCTTTTATTACGTACATTTAAAAATTATCTTAAATGATTAAGAAATAACTAACTTTCCGAAAAAAAACCCGAACGTTAATACACAAAAAGTAGTCCGTGTAAAATGGTACTCGACGAATACGGTTTTTTGGTACACGCCGAATCAGGATTTTTTTCTGTCGAGTTGTATTAGATAGTCAGATTTTAATCCATATCTTTTATATGTATATAATGAATATCTTGGCCCATACTAATGATGTTAAACCCGGCCAATCTCTAATATGTTATCCGTCATGTACTGCTCGAAAGTGCATAAGGTACTTCACACTGCTAAGACTGACCAGGGTCTAAAATTTTCGCTTTTTGTAGATTTTTAAGCCCCCGCAATAATGTTAGTGTATTGCGTGGGTTGACGGGTTAATGTGTGTCTATTTCTTGTCCGAACCATATCTTCTACAATGATTGATAACACACCTTTATTCCCCTGGATGAGTACTATTGTCACGTGTAAAATTCTGCTTAATGTCTCCAAGTTCAAGGTCACAGCTAAAGGCCACATGGCGAGCAGTTTAGCGGGGAAATCCGTGTCCGTGATACATTTCTAACCTAAATCCGGAATGGTTGATATACCTTACTATATTTTTATTCTTCAAGCACAATACCTCTGCTGAAAGGGATATGTTTTTGAAAAGTTTGTTCCATGGAATTCCTAAAATATCCATATCTGCGTGACATGTCACATACTCTCATACTAGAGCAAATCGAAATATCTAATTTATCTATTTGTATGGGGTTTAACATCGCTTTGAATAGTATTTCGGTTATAGTGCTGTGGCTAGTGCACATAATCAAGAATACGTGTCTTTTTTCTGACCAGTACAATCAGTACTTGACGCTATTTAAGACTCAAGGATGTAAAAAGGGAAAATTATGTTATAGTTGTGATACAAAACCTATTATTGGATTCGGGTCACGTAAGAAAATAAGAATATTCACAAGACCAAAGGTTGTACTACAACATAGTATTCCATTTATTATATACAAACTAATTTTGACTAAAAAGATTAAAAAGAATTTAACAAAATATGTCTAAAATTAACCATTTTTTAAAAGAAACTTAAAGATCTGTTTAAAATTTAGAGTTCTAAGAGAATATACTTGAAAATTGTTTTTTAGATTTCATTTTAATGTTCTTGTTTTCGTTAGCTATATATCTGTGTGGAGACAGATATTGCAAACACCTTTGAAAAAAAAAAAGCAAAAAAATAAAAAAAATATGATCTCTAGTATTCTTTTACGCTCAATATCCGCTGCTTTTGCATTGGTTTAACAGAAATGAAGCGTGTCATTTAACCCATTATCACACAATGACACATTTTGACACCCCTTCAGACAAACAATTGCGAAAACATTGTGGAAAATGAAGAAATTGCTTGTAACAAGCAATTTCTTCAATTTCAACAATGTTTTCTACCAAGAAAACTGAAAAATCTAAAAATTTATAAACTTTAATTTATAGTCTGCAACCTCTTTCAATTCGGACCAGTCTAACATTTTGCCGTTTGGTAATGGGTTAATCTACAGAAAAAAAGGTTGTAAATAAAAACAATTTCTAATCATTATTTTGGAACATATTGGATTCGCGTATTGGTTTCGCCTATGAAAGTAAATAAAAAGCGTCAGCTGCATGTTACATTGTGGGAATTAATTACGAAATGTAACTTGCAACGCCGCAATTCAACCCCGGAAATGATCGTAGACCAATAATGAGTAGTTATTAAGATGACGTTTGATTAATCGATTAACCCATTACCAATAGACAAAATATTAGACTCGTCCAAATCGAAAGAAATCTCAGACCATATCGAGGGGTTAAAGCAGAAACATAGTATAGGTCTATACAATGTATAGACCCATACTTTGTTTTTGCTCTAACCCCTCGATATAACAAAGTAAAATTAGGTCGAAAAGTAGCTGTCGTAAAGACGGGGTATAAAACCTTGTGGTAAAGAGGAATTGCTTTTTACAATTGCTTTTGCTCTAACCCCTCGATATAACAAAGTAAAATTAGGTCGAAAAGTAGCTGTCGTAAAGATGGGGTATAAAACCTTGTGGTAAAGAGGAATTGCTTTTTACAATTGCTTTTGCTCTAACCCCTCGATATAACAAAGTAAAATTAGGTCGAAAAGTTGCTGTCGTATAGATTGGGTATAAAACCTTGTGGTTAAGAGGAATTCCTTTTTACAATTGCTTTTGCTCTAACCCCTCGATATAACAAAGTAAAATTAGGTAGAAAAGTACCTGTCGTATGGATGGGGTATAAAACCTTGCGGGAAAAGAGGAAATTGCTTTTTACAATTGCTTTTTTGCAATTTCTCCTTTCCTTGCAATGTTTTCCAAAGTTTTATTTCTTCAGTGCGTTAAAATGAGAGATTAAGTTGTAATGGGCCAACAACAAAATTCCAACAGCTTAAAAGTTTTAAAGGAAATACTTAAACATTAAATTTGAAATTTTGTAAATAAATTAGTATTTGAATAACTGAATATGCTCCTTTTTCATCACCTTATTATCATTTGGTTCATTTTTTAGCTCGGTTGTTTTCGGAGAAAATACGAGGTTTTACTATGACTAGGTTGTCGATTGTGCCTGCGTCTGCATCCGCGTCTGCGTCGTCGTCCAAAAACGTTGACATTTTGTAATATCTCTAGTACTAATGAACACATTTACTTGAAACTTGGAATATGTGTTCAATATCACAAAAACAATCTATACCGAGAGAAGGGATAACTACAAATACTTTTTAAACGATTTATACCCATCAGAATAATTAAGATATTTTGTGATATCTCCGTACTAAACTGATTCACTCGAGACTTGGACTATATAACAGGGGGGGTATAACTCTTTAGGGGATAATGTGCTATTAAACCATCTTTTGACTTAGAAGTTCTCCCCACTATCAAGCACATGAACAGCCGAGCTCTTGAAATCCTGATTAAAATGTAATTTTATTGAACTGAAGGGATATTTGAGGACAGACAAAAAAACCTATACGAAACGAGAGATCAAACCATGGCTACACGACTTCGAAGTCAAGTGCGAACATGTAAGCATGCACAAAAGTGAAACCTATTGCGTGTCTTAGCTCCCATGTTTTGAGGCAATGGGTGCTCGAATTACTGAATACGAAATATAAAAGGTATCGCAGAAGACATGTATTGGGGGTAACGGACGTTTATATATAAACTACATATAGGTGTCTTAGTTTCCGAATTTGATGCATCGGTCGTTTTTAGCCCACCTGAGCACGAAATGCTCTAGGTGGACTATTGTGATAGGTCACCGCTAGGCGTTGGTCCGTCCGTCGGCCCATTGGTCCGTCCATTCGTTCACAATTAAACAAAAGTCTTCTCCTCATAAACTAATAATTGCAATACTTCAAAATAGAGTATTTTCATTGGCCCAAATCGTATCACGTGATCAAATCAATTGCACTTTATACCTCGATAAAAGACAGATCTATTTTCGACAAAAATAGAAACAAAACAAGGTCAGGGATTTCCGATATTGGGAATCCACTTCCAAGAAATTCCCAACTTGTTTTGTTACTATTTATAGTCATCACCCTTTGAATTTCGATTTCCTCGAATTCCTTTATACTTCAATGGATTTTCAATAAATAGATAATAAATAGTGTCCTTATAACAATTATAATGTTCGTTTTAAACATGAAGATTTCGATAACTCACCTTTATTAGCCGTAAATCGGAGAAGTCGAATCGGCTTCACCACATCAGCATGCATAGTGTCCATGTGGTAGGTTTATATTTCTTGTCTATTACAAAGCATCTATTCATAATTCTAACTGTTATCGACCCAGATATCATAATTTACAGAGTTTAAAGTTAGTGTTTGCTCATAATAATTCCAAATAAATCCAACTAATGTTCGAATTTCCATTTCAAAAAACCCAAGCGACAAAATAAAATGTCCGCCGTTACAATGACTCGAGCGATAAACTGTGTCAATGTATCCATACGCCTGTCAAAGAAAAAGTAACTCCGCCCACAGTTCGTTTATTTGTTTTTATTTTCATCTCTCTATCCGTTTCGGATTTGAAAATAGACGTATTGCAATTATATGGGCTGAGTGTATTTTTCACTGCGTTTATTGGAGTATAAAGTGCAATTGCCTTAGCACATGGCTTAAACATAACGCCCTACGGGCGTTATTTGCCATGTGCTAAGGCAATTGCACTTTATACTCCAATAAACGCAGTGAAAAATACACTCATCCCTATAATAATGAAATTTCAAACAAACTTCACAGAAATGATCCTTAGGTCACGCCATGGCAACCGAGTAAAAAAACTCAAAACATCCTCTCCTCCCAAACTCAGATTTTTGATATTTGTTATAAAGAGTCATCTATTGACCCTATACCATAGTTCTTCAAACAATAACCATACTCTGAAAATGAGCCCTACTCTATGTGATCTCTGATTTTACAAAGAAATGAAGAAGGAAATCTTTGAAAATCTCCTTCTCCCAAACCATAAAGACTAGAGATTTAATATTTGGTATAATTCATCATCTATTGACCCTCTACCAGAATACTTCAAAGAATTACCGTACTCGAAAAAAGATAGCCCTTTTCAAAGCGAACCCCGATTTTACAAAGAAATAAAGAAGGAAATCTTTGAAAATCTTCTTTTCCCAAACCATAAGGACTAGAGCTTCAATATTCGTCATAAATCATCATCTATTGACCCTCTACCAGAATACTTCAAAGAATTACCGTACTCGCAAAAAAATAGCCCTTTTAAATGCGAACCCTGATTTTACAAAGAAATAAAGAAGGAAATATTTGAAAATCTTCTTATCCCAAACCATAAGGTCTACAGCTTTAATATTCGGTATAAATCATCATCTACTGACCCTTAACCAGAATACTTCAACAAGAGGACCATGATGGTCCTAAATCGCTCACCTGAGGCGACTGCAAATTACAGTACTTTTTTGTATAAAAAGACACAACTTGAGCAAAAGGAATAAAACAAATATAGGATTTTAGGCTTTGTACAAAACAATCCAGTAATGCTTTACAATAAGAATGAATGCCTCTAGCTTATAGTTTAATCCATTACCAAACTATCCCAGAATTTGTCACCCTCAGGGAAAATAGGTTTTAAAAAGCATTGTGAGAAAGGGAGTGACAAGCAATTTCTCCATTTCTCACAGTGTTTTCTACCTGAAATTCTTTGTATTTAGATTTCAATAAAACTCTAATTACTGTCTTCAACTTCAATGAGTGCAATTTGAACATGCTCTTATTGAGCGTTTTTCTAACGTTGGATGCCTTGGGAAGGGTCATGTTTGTCCAAAGGATATAAACATGGTAGATAACAATAATGTTATCCTATATTTTTAATGTAAATGCTCTAGGACCTATATTTAAGAAGAAGATTACTTTTCTATGTGATTAACATAATTTTCGACTCCAGGAGTATGGGCGTTTTTTATCCTAAAAGCATTTTTTCCTGTAACATAGTACAAAATTATTTAGTTTAATTATTAGAATATGTTTGCCCTTCACCTAATATTTCATCAGAAGACTTTCGCAGTTGCTCTAATTAGGTGTTTTCCAAAAAATTGGACCTCTGGGGCAGTGCCATGTTTTGTACCAGGGCTAAGATTTTAGCTAACAAGGTAGATGTTAAGCTATTTACCAAATATGGATGCCTTAGACTTTGTAGATTTGGAGGAAAAGGCTGTTGAACATGGTCTAATTGAGCACATTTCTTAGAACTTTGGACACCCATGGAAGGGCTGTTTTTTTAACCTACAGGCATTATTTAATCAAAATCAATAGATAACAGACAGGCTATGATACACCTAAAATATAAATGCCCTCCGCCTTAAAATGAAGATTTTTTTAACATGACAGAGAACCATATTATTAAGCTCTATATAAAATATAAATGCCTTTGGCCTTGTAGACCATGAAAAAAAAACAACAACAAAGATTTACTAAAATTTCCCATTTTCATATTCCGCGGTTACAAGAGTTTTTCATAGAATTAAATTCTTTTAACAACTTTTGAAGAGCTTCACCCAAGAAACATCCCTGCAAGTTTTAGCTTGATTGGCCCACCGGTTTAGGAGGAGAAGATTTTATAAACGATTTTTAAGAATTTACTAAAGATTCCCATTTTCAAATGCCGCGGCAACCAGAGACTTGGCGGAATTAAATTCTTTTAACAACTTTTGTAGAACTTCACGTAAGGAACATCCCTGCAAAGTTTCAGCTTGATTGGCCTACTGGTTTAGGAGAAGATTAAAGAAATTGTGGACGGACAGACGGACACACAGACAGACTGATAGACGGACGGACGAACGACGGACAACGACCGATCACAATAGCTCACCTCGCACGTTGTGCTCAGGTGAGCTAAAAGTAATCATACTCGAAAAAAAATAGCCCTGTTCTGTGTTATCCCTGATTTTACATAGAAATAAATAAGGAAACACTTGAAATATTTTCTCCTAAACCATAAGGCCTAGAGCTTTAATATTTTTGTATGAATCGATCTCTATAGACCTTTTATCTTAATACTTCAAAGAATAACTATATTCTGAAAATTTGCCCTTTTCTGTTTGATCCTTGATTTTAAACATAGATAAAGAAAAATCTTTGAAAATCTTCTTCTCCCAAACCATAAGGCATAGAGATTTAAAATCTGGTGGGTATCAATACCTATTGACCCTTTACCAAAACAATTCATGGAATAACCGTATTCTGAAAATAAGGCCTTTTCTGTGCAATTCTGGATTTTAAAAATGTTATGCCTAGAGCATTGATAATTAGTATGTATTGACCCTCTACAAAAATACTTCAAGGAATTACCATACTCTGGAAATAAGCGCGATATGGTGCGATCTTCAATATACCTAGGATTAAAGGAGAAAATATTCAAAATCTTCTTCTCAATAATATTTAGGGCTTTGATATTTTGTATATATCATAAAGCCTTGAGCCATCATACTTATTTAAAAAAACTAAATGAGTTGCGTTATATAGGCAAACTTCCCTCCGATTGGCTGTTCGACTGAGATATCAAACGAGGTTATTTTGCATTAGTTGTGGTCTGGAACAAAAACTCAAAAACCAAACCGTTGGTTTGCGAGGTAGACATGGTATCAACAACTTGTCGCCAAATCAACACAATTGCTTGATGCAACTGTGGAGCTCAACATTCGCTTAAGGTATAAAGGCGCAGTTTGATCTATCAATTTTTAGCACGGCTGTATTCGGAGAAAACCCGAGATATTGCTAAGGCCAAGTCGTCGTCTGCGTCTGCGTCTCTTCTTTGTTAGTGTCTTCGTCCAAAAACTTTGAAATTTTGTAACATCCCTGGTATACCTGAACACATTCACTTGAAAGTCGAAAAAAATGTTCATTATCAGAAGAGTAATCTATACCAATCTATACCAATAAGGGGGATAACTCTAGTGAATAATTGAACGAAATAAGCCCCCTTTTTTACTTAGAAGATTTACCCGCTATCAAGCATTAGAACAGCCGAGCGTTGGCGTCCGCATGCTGTACTCTTGTTTGATTAACAATTGCAATCCGTCACTTTAAAGTCTCAAACTCTACCTGTTTTAAAAGACAAGTTTAACCCATTACCATATGACAAAATTTTAGACTGGTCCGAATTGAAAGAAGTTGCAGACAACAATATCAAGTTGAGAGAATTTTGAGTATCTTTGCCCAGCAAGGTTGAAAATATTTTCTTAAGGGGCGTAAAGACGCAGAATTGTGTCGGAAAGGGTTAAAACGACCACGCGAACAGTAGAGAGTCTTGTCATTCTGTGAGGTTTGTGACATTAAGTGATTTTTTTTTTCAGTTGTAGTTTTTTTTTCGATCAAACCTAAGGGCTAATACGATAACTTGGTGAAGCCCACACAAAATCCTGAGGGGTATTTGACAACTAACTTATCATCTATAAACATTTCCGCAGCTGTCCAGACGGAACAAATCGAGTTGAAATGTCTCTTTAATCGACTGTTTATTTCCACGTTGAAATATAATTTGTCTTAGGTATACCTTAATTTGCTTTTTATGATTTTCTTTTATTGTATTATGGTAGAAATTTCGTGGCTGTAGGCGGTCTAATAAGCATTAAAGATTTAATTTTTATACTTTAATCATTTATTTATCCTTGGATTTGTTGGAAAGTCAGTAGGTTAAGATGATCAGGAGGGACATAAAACGTTTAACCCCCCCCCCCCTAAAAAAAAGGTCAACAGTTAGTGTTATCATGAAATCAAAGGCCATCCAACTCAAATGACCAATCGCGTCCGCAAATCAGGGAATATATCCACCAATCAAATAATTCATTCAGCCCGGAATTAAGATTTGAACTCCTACATAGGCCATTTGTGTGGTTTGGCGACTTAAACGTCGTAACTACTTCTTAATCTATCTATCTATCTATCTATCTATCTATCTATCTATCTATCTATCTATCTATCTATCTATCTATCTATCTATCTATCTTTCTATTTATCTATCTATCTATCTATCTATATATCTATCTATCTATCTTTCTATCTTTCTATCTATCTATCTATCCATCCATCCATCCATCCATCCATCTATTAATCTATCTATCTATCTATCTATCTATCTATCTATCTATCTATCTATCTATCTATCTATCTATCTATCTATCTTTCTATCTATCTATCTATCTATCTATCTTTCTATCTATCTTTCTGTCTATCTATCTATCTTTCTATCTATATATCTATCTATCTAACTATTCTATCTATCTATCTATCTATCTATCTATCTATCTATCTATCTATCTATCTATCTATCTATCTATCTATCTATCTATCTATCTATCTATCTATCTATCTATCTATCTATTGATTATATCATCCATACATAGGTGCATCTATCCATATATCCATCTATACATCTCATTCGTTCTCACCCTCTATCTTACGTATCTGCACACGTGCCATGTCACAAAACTTGTTATATTTTTTTGCGTTGGACCCAGCTGTCTTAGACAAACATATAAGTCCCCGACCTAGAACATTTTGTCCTTAAGCACATTGGCTGTGTCAATTCTGAACAGATACTTAAGGATCTTCTCGGATTTTTCATGCCATTTAGTGCCTATTATGTATCCATTTAGCCGTCTTTAATTGCGTAATTTGTAAGAATTACAGACCCCATATCTCCCCGGGTCCATTTGTAATGGATGTGTTTGACACAAGAGCCTCTTAAGACCGATATTTGCTGTAGCCAGCGATAAGACTGCGTTTAATCACTTCTTAACCGATATATTTTTCCTAGAAAATTCTTGTTTGAAAATCTCGATCTGATTCTCTCTTCTCTTTCTATTTCATGAGAAAATAAATCATAAACTTACCAATCTATTCTTTAAACTTGACAGAGTTTCCCTTTAGGTATTTCACGAATAAATTCTTGGAAATAAGGGAATACTTTAACGGATTATCTATGAAGTTGACGAGCATTCTCTGTCAACAAAAAGTCCTTGACTCGGGTTGTGAAGGTCACTGTTTCGAGCCCTGCTGTCACCGGGGTGTGATCATGGGCAAGACACTTAATAACCAGCCCAAGTCTACCGGGCTATAAATTTGGTATCAGTAGATTTAAGCAATTGCCCCTCTTCCTGTGACATGAAAACATCTGGATTTTGAGGGTTCGAGAGCGACTCGCTTAAAGCTTCGTCGCGATAGTAATGAATGAAATTTAATTTAGTATAAACGAAACTGAACTAACCTTGGTCTGATTACTGTACCAGCTCGTTCTCTTTCTTTGTACATAAATGTGTTATATGACAAATTACGGCTGTCAATCAAATGACCAGTCAACCAATGAAATCACTCAAAGAGACCGGAAGTTAACTTTGAACTCCAACATTGGCCTCTATTTATCTTAAGCATTTTTGTTGATTTGGTGACTTAAAAAGTCGTAACTACAGCTTATCAAAGCAACAAAAATCTATTTTCCTGTGACATGCTACTTGCTACAAAATTTGAAAAATAACGCCGTTCAAAAATCCAAATGGACTTTTCTGTAGGACTCAATAGGCGGGACTGACGGAGTAAGTGGGCGTGGTAAGCGGTTGGTCAATGTTGCATTTATTTTAGGTTTTTCCTTATCGTAATCATCATTATTCTCGCCATTATCATTATAAGAAGTATTATGTTATGTACACGAACTATCAAAATAACCATACAGCCATTCTTACTGAAGCGACCACATCAATTAACCGACCACTATCTTATTACGCGATCAGCATCAAAAATCCCCTTTTCCAAAAAAAAAAAAAAAAATCTCAAAATTGGACGATTTTGCTCATGATCGTCTCGATAATGTATTTAGTCGAACCGATTACAAAAATTGTGTACGTGTAAAGTTACAATCCTCTTCAACGACCAACTTTTGGACGTCCCTCGAGTGGTTGCGTAATGAAAGATTAACTGTATTTAGTTTCATCATCAACTGCATCATTTCTGCCATCTTTATTAACCTTATAAACCTTATTAGTCCAATCTCTATAAAGTAAGCACCTAAGCAGAGCTACATATAGATGACGTAATTCGTATTTTAGATTTAAATTTTTCAATAAATACTGCAATAATCCTATGTTGTAGGTACTCATTTGAATCGTCTCGACGAGACGATTAAAATTAGTACCCACAACATAGGGTTTTGTTGAGAGATTATGATTTTAGAATGCTGTTACCCCCTCTTATCTCTGCTTAAGGGACAGTAAAAGATGCTTGATAAAGGCATGGGCTCAGTTAATAAAGGATAAATGCTGCGAATTTGCCTTTGTCGGGAGCTCGGCAAGCGTTTACTTTACACAGGTTGCTTGCTGAATACTGGTCGCCACATTGAATTTTGTTCACTAGATAATGAATTTTAGCTTTACCTTTTCTTTTCACATAAAAGAAAAAAACAAAATCTCCCACAAGATAGCCAATGACGCCCCATCTTGTGAGATTTAAGGCATACAACTGGCTCATGCCTAAATTCTCGCAAGATGAACAAAATTCAATATGGCGACCAGGTTACAGTAACCCTAACACAGTAAGGCAGACCCTCGATCAAAATCGCAGGGCAGACAGTAGCAACTCGATCAAGGTGACAGAGTGAGAAATAGCTCTTTTGTCTCACTTTCCTACTATAATTTTGATCAAAGATCTGACGTCCCTTCAATTACTCAAGCCATAAAACCCATTTCCAAGCGATTCTGGACGTACATCCCTCTAGATAAAAGCCTATGAAAATTTCACGGAAGATGAAGAAATTGCTTGTTTTCTACCCCCAAAGAAAAAGTATTTTAAATTTTAACAACTAAAATCATCGTCTGCAACTTCTTTGGGTGAAATCCTGTATAAATATTTGTCGTCTGGTCCGCAAGAATTGTCTTGATTCGCCCACTTAATTCCAACGTGGACACATAGACCTGGCATTGAATTCTAAGGCGTCATGAATCTTTTGACTATCAACTTTCACAACAAAAGTCGTGTACGACCTTCTTTTTCAAATTGACACCTTAAAGCATAAATGGTCCGTCAACGACGAGAACATCTAACAATTCTTCATGTATCTGTATAGACGACGGATATTCTTGCCACAGAAACACAGTTGAAACGACCCAAAGAGGGCGAGAACAGACCATTGCCGCATGCAATTTCTGTTTTAGAACAACGAACTAACAATTCGGGACAGAAAGCCCTCTTTAAACAATTAGTCGTCAAGCGTTTTTTCAAAACCGAATTGACAAATCGCTGGCCCAGCCCACTTACCCCGCTGGTCACGCCCACTGACTCCGAAAGAAAGTCCCGCTTCGAATTTAAACGGCTTCTTTATTTCCAAAATTTATGGCCGGTAACATGTAACACAAAAGTTGTATAGTTGGTTGGTTGGCGACCTAAATGTCGTAACTACAGCTTGAATAATTCGCGTCTTCTTTCAATTTGGACCGGAATAAAATTTCACTGTGTGGGGATGGGTTAAATAATTTGTTACCAAACAGTCATCAAGCTGTCTCTGATACAAACATTCTAAATGATTTTTTCTCTTCTTTCTTCATTGGTCTAAAAAAACCTGTTCACTGTGACGTCAAAATCTGACGACATTACAGTTACAGTGAGAAGCGCATACGTCACTTACACGTATTACTCGATATGACATTAATTCAGACTTGCTGAGATTTGGCAAACGGGCAATTCGCTGCCTTTGTTTACTTTCGTGTATTGGAGATATGTTTGGAAAAAAAATAAAATAAAAACTCGATACAGTCTCGTTTTTATCTGTTTATAGATAGATGACTCTTTGATTAATTTGGATGTTTCGTGACCACAAATTCACTATTCTCTATATTCCTTACCTAGCGGACAATACATCTTCGCTGTGGTCCCCGCCTCTGTTTGCGGCCAACATAATATCTGATCCCAAAATGGCGGACAGTAACCTGAAATGATGAAGGATTCATAGAATGTTTCGAATGCATACTACATGCTCTTATTTGTTTGTTGTTATTATTGTTGTTATTATCGTTGTTGTTGCCGTCGTTCTTGTTGTACAACTTCAAACCTTACAAATCTATTGTTGCTAATAGAAAGAACACATGTCTAAATAGCAGTGCTTTTCAACCCATTACCAGACGAGACAATTTTAGACTGGTCAATTATGAAAGAAGTCTCAGACGATAACACTTAATTAATGAAATTTTGAAAATCTTTATAAATTTTGGAAGAAAACATTGTGGAAGAGGAAGAAGTTGCTTGTCACAAGCAAAATTATTCATTTTCCACAATGTTTTCCAAAGTTTTTTTTTTCTTGTGATGGGATGGGTTAATAAAGGAATGTTCTTTTTATTGGGTAATGATAACTCAAACTCACTGTGACACAATTTTCATCAGAAAATACTCATTGTACACTTATAAATACTAAAAGACAGACACGTGGAAGATGTTACGAGAAAGACGATCGAAAACAGTTCTTTTATATTTCAGGTGATCTGCAGACGTTCTGGAATTTCCAAACGCAATTGATAAGCTCATGTCCGGGCTGAATAAATTATTTGATTGGTCGGTTTATTATTTGATTGATAGCCACGATTGGTCAATTGCCCCATTGCGTTTGGAAATTCCAGAACGTCTGCAGATCACCTGAAATATAAAAGAACTGTTTTCGATCGTCTTTCTCGTAACATCTTCCACGCAATTGACCAATCGTGGCTATCAATCAAAGAATAAACCGACCAATCAAATAATTTATTCAGCCCGGACATGAGCTTACCAAGTCCAAAATTTGCCGCCATTTTCGTTTACCTTTATTGTTGGTTTGGCGACTTAAACGTCGTAACAACAGCTTATTCAAGCTGTTGTTACGACGTTTAGGTCACCAACCAACCTTCTTACTTTTTGTTACATGCTACTGACCATAAAATAACGCTGTTAGAAATCGAAGTGGAACTTCCTGTCGGAGTTAATGGGCGGAGCCTAAGTAGTCAGTGGGCGGGGCCAGCGATGAGTTGATTGACGGATCACTTCTGTAAGTCAAAAAGTCGATATACCAGTGAAATTTTACATTTAGACAGGTAGTTCGGTTTAACACTGACTTTAATGACAAGCTTGTGTTGGCGACTTGAACGTCGCACCTACAGTTTGTTCAAACAATAACGACAAAGTTTAGGTCTCTCACCAACGATTAAGATTTAGCTGTCTTCTTTTCCCTCGACCACAGACTTTTGACACACACAAAGAATAGCATTTCTCAGTCGAATTGTCGCGTCGGAGGCAAGTGGGCGTGGACAGAGATCAATCTATTAGAACAGTAGAAATATCGACTTTCAAAACTATATAGCGAAAGCATTCAACATGGAAGAAAATGTCATCTTGTCGAAAAATAAGCGTTCTGTCATTCCAAGAAAGGCATTAAGATGAAATTGACCTGACTTCGGGGAATCTGTTGTTTTCATTCAAGTGACGCGTAGTGTTGCATTTTACATTATACGACTACCATTAATGCGAAATACAAAGTTCGTGTAACTCTAACTTTGACATACAGAATTTTTAGCTAGCAAAGCGTAAGTTTTGATAGCTTAAGTTAACAGACGAAATTTTAAGGTCGTCTCAAAGTTCAACGAGTGCAAACTACCACTGGAGGCTTAACCACTAAATCCGTTAAATGCCTACGCCATTAAAAGTAGTTCTTAATGTATTTCCAGAATATTGCAAATTCTATTCAAATTGTAGTGAACTGTGTCAAACGCACGCTATTTAACCCATTCCCAGTCAGTTCCGCTTTTTAAGCATTTTGGGAAAAAAGCTTTAGAAAACATTGTGGACAATGAAGAAATTGCTTGTACAAGCAATTTCTTCAATGTCCATAATGTTTTCTACCCAACAAGGGAAAGCTTTCTAAATTCAACCATGTTTTGCTAGCTTACAGTGCTTTCAGCACTTTGATTAATAAAAATATAACGTCAAGTTCTTTATATTTCTGACACAGTGATCGCTTCATTCTAATTTCTATCCTTTTACCCTTTCTCTTGCTTTTTTTTTAATTTTAGACTGGTCCAAACTGAAAGACTTTGCAGACGACAATGAAAATTGGATGCAATTTGAAATGAAATTTTCCTATGTGGTAGACAATATCGTGGGAAAGGAAGGAAATGCTTGTTACAAGCAAGTTCTTCTTTTTCAATGTTTTCTCAAATATAAAATCACAGCAACATACATTCCCGGGCTCGTAATGGAAAGGGTTAAATTCGGGGGATGAGATCGACCGTGCGCGGCTGTCAATAAAAAAGCTATCGAGCCAATCAAAGCATTCATTTAGACCAGAAGTGGACAGTGAACTCGGACATTGGAAGACATTATGTTAAGCACTTTTGTTGGTTTAGCGACATAAACGCCGAAACTACAGCTTAATAAACATGTGATCTTTTCCTAGTGTCATATCAACGTGAAAAATACAACTACGCTTTATATCAGCAAAATTGCATCTTTCTTAATTTTGGTGATTTCCTGTGGTTAGACAGAACCGTTAAAACCCCAAAATCTATTGTGCAGCGTTCATCTTGGCTATAGGAGGAGTAAACACTAAAAGGCAATGTCTGTTTATATTGTAGCAGGAAGCAAATTCCAGATAAAATGTCGACACAAATTGATTACATTTCGTTATACAATTGTCTTTAGTGTCTCGATGTCAGGTCTTTAATCCTGTATGAACCCTGAAGATTTTTTGCGTTCGCGGATAGATCATTAAAAACAGCCTGCATGTCGCCGTTGGCCGACCAAAATGTCGTGAATACAGCTTGAATAAAGCTGTATTTACAACATTTTTGTCGCTCATCAACAATATACAGTAGATCTTGAATTAAGTAACCACTCAGGATAGCTACAAAAGCCGTCGCTTAAACCATTACCAAACGGCAAAACTCTTAGACTGGTGGTCCAAGTTGAAAGAAACGACAATTTAGAGTTTATGAAATTCTAGGTTTTGTCAATTTTCTAGATGGGAAACATTAGTGAAAAAGAAGAAATTGCTTACAACAGGCAATTTCTTCATTTTCCACAATGCTTTCCCGGTGTCCCGGCTTGCAGGGTGTCAAAAATCGTCATTGTGTGAGAATCGGATAAAGCAAATTGACGCTAAATAAACTTTTTTTTTGCAAAATTCTAAGATAGATCTATTTGATTCGATACATCCCCGATAAATCAATTGTTTTTGAACTCATTGAAATCGTCTCATTGAGTTCCAATTTGAGGAAATGTCATCTTGGTATGAAAGAAAGTCTGGATTTATTTCAGAAGCATACATGTAGCAAATGATATAAAAACCTCGCAGAAAAAAAGAAATTCCTAAGATAAAAGTCTATGCTTCGCCCATTGCTTTACTTTGATCGTAGTAACATGTTAATTTTCAGAAATTTGTTTGTCTGCGGCAGTTTCCCTGCTTCTATCGTGATAACATGTCCATTTTTCAAATTTGGTTTGTCTGCTGCAGTTTCCCTACTTCTATAGTGATAACACATCCATTTTTGGAAGTTGTTTTTTCTGCGGCAGTTACCCTACCTCATTTTTCGCAAAGGGTCCTTTGAAATAACCTGAAGGCTTACTTGATATGCTTCATTAGGTGTTTCGGAGATTACTCTACATTTGTGTGTGTGGGGGGGGTTGAAGATTAATGCGATATAATCCCCTAACACCTATTACGGATCAGATTTATTTGTCAATAATGAATTCGAATTCCTCACTTAATCTGCAACAGTAATGTCCACTGTTCTAGAAAAAATATGACCTTCAGATTGTAGCTTTACTTCAACAGATAAAATGCGATTGACCAATCGCGCCTGTCACTCAAATAACCGGTCGACAAATTAAGTCGTTTTTTTACACTAGCTGTGAGTTTTGAACCCCGACATTAGCCGCTATTTCTGTTAAGCTTTGTTGTTGGTTAGCGACTTAAACGTCGAAACTACAGCTTATTCAAGCTGTAGTTACGACGTTTAGGTCGAAAACCAACTATTCTACTATTTTGTTACATGCAACTAGTTCATTAATTTTGAAAAAAATATCGCCGTTTACGTTTTGATGTGGATGTACAGGTGTGAGAAATACTATCAATCCATAGTTAGGTGCTCCAGCCGCAACGATATGACTTGATTTTCAGCTTTGCGCCATTTTCAAAGGAATCACTTTGTACTCGTTAGGCATGTATTTTTTTAAATAAGTTTGGTAGGTATAGTTTAGTAATTAACCCACTCCCACTCAATGACGCTTTTCGACGCATAGAAATTGTTTTTCGGGAAACATTGTGAAAAATGAAAAATTTTCTTGTTACAAGCACTTTTTCATTATCCACCATGTTTTCTACCCAAAAGATAACACACACACACATAAACAATGGGACCATGATGGTCCTAGATCGCTCCCCTGAATTGACTGCTGTTAAAAAAATGCAACTAGAGACAAATAACTATAACCAGTTTCACGATGATTTAGCCAAAACTGTGACTACTATATTGTTAACAAAGAAATTGTCATTATGGCCCATATTTCTGTGTTTTCCTATAGAACCTTCCAATATTCTATAAGGTTCATCTTTATGACCTAACAATTATCCTGACCAAGTTTCATGACGATTGAACCAAAATTAAGGTTTCTAGAGTGTTAACAAACAAATTGTCATTAAGGCCTCTTTTCCTGTGTTTTAGGAAAGATCCTTCCAATAATCAATAGGGTTCATCTGTATGACCTAATCATTATTCTGGCAAAGTTTCATGAAGATTGGGCCAAATTTGTGGTCTCTAGAGTGTAAACAAAGAAATTGTCAGTAAGGTCCCTTTTCCCGTGTTTTCAAATAGAACCCTCGAATTATCAATAGGGTTCATCCTAATGACCTAAAAAATATTCTGGCCAAGTTTAATGAAGCTTGAGCCAAACTTGTGGCCTCTAGAGTGTTAACAAAGAAATTGCAATTAAGGCCCCTTTTCCTGTGTTTTCGGAAAGATCCTTATAATAATCAATAGGGTTCATCTGTATGACCTAATAATTTTTCTGGCAAAGTTTCATGAAGATAGAGCCATATTTGTGGCCTCTAGAGTGTAAACAAAATAATTGTTATGAAGGCCCCTTTTCCTGTGTTTTCAAATAGAACCCTCCCATAATCAATAGGGTTCATCCTCATGATCTAACAATTATTCTGACAAGTTTCATGAAGATTGGGTCAAAACTGTGGCCTCTAGAGTGTAAACACTTCAATTGTTGACGCCGCATGACGCACAACGGACGGCGGACGACGGTCGACAGACATTCAACGATCACAAAAGCTCACCATTAGCACTTTGTGCTCAGGTGAGCTAAAAAAGATGAAATTTCATAAGCAACTCCTTTCAAATTTGACCAGTCTAAAATTTTTCCGTCTGGTAATGGGTTAAATAATTAAAGAACATATCGTATCCCTAGGTTCCAATAGTTTAACAGTTTTCTTGGAAAATGGTTAAGTAAACACATTCCCCCGCAATGACGCATTTTGACACCCCTCAAGAAAAACAATTGAAAAAACATTGTGGAAAATGAAGAAATTGCTTGAAACAAGCAATTTCTTCATTTTCCACAATGTTTTCTACCCAGAAAGATAAAAAAATTAAACAAGATAAAAACTGTAAATTGTCGTTTGCAACTCCTTTGAATTTAAAACTGTCCATTTTTTTCCGTTTGTTATTGAGATAATAAGGTTTCCGCGATAGTTATACAATAGTATGGAATCCATAAATTTCAGAAAAGGCATAAATCTATCAGCGGATGCAGTTAATGGGAGAATTTCTTAATGTTTATATCTGATAAAGAGTCTCGGGCGGCTGCTTCGTCTATTAATCAATTAAAACAAATCCATGCTCGGAAACCGAACCAGTTTGGATATAACAATCGCTTGACTTATTCCAACATAGTAAGAATTTAGACTGGTCCAAATTGATAGAAGATGTAGAAGACAATTTCAAGTCGATAGAATTTTAATTTTATTCGTCCTTTTGGATAGAAAACATTGTAGATAATGAAGAAATTGCTTGTAACAAGCAATTTCTTTATTTTCAACAATGCTTTCAAAGGCGTGTTTCTTGAGTGGGGTAAAAAAAGGGATTATGTAGGAATGGGTTAAGTCTTATACTTTTTTTAATAGTTTGAACTTAGGTTTGCTAGATCTGGTTTTTCGGACTTCATGCGTTTTGGTTAGATCATAACTATACATTTCAGCTCGAATGCGACTAAAGCTTTAAACTTACGGAGTCATTCTCGAACGCTCATAATCAAGATGTTTTCACTTTACCTAAAGTCGGGTTTATTTGTTTGTTTGAATGGGGTTTAACGCTGCTTTAAGGATTTTTTCTGCCAAATCGCGGCGGCTGGAGCACCTAACATTGTATTTCTGGTATATCTCGCACCAGCACCACCGTTACATCCTTTCCTAGTCTCAAGCTGCTACCCCACTTAGGTTTACGATTATCCACCCATTGGTGAGAGACAAATGTCGGAAAGTATATGTGCCGCCGCCGGGAATCGAAAACATGACACCCCATGATTAAGTGTCTGATGCGCTACATTGTATTTCTGGTATATCTCGCACCAGCACCACTGTTACATCCTTTTCTAGTCACAAGCAGCTACTCCACTTAGGTTTACGATTATACACCCATTGGTGAGAGACAAATGTCGGAAAGTATATGTGCCGCCGCCGGGAATCGAAAACATGACACCCCATGATTAAGAGTCTAATGCGCTACTAACTGCACTATGCTGGAGATATATTGTTTTAAACCCAATTCTTTCCAGTTTTAGATCTGTATAGACCAAGAATCACACCTGGCTGACGGTGGGGCTCGAACCTTTGACCTTCAGATTACGAGTCAAGCACCTCTACCAATCAAGCTTCTAGGCATTATGGTTCTAACCCTTGGTTGGTGGTCTAAAACCCCTGCCCGACAAACATTCATTCTGCCAATTGATTACAAGGCTTACAATATTACGACTGTGCGAAATATTAGAATTGTGCCTACGCACAAAAAGAAATTTGTGGTTCTGATGGAATGATGTTGTTGTTTTGGTGCGAAAAATGACAAGAATCCCTGATTATATACACCAGCACGGATCACTGGCCACGCCCACTGACTCCAAAGGGAAGTGCGAATTGACCAATCGCTGACCACCATCCACTGACTCAGATGGCCAAGCCAGCTGACTCCAACACGAAGTCCCACTTCGATTTTTAAGGCGTTATTATGCAAAATTTATGGCAAGCAGCATGCAACAAAAAATTGATAAAGTTGGTTTGCGACCTAAACGTCGTAACTAAAGCTTGAATAAACCAATCAACTAAACCAACAACAACAACAACAACAAAAATCACAAAAAGGTGGCTAATGTCGAAGATCAATACTCATTTCTGGTCGAAATGAATAATTTCATTGTTCGACTGGTTATTTGATTGGCGCGATTGGTCAATTAGACAAAGGCATGGTTTTGCAAATTCTATGCTCAGTTACGTGTACAGTGAATAAATATTTAAATAAAAAATAAAAATAAAAATTGAAACATGATAAAATTAAGCTATAGTTACGACTTGACTTTTAAGTCGCCAAGCCAACAAAAATGCTTCACTTAAATGGCTGCCAATGTCCGAATTCAGAGTTCACCTTCCGGTCTCAATGAAGGAATTGATTGGTCGATTGATTCTTTGACTGACAGCTCCGATTTCACAATAGCACATTCCACGTGGCGCACTATATTTTAGTATCACGCGGTTATTGTATAGGAGACTAATGACCAATGTCGTTTTGGTATTTTTCGCCAAATGTTAGAGGGAATGTTGTTTGAATCTGACCAGGCACACAGTGGGTTACTGACTGGGCTTACTTTCCTTAGTGCAAGGCATACTTCTAATAAATGGAGGGTTGTTCTACATGACCAAAGCATTTGGAAGTGTTGAAAAGCAATAAAGAAAAGTTTTGTTAACCCATTCCCACACATTGACGCTTTTGGACGCCACTCAAGAAAAGAGAGTTAGGAAAACATTGTGGAAATTGAAGAAATTGCTCGGAACGAGCATTTTCTTCATTTCCCACAATGTTTTCTATCCGAAAAGACAAACACTAACACACTAAAAATGGAATTCCCTTTACTTTCAACTTGCATCTAGAACTTTTTTCAATTTGGCCCAGTCTAAAATACTCAAGATAATGAAATGAGTAAATGAATTAATGCAGTATTAAAGGCACAATTTTAGCTGTTGTTTTCGGAGAAAACCCGAGGTTTTGCTATGGCTCGGTTGTCGTCTACGGCTACGTCGTCGTTCTCGTCCGAAAACTTGGACATTTTGTGAAATCGGTCGTATACCAACAAGAATAATAACTCTAAATGAATTTTTAGCCGAATTATACCCTTTTCAAACTTAAAAGAACTTTGAAATTTTGTAATATCTCTCGTATTACTCACCTCACTCATTTGAAACTCGGAATACATGTTCACTATCAAAAGAGCAATCTATATAATCAAAGGGAGGTTTTTGTAAATGCTTTTTGAATTTATTATGTCATTGTTTCGACTAAGAAGGTGTACCCGCTATAAAGCATTTGCACAGCCGAGTGATGGCACCTACATACGGTGCTCTTGTTAGCTCGGCCGTTTTCGGAGAAAATCCGAGTTATTGCTATAGCCTTGGTGTCGTCGTCGTCGACGTTGTCGTTGTCGTCGTCGTGGTGCGAAAACTGACATTTTGTGATATCTCTGATTCTACTAAAGGCATTCACTTGAAACTTGGCACACTTGTTCACTATCAAAAAAGCAACCTATACTATCAAGGGGGGTAACTCTACATGCATTTTGTGCTTTTATCCACTATCCAGCACCAAATAGCCGAAGGAAGGCACTCGTAGGCGATGCTCTTGTTTCTGTTGTATATTGATGACTGGCGTACAAAATTATGGTTTGGTCATATCATTTCTATGTATTATAAATACGTTCAACACGTTCTGGCAGTCCTTTAACTGAAAGTCAAGCACGTCACTACACAAATTTATTCGACAAGATTCAGAGCCGCTGAAGGTAGCGCATCGGACTCTTAATTATAAGGTCCATCATTCGATTCCCGGCTGTGACAAATATTCTTTCTGATACTTGTCTCGATCTAATGGGATTAGCAGCTGGAGGTTCAGGGAGGATGTAGTGGTAGTACTGGTGTGAGAAATACTAGGAATCTACGATTATTCACCCATTTGATGGAGCCAGATGTCGAAAAGGACGAAGATCGAACCCGGGACCAATTACAAGGAATCCTACGCCTAGCCAACAGCGCTATGGCCTACGTCACTTGTTTAAAACACAAGAGAAATATGAAATAATGGCGAGGCCATTCGTGTTTGTCGAACACTTTTATCTATGAGAAAAAGTTGAGGCTTTTGCTTATGAGCCTAATAATTCAATTCCGAGTAAAATACTTCAAGATGAAGATACGATTTTTGCAACCGTACTTGTTTGAGTCGATTGTCTTTACATATACGAGAATGCAAAAAGGGATCTCCCGGACTATCCTTACAAATTGTCAGAAAATAGACCGGATCCAACAGAGGTCAACCAGGATTCGCATTTCTTGAAATGATCCAACAGCAAGGTAGCATGGTCTTTCTATATTGAGAAAAGAGCAAAGGTTTCAACCCTTGTTAGACTGCGCAGCCCGCGCAGTCTGACAAAGGTCGATCTTATGCTCTCTTCGGAAGGCTTTTTTTTCGCCTTATAGGGTCACAATAAAATACGAGTTACATGTGTTGAATCTTACCTTCCGGCGTTTGACTAGCATTTACTGTGCAGAAATAACCTCTCAAATCCGGCACAAATAGAGTTATGTTCTCTTGGCCGTCTGTGACGTTTTCCGTGGTAGGCAACATTGTTCACACAGATGTTTTGTCACCAGAATAATTCCAAAATGATTGTCACGTAAACACTTCAAATGCCCACATATATCCAAATTTTCACACGGTTTCTCATTTCTGTTGATATGAGTAAAGGATTGTTTTGGTTTCACAAAATAGAATGAAATACTTTTTCACGAATCTTTTCAAATACTATTTCGTCTCCAATTATCAAACACCATATTTCATATAATAATTCATCACTTGAAGCCTTCAACTAAACGTACGTATTTCGTTTAAGTAAATTAAACAGCAATTAAATCAACAATAATGAAAGTCTTTGACAGTTTATTTTAGTAAGCCATGCTACAAAGAATCAAAAGTGTAGACGTTCAAATTTGCAATCGTGAATGACGCTTAAACACCTTATAGTTAATCCGCTTTGGACAGATTTGAAAATCTAAGGACCTGTGCGAATATTACACTTTCTGATATGACCTCGGACGCTATAGTAAAATAAACCCATTGAAAAATTTTGATATAAAACGGGTAATATCACACTAGTGTAATAACTATGCTGAAGCCGACTTTCATGGTTAATCAAAAGCCAAAATATTACGTCATATGCATGTAATGACGTCTTTTTAAAAGTATATTTCGCGGAATATCGTGTTGTCGAAAATATTACGATCATATTATGAGCAGAATATCGAATCCGTGCCCATATTATTACGAATTTATAACAGTCATCCAAAAAACAGATAAAACATATCAGTAAGGTTTGTTCGATCCTTTTATAAATCATTCGTTTAATCCATTACCAGACGGCAACATTTAAGACCGGTCCAAATTGAAAGGAGTTGCAGACGACGATTTAAAGTTTAAGAAATTATAGATTTTTTCAACTTACTGGGTAGAAAACATTATGGAAAATGAAGAAATTGCTTGTTACAAGCAATTTCTTCATTTTACAAAATGTGTTCCGAATTGTTTTTCGTGATAGGCGTCAAAAAGCGTCATTGTGTGAGAATGGGTTGGTTCAGTTTTCTCTATTTAGTAAGAGATGGTATTTTATTTGGTACCAGTTAAGATAAGGATTTTTGCGGCTATTGCCCAGTTAAGCCCAATCTCTCTTTCACAGTTTACACCGTAGACATCTGGCGTCTTTCAGCTCGAACTGCTTTTATTTGTATTAAGTTTGTTTCTTTTGTTGTTTTTTGGTTGTTGCTGTTGTTTTTGGTTGTTTTTCACTTTTTCCGATTACTGCGATTATCTGAAATGTAAAAAAGAAAATATATGTTAACTCCCGACAATACCAAAAACATTATGACTTGAATTATTATCTTACCACACAAGGACGCTTACTGACGCTCCACAAGATATACAGCAAAGGAAAACATAGTGGGGAAATAGAGAAATTGCTTGTAACAAGCAATTCCTTTTTTTTTCTCTCACAATGTTTTTTTTTTTTTTTTTTTTTCTTTTTCTTTTTTTTTTTTTACTATTTGGAACCTCTCTAACAGTTTTAGCGAAATATAAATGTCGTCTTTCATTTTGGAGCAGTCTAAAATTTTGTCGTCTGATAATTGCTTAATAGGAAGAAAATGACAAGAAAGGGTCAAATGCTGACGAATAGAAACAGAAATCGATAGATCGCCGCTGCCGATCAAAAATTCCATTGACCAATCAAATTATATAATTTAGACCGGAAGTAAATTGAAACCTCGAACATAAGTGTAAATAGTTTTGTTGGTTTGGCGACTTAAACACGTAACTACAGCTTTAAGATAGCTGTAGTTACGGCGTTTAGGTCATCAAACAACCAAATTACTTTTGACATTATGCCTTTGACAATGTATATTTCAAAATAACATCGTTCGTTGTTTCAGTCGAGAGCATTGTCAAAGGACAGTGGGCGTGGCTGACTGCTCTTCAATTCAGAGTGAGAGAAATGTGAATACTGGTGATGCTGAAGAATTGAATGCGCTTGAATGAGGAATAACTTGTTCCGGATGATTTCTTTTTTCTTAACACTGCTTTCTCACATATGTGTGGTTAAATGACCGGTGGCGACTGTCAATCAAAGATTCAACCGACCAATCAAATCATTCATTTTGACCGGAATGGGACATTTAACTCCAACATTGGGCAACATTTATGTTAGCCAAACTTTGTTTGTTGGTGACTTAAATGCCGTAACTACAGCTAATTCAAACTTTAGTTACAGGTAACTGAGCATAAATACATGTATTTCAAAATAACGAAGTTAATATTTGAGTGGATCCTTGTCCACAATGTTTTTTCAAATTATCTTTCTTTGGGGCGTCAAAAGGCGCCATTGTATGTGAATGGATTAAATTCAATAAGGAGAGTACCTGGCGGTTTTAGGAAGTCGTTCGAGAAGAAGGTTATCCACTTCAATGGCTATCTATCCCACATAGGTCTACGATTATCGACCCATTGTTAGGAGACAAATAGTCGGAAAGGATGAGTGCCGTCGTCGGGGATCCAACACGGGACCTCTAGATTGATAGTCCGACGCGCTACCAACTGCGCTATGACGGCGGTTAATATTTGTGTTATCTTTGTATATTACAAAAATAAATAAAAAAGCATCCCCAAAACTCTGATTTAAAGTGACATGCAGGTTGTGAAGACTAATATCAGTCTACATATATGTGTACATATGTGCATGCTGATCTTTGTCTACACCTCCTACCAAAGCAGGACTATACCGGGATAAGTTTGTGATCTCTTTCGCCGTTGTCAAATAAACACCTTTTATAAAAAAAACCGTGTCTAATATTCAATCCGGTAATATTTTAATACACGCTATCAAATTATCAGTAGGATGACTGACGGATCGCGGCTATCAATCCAATTATCAATTGACCAATCAAATTATCAATTCATACCGGAATTATTTAATTGTTTGTTTCGTCTATCAAAAACGAGCTTTCCGATTGGTCGAAAAATTTAATTCATACCTCTATGAACACAATTTTGAGCACACAGCCATTTTGTATGCTTCCGCACAAAATAGTCCCATACAAAAAGGTATCAAAATTTGTACAGCTTTTGGTTTGAGGGTCGATGCTATTAAATTATAAGAAATGAAGATAATATTTTTTGTTTTCATGGAGGTATGAACCGATAAAAACTTATCACACTGTATGAATCCGCGAACCGATAAAAACTTATCACACTGTATGAATCCGCGAAGCGGATTCATACATTGTGTGATTAGTTTTTTCGGTTCATACCTCCATGAAAACAAAAAAAATTCTCTTCATCTCTTAAGAAGAACTTTGGTTGTCGATATTTATGGAAAGCATTTTTGGTGGTTTGGCGGCGTACATTTCCATACACACAGGCGTTAAGGTCACTAAAACAACATATGTTTTGTTACATGGCGCAAACTTTGGAAAATAATAAGATAACAAAAGCCAAACCTCCTATCGGATGCCAGCGACCCGTCATTATATAGCACCTCCCCTTAGTAGTATACAATCCAAATATGAAATAAACATTTATTTATCATATTAATCCACACGCAAAAGCTTGTCTTGACTTTAAGCTTTCGAACAATTCATTTCAACCAATTTCCACAAAACAGAATTTAAGACTGGTCCAAATTAAAAGAGTTTGAAGGCGACGAAACTAACTTTGTTTCAAATGAAATTGGAGGCCTCAAGCGGTAGAAAACATTGTGAAAAAAGGCGAAATTGCTTGTTACAAGCAATTTCTTCTTTTCCCAAAATGTTTTCAATAGCTATATTTCTTCGGTGCGTTAAAATGCGGGATTGTGTCGGAAAGAGATAAAAACAAAATATGAACGATGGAGAACACATTATACAACACAATGAAGCAAAGTCCGCAAAAATATACGTTGTCATTGTTATTGGGCAATCTTTGTATCAAAATACTTTTCTACAACCTTTTTCCGTTGCTCTTAAATCACTTGGGAAAAGGAAAGGAAATTTTTAAACATATGCAAACGGGCAAAAAGAAAGAAAATTGCCCGCTGCTTTTGAAATACAACTACAAGGTAAAATTTGCCCCGAGTTTTAATGAAATAAAAAATAGAAGGGAAAAAGCTTTTGTTAATCGTTTATGAATGTTTTTGTTTAAATTTTCATATGGGGTAAAACGAGACTATAATAAACAGGTGTGAAACGGTCAATTTAGAAGATTAAGGCTTACTAACCAGTGTGTGGTCAACCATTCTCACCAAGTTTATATTTCTAAAACTTTTCGGCGGTGTTCGACCGAAACCTCGTAGCTAGAGCTTAGAATAAGCTGTAGTTACGAGGTTTTGGACGAAAACCGACGCGATATTAGATTTATTAAGCTTATAATATCATACATATAATTATTGGCCACTAAAACATCGTATCTTAATTAAACTGAAGTTTTGATATTTGGTAACCTAACGGCTATTTAAGATATATAACCTTGTACAAAACGCCGGAACGCTACTTTCAGCGGTATTTCATGAATGTTAAAATGCTGAGCCCGAAATATTCCTGTTTTGGAAGGTAGTATAGACAAAGATCAGACTGCACGTATCTTAGACAAAACCTCCCACTTGTCCTTTTTTACCTAGACTTGTTTATGAAACGTTTTTGTTTGTTTTTTCGCAAAAAGAATTATCCACAATTGGTGCCTCTAGTACTTTCATTTGATTTTAATGCAATTCTTAAAAGGATTTTATTCAGCATGGGTTAAGAAGACAACGTATTATTTCATCTGTCAATCGTATAGAGGTTAATCAACTGGTTATTCCAGATATGAAAAAAATATTTCACGAGGATGCGTTGGTAGGCGTTGAAAAAACGAGTGCGCAGTACGAGTTTTTTAACGCCTTACAACGCATCCTCGTGAAATACACATGTAATTTTTTTTTTTGTATTTTTTCATATCTAGAATAAACAGTTGATTATTCTATTTATCATATACATTATTATTTTATTTTTTTATTGAAATATCGAAACCAAACTTTTTGAAAGAGAGAAGGTCTATTGAAAAAAGTGCGGATGAATACATGATTAAAGATTTATTACAGAGAGTGAAACTGAAAAGAGTTAACGTCACTCTAGTGACGATATCAAAATTTATTACAATGAGAAATCCCAAGATTTCACAGCAAGGTATATAAAAAAAAAAAAAAAAAAAACAACAACAACAACAACAACAACAAAAAAAAAAAACACACACTCATTTGTCATTTGCTATCAATACAAAAACTACTGACGAATCAAGTTTCTTATTTAGTCGAGAGCTTCCATGTTTGTTAGCAGTAAGTGTGCATAACAGTTCCATCGGTAGAATTCAAAAACGTCGTAAATACAGCTTCCATTTAGGCTGTTTTTACAACGTTTAGACCTCCAACTATTGATTTACTTTACTTTAGTGTCCGATAAACTATAATCGAAAGTCGTCTGAAAGATGCACTGTTGGAAATTCCTTTGAAGATTGATTGATTGATTGATTGATTGACTGAATGGGGTGTAACGCCACTTCAAACAGTATTTCAGTCACATCGCGGAGGCTGGAGCGCCTAACAATGGATTTCTGGTATTTCTCACACCGGTTCTACCACTACATCCTTTGCTGGCCTCAAGCTGCTATCCCACTTAGGTTTACGATTATCCACCCATTGATGAGAGACAAATTTCGGAAAGAATAAGGGCCGCCGCCGGGAATCGAATCCATGACATCCCATGATTGAAGATTAGGAGTCTGGCGTGATACCGACTGCGCTATGACGGCGGCTTCTTTTGAAAGAAACCGGCTAAAGGAAGCCGCCGTCATAGCGCAGTCGGAGAGACCCGAAAGTTGATTTTTTTAACAACAAAAAAAAAAAAAAAAACATTAAAAAACAGAGAGGTCACGCAATTAAGATAAGATAACATGTTGAAAATTGAATGTTTTATTCCAAATAATTTTCCTTGAAATTACATTTAAATACATAGTTTGCATATACCAAAAGACTGCATTTGTAATGTACCTTTAACCCTTTCCGTTTTTTTTTTTGTTTTTTTTGTTGAACATTTAAGACTTGTCCAATTTGAAAGAAGTTACAGACGACAATCTAAAGTGTGTGTAATTTGAAAAGTAACCAACCTAAAGGTTATAAAATATTGCGGGAAAAGAAGAAATTGCTTGATACAAGCAATTTATTCTTTTCCCACAATGTTTTCTCAAGTACAAAACCACAGGGATGTAAAAACAAGGGATTGTACAGGAAAGTGTTAAACGCGGACTACTTTTTCCTATGAACTGAAATCAGGGCTTTTCCGTAAAAGTGCCAATGAGGTTTGTGAGGTTTGTTTTTTTTTATAATTTTTTTTTAATAATTATCAGCGTTTTTCTTACTGACATGTTTGAAAAGGTTTATAAATCAAGGAAATTACAACAGTGTGTTTTTCTATTTGTTGCTATTGTGATCTCGAATCGTGTGTAGGTTTTTTTTTTTTTAAGTGATTGCGACCTTCGGTCTCATCTAATAGAAAAAAACCCAAACCTTCATATGATTCTTTAACATGATATAAACAAATAGAAAAACACTTCCCAATATACTGATGATAAACAGTGCCGATTTTGGACCATTTTCGTCAGTTTCCTTTAACACTCTTGCTTTAATTCAGCTGCTATCCATCTTAAGTTTATGATTATCCACCCATTGGTGAGAGACAAATGTCGAAAAGAATAAGTGCCGCCGCCGGGGATCGAACCCATGACATCCCACTATTGAAGATAAGGGTCTGATGTAGAATGATGTAGTAGTAAAACAAAACCATGTATTTGATTTTCGTCTTGTATAAAATCTGATACTGCAGTCGGTCTTCGTTCTCGAGACATGTAAAGATTTTCCTACACAGCTCGAATCCAATACAAGGTTTCGTATCACATGCATAGATACTGAATACATTTAAGCAAAATCTGACCGGAAAATGTTAAATTATTCACTTTTTTTTAATTCTATACCTCACAAGATTGACAAGGCTGAATCCAAATTACCAGTCATGGATGTCCATTAAATAGTCAATCCAACGACATTTAGACCGGACGTGAACTTTTTCGGACATTGGCTGTAATCTGTGTGAAGCATTTTGTTGGTTTGGCGGCTTAAACGTCGTAACTGCATCTTATTACGACGTTTAGGTCGCCAACCAATATTATTATTATTATTTTTATTGTAGCATGTTGCTGGCCTGAAACAAGTAAAATTTACCAAACTTATAAAGTCTCTGTTTTGACAGGTTTTGCCCCGCTTTTGTTCATTTTGTACTACAGAATGTCGTCTAAGTTGGAGCAAAGACACTGGTTTCATCATCATTTGGCCATGTGATTCACGTGTGAATTGGAGCGCTATTAAATATTTTGACACATTCTGTTTCTAGCAATAAAATGTAAATAAAAATAGCTTTTCTAGTAAGATCGACTGATCGTAAACAACACCAACAACGAAAAGTAATACGTATCATAAAAATGATTAGAAATAATTATTATATTAAACCAATCTTACACTAAAAACAACTATTATGACCTTACATGCCTTCAAAAATTACATGATTCGATTAACTACTTTTTAATTAAACACACCAAAACATATCTAAACGCAAAGAGAAAAAATCAAAAGATGAAAATTAAAGTTAAACAATATTCAGAAACTATCTAATATTTTAGAAAGGTTCTTGATAAATAAACATAGAAACCATTACATAATTACTGTAATTCGATTTAATCCACTCTAAAATTGTCTGTAAAACAAAGTTATCACCCTCCGTCCACCACTGCACTAATCAAGTGTCACTGTCTTGAATAATGCATTAATCGAATGATACCTTCTATAACAGTATCTTAGAGAACTAGCAGGACTCTATATACTAACGTCCTTTTGTCGATACGACATCACAAGAAACAGCTATTGGGGTGACACGTTTAGGTACCAGCGAACTTATTACAGAGGATTTATTGAGAAAAAAAGGGGTAATGATGGGGTAATGATAATCTAAAGTCGCTATTTTTCATCAAAACCATAAAGTTGTGGGCACTGTTTAGAATCATGACTGCTGACGAAAAGATTACGGTGAGTATTCATTATGATGAATTTGACGCCTCGGCATCCGAATGGGAAGATTCTTTACTTTTGATCTGGGAGTTATTTGTTAGAACCTCACCCTCATCGGGCTTGTTTTATTCTTAATGCAAGCCCAAGCCTTCTATGATGTAAGGTTTGGAAACATTCGGTTTAAATAATTACCCAGCGAACCTATCAAAGCTTAAAGTTGAACAAAGGCATGAATATTCATTTGATCGACATGTCTCTTTATTTTTTAAAAACAAAATTATTAACCCTTCTAAATTATGAGTTCTGCCCGGATATTTAATACTTGTATGTCATTCGGGTAAAGATCACTCGAATCTTTTATGTTTTAAATAAAAGCTAAACCCTTTTGGTATATTTTTCTTAAATGATGTCACTAACTTTGAACAAGTTTTAAGAGCCTCTCCTTCCTGAGTATTCTGCTGGAGATAGTTTAAACCTATTTATTTTACAACGATTGGGAAACAAGGTCTTCCAACTTAGATTAATATAATCTCGATTATGGAAAATGCACCAGTACTCGCGCCGAAAGTGAGAGCCGATGATAGAACCAAGATCGATAGCCGCTCCCGGGAATCGAACTCAGGACCTCTTGATCGGGAAGCCGACGCTCTACCTCTCGTCCACGGACACCACCACATGATAAAGAGTTAGAGATAATGAGTTACTTGGATTAAAGCCGTGATTTTGCGTTGCTGTGATTTTATACTTGGAAAACATTGTGGAAATTTTGCGTTGCTGTGATTTTATACTTGGAAAAACATTGTGGAAAGGTCAGAAATTGCTTGTAACAAGCAATTTCTCCTTTTCCCACAATATTTTCTACCATATAGGATTGTTTCATGTCAAATTGCATCCAATTTTCATTGTCGTCTGCAACCCCTTTCATTTTGGACTAGTCTGAAATTTCAAAATTTGATTTGAACTCCGCACGATTCCTGCTATCTACAGCTTCCTTATTGATTAATCGCAGCCATCAATCAAGGAATATATCAACCAATCAAATTATTTATTCAATCCGGACCTGATCTTTCGACTGCTACATTTGCCGCCACTTTTGTTAACCTTTTAAAATGGTTTTGCGACTTAAACGTCATTACTACAGCTTATTGAAGCTGTAGTTACGACGTTCCGGTCGACAACCAACCATTTTATTTTTAGTTACATGCTACTGGCCATAAAATTTGTAAAATAACACTGTTAAAAATCGGAGCAGAACTTCCTGTCGCAGTTAATGGGCGGAGCTTAGGGAGTCAGTGGGCGGAGCCAGCGATTGGTCAATTGACCAATTGCGGATGACAATCAAGAAATCAATTGACCAATCAAGTCATTCAACCAGCCTGGCATTGAGGTTTGAACTCCAACATTGACCGCCATTTTTGTTCAGCTTTATTGTTAGTTCGGAAACTTAAACGTTGTAGCTAAAGCTCAATTATGTGGTAGTTACAACGTTTATGTCTCGAACCAACCGTTTTACTTTTTGTTACATGTTACTGATCATAAATTTTGCAAAATAACACAGTTTCGTGTCCAATTGGAACTTACTGTCAGAGTTCAGTGGGCGTGGCCAGCGATCCGTCAATCAATGTTGGTGTTCAAAATCCCCCTTCGGTCTAAATGAATGATTTGATTGGACGATTGATTCTTTGATTGACAGTCAGGTTTCTTCAAATCACCGGTGCATCGCAAATAATGTTAAAGGTAAATTAACCCTTGTCATGCTGAATATAATCATGTTTAGAATTGCAATAAAATCAAAGTACTGAAATCTCCTCCGGAGGACAATATTCTTTTGAAAATTGATTTTATGAACAATTCTGGCTACAATGGGGTAAGCAGATGATGTAGACAAAGATAAGCCTTCACATACGTGCAGGCTGATCTTTGTCTACACCTCCTTCCCAAACAGGACCATTCCGGGATCAGCATGGCACGGGTTAAACAATTTATTTCGTCTAAATGAATGGAAAAGCAACCAGTTCTTGCTGGAAAATGTATTCTGGGAAAACTTCCAAATGACCAAATCGAAAAGCAGACAGAAATAATGACCGGATCAAACGCAGGGATGACATGGGCTATTTATGAAATGATAAGTGGTGATATGAATCAAATGAGATTGTTAGGGCATTCAATAACATGAAGCTCGCAAATCCGAGACCATACGATGGTCAGCTCGTCGTCGGCGTCTGCGTCATGAGCGTCGTCGTCCGAAAACTGTGACATTCTATTATATCTCTGGTATTATTAAGCGCATTCACTTGAAAGTCGGAATTTTTGTTTTATTACAAAAGAGCACTCTATAACAACAAGGAGGATAACTCTAAACGCTTTTTGGAATGAAATATACCCTTTTTCGACATAGAAGTTTTTAACCCACTATAAAGCACTATAATGAACTGTCATGCGGTGCTCTTATAAAGACAGCTAAATAACATGATTCATAATTGATTCGAAATACCACAGAACTTTTAATTGGGTTGAAGACAATTCTTAAACACGGAAAAAACAAGGAAATTTATTTTCTATTGTCAGCGAAATGAAAATTCAACATATGATAATATACATGTACCACAAAAGGTCAATATACACCCTTATAATCAAAGAAATTATTTGTGATCAAAGAAATGATGGATCGCTGGCCACGCCCACTGTCCTCCAACATGGCAGTTCGTTCTAGGTAATTAAGGGCATTGCTTTTGTGACCACGTGGTTAGGGTCAAAATGCAAACCCGACAAAAATGCTCGACACGAATCTCCGAGTTCAAAGTTCTCTCCCGCCAAGCCAACAAATATGATTCACCAAATGGCGGCCAACGTTGGAGTTCAAACTTACCTTCCTGTCTGAATGAATGATTTTATTTGTCAATCGATTCTTTGATTGACAGCGGCGATCCGTCGATTGATCAAAGGCGGCCGTCAATCAAGGAATCAATTGATCAATCAAATCATTCATTTAGACTAGAAGTTCAGCTTGAACTCCAAACATTGGCCGCCATTTTGGTGCTTCATTTTTGTTGGTTTGGCGGCTTAAACGTCGTAACTACAGCTTATTCAAGCTGTAGTTACGACGTTTAGGTCGCCAAAAAAACTTTTCTAATTATTCGTAATAAGCTACAGTTCATAAAAATCGAAGCGGAACTTTCTGTTCGGAGTCAATGGGCGGGGCCAAGAAAGTTAGTGGGCGGGGCCAGCGATTGGTATCATATTGATAACATTCACTAGAGCTTAGTCGAGGCAGGATTGACAGTTCTGAAGTTAATAATATTCTAACATTCAGAAACAATGCAAAAAGCTTCACTCCGCTAGAACGAACTTAAAGTCAGAGATTTTAGGAATGATATCATTTCCTATTTAGTGTTGGAGTTAATCGATAAATGATTACCCTCAGGAAGAAGAAATATATCGCTTGAAAATGGTATCGTAGACGCATTTTTGCTGTAACATGACAAAGGCTCGGAGAAAAGGCTTTGGCAAAGTGAACTCTGCATTACTTTTACAGTCATTGTGGATTAAATAGAGTATCAAATGAACCGTTGCTTCAAATTGACAGATAGCTGAGCCCGCACACTAAGTTCTGTTGGGAAATTTGACTTGGATGTTTCAGGCGTTAATTAAATTTTATGGTCATTAGAATATAACGAGTTAGCCGTATCTATACAGCTTGAATATGTAATTAAGACAATTAAGACGATTAAGTTGCCAAATCAACAAAAATTCTTATAACAGATATCGGCCAATGTTGGAGTTCATAGTTCAGTTTCGGTCTAAATGAAATATTTGAATGGTAGATTGATTCTATGGTTTACAGCCACGATTTGTGAATTCCCAATAACTTCATGCCTGTTACAATCGCAAACAACGAGCAATCTGCCCAAGCACATACGACATTAAAATTATAAGCCGATCTGTATCTACAAATGAAACAGAGAAGAACATGATCAATCTGTGCAGATACACAAGCTTTTTCTCAGTCTTTACTTGGCGCACAGTGTAAATTTGTCGGACATGCCACGCACATTATCAAATATATTAATGGCTAAGACTCTCAATCGAATGCAAAGCAGAAGAAAATATGAGATTGCCAAATTTGCATACTCTTATAATAAGAGAAAAGCCAATCTATGCATAGATGTAATACAGATACGTCCTTTGGCTGCGATATAACGATAACAAAAAGTTAATTACCGAGAAAGGTCCCACGAATTTGTAGTATCGCGTTCGTAAACGAGCGTACAATTTTATGTTATACTGAGCTGGTCGTCGTTTAACAGAAAAGGGGTTATTTCGTGGCCATGCGGTTACGATAAAACTAAGGCAAATCTTAAGCATTTTGCTAAAAATTGTGCAAGCTTTGCTTAAGACGTAAGAATGTTCTTTTCGTAACTCTTTATTCTAGGATACATAAGAACTCGGATACCAATCTTATGCACGCACCTGCCAGGAAAGAATGTACCGACCGTGAAAAAAAAGTATATATATATATAGGAAATCGGGCGAAATGAGCGTGACTTTCCGAGGTGTTCTCAACTGGACACTAAAAATGCATATGTGCATTCTACTTACAAATTAGCGTCTCCGTTTGGATCATTCAAATACTTCATATCAAGACCAACCAATTCAATAGCAGAATGAACCACCGTTATAGCGCAGTCGATGACGCGTCAGACTCCTAATCTTCAATAACGGGATGTCATGGGTTCGATCCCCGGCGGCGGCATATATCCTTTCTGACATTTGTCTCCCACCAATTGGTTTTTAATCCTAAACCTAAGTGGGATAGCAGCTGGAGGCTAGGAAAGGATGTAGTGGTACTACTGGTGTGAGAAATACCAGGAATCCATTGGTAGGTGCTCCAGTCGCCGCGATATGACTGAAATACTGTCAAAAGCGGCGTTAAACCCCATTCAATCAATCAATCAATCAATTAATCTCTTTTACCATTCTGATTACGTTTATTCACATTATGACGTCACCAACAGAATGAAAATGACGACATCTTACATTGCCTTTTATGGAACCGTATTTGACACTCTAGATACGGATTTTTCTGACGTGTCCCAATTTATCTATGTGAATGTGTATATTTTACTAGAAATAATTATAGGTGTAATTTATGTACCAAGTATAAACATCGTATATTTAAAAAAATATATTGTTTAAACTAGTTCAGGACGAAACGAGCGTTTTAAATGAATAATTACCTATTTTTTTATTAGAGATTCCCCCCGACCAATCAGATCTTTCAAAATCCAGGTATCCAAAAAAACCGCGGAATGTTTTGAGCGGTGGAAAAGAAACTGTAGAATGTTATTTACGATTTGGGTGAGTTAAGCTGAATGATATGAATGGAAGGGTCAACGAGAGATTTGAATGAAATCGCATGGAATAAGCATCAATTTTATGATGGTGTTAATTGTACGCGAAACACTTTTACGACAGAGTCTGTGACGAAGGTTTAGGAAAACGACACTCCGTTAAAAATCATATACATGTATACATGAATATTGTCGGTTTGATACCACTATGTCGTAAAACAGCTAGAATAAAGATGTATTTACGACATCTCAGTCGCCCACCGACGATATCTGACGTAGTACGTACCCGTACGTCTGACGTAGCCCGTTGTTAAAAAACTAATGAAACCCGTACGTTTGACGTAGCCAATGTTAGAAAATGTGAAACCCGCACGACTGATATAGCCAATTGTTTAAAAATGTGTTACCCGTTTGTCTGTCGTAGGCCGCTATTAAAAAAACCACTTACCCCTTCGTCTGACTCTGAGACTATTGTTAAAAACACGACTGAGCTGGTCTCTATATTAAAACAAATAGAATAGTTATCACACAATTTACGGATCGCTTGACCCGCTCTCTGAGCTCCATCGGGAAGTTCTACCTCGATATTAGACGGCGGTATATTCCCAAAACCTATGGTCAGTAGTATGTAACACAAAAGGAAAATGGTTGGTCGGCGACTCAAACGTGGTAACCATAGCTTCAATAAGTTGTGGTTATGACGATTAAGTCACCGAATCAACACAAATGGCCTCTATATCAAACTAGAATAAAAGAAAAGTTATCACAAATTTTTTGGGATCGCTTGACCCGCACTCTGAGCTCCATCAGGAAGTTCCACCTCGATATTAGACGGCGGTATTCCCAAAACCTATGGTCAGTAGTATGTAACACAGAGGGAAAATGGTTAGTCGGCGACTCAAACGTCGTAACCACAGCTTGAATAAGATGTGGTTATGACGATAAAGTCGCCGAACCAACACAAATGGCCTCTTTATCAAACTAGAATAAAAGAATAGTTGTCACAAAATTTACGGATCGCTAGACCCGCCCACTGAGCTCCACAAGGAAGTTCCACCTCGTTATAAGACGGCGGTATATTCCCAAAACCTATGGTCAGTAGTATGTAACACAAAAGGAAAATGGTTTGTCGGCGACTCAAACGTCGTAACTACAGCTTCAATAAGCTGTGGTTATGACGATTAAGTCACCGAATCAACACAAATGGCCTCTATATCAAACTAGAATAAAGGAATTGTTGTCACACAATTTACGGATCGCTTGACCCGCCCTCTGAGCTCCAACAGGAAATTCCACCTCGATATAAGACGGCGGTATTAGGAAAAACTATCCTCAGTAGTATGTAACACAGAGGGAAAATGGTTTGTCGGCGACTCAAACGTCGTAACCAAGGCTTGAATAAGATGTGGTTATGACGATTAAGTCGCCGAACCAACACAAATGGCCTCTATATATTAAACCAGACTAATAGAATATTTGTCACACAATTTACGGATCGCTTGACCAACTCTCTGAGCTCCAACAGGAAGTTCTACCTCGATATTAGACGGCGGGATTTTCCCAAAATCTATGGTCAGTAGTATGTAACACAAAAGGAAAATGGTTGGTCGGCGACTCAAACGTGGTAACCATAGCTTCAATAAGCTGTGGTTAAGACGATTAAGTCGCCGAACCAACACAAATGCTTCATATAAACGTCGAAACAATGCTCAAAGTTCACATCTAATCCAAACGATCAATTTGATTGGACAGTTGTTTCTTTTATGTGTGGGCGGGGGAGGTAACTTTTGAACTTTTAGATTTTACGTGGAGAAACTTATGACAATATAAACCTGTAAAAATTATATGGGGAAGCAAGCCGCCGTATTCCCTGTTCCTACGGGTCTTCATACGATCTCGTTACATGTATTTATACATCTTTAATCAATTGTTTTTAGGATAGAAATCTTAAATTCATTCTCTATCATGAACGCACTTCGCCTTCTATAATCAATTTCCTGAACACGAATGATAGCGCTGCAAGGCATCGAATGCGAAACAAAATAGCATAGCCTTACATCTCCTAAGTTCACAATTAATGACGTATATTGGTGTTGCTTTCCGACCCCAGGCGAAACGTAACGCATGGCTTGATTAGATGTCGTGTTGGTTTTCCCAGTAATTAAGATATTCCTGTAGTATTAAAGGATCAACAAAGAACATATGGAACTAGGGCAAACAACGCAATAAAGAACTATTTTTTGCTAATTGAAATCTGGTATATTTGTTTGTTTGCTTCTCCCACTTTGGATTAAATTACCTTGATTTAAAATAGTGTGTATCAATGAACAGATTGTTACTGCAGTCGAAAAATGAATCGACCAATCAAATCTATTTAGACCGTAGTAAACTCCGACAGTTAGTCATTTATGTGAAGCATTGTTGTTGTTTCCCCCCCCCTCTGTCGCCCACTCTCTCTCTTTGTCTCTCTCTCTTATTGGATCATGTTTCTGAGCCGAGACAAGTTAGCTCAGTTGATATGAACACGCAGTGCTGTCCATCCTTGGTTCGTAGGTTCGAATGCATGTTCGACCAAAATTCTTTCCCATTCTCGGCAAGTCATCACGACATGGTAATTTTTTCTCAACAAAGCGCGATTAATAAGTAGTATGCCTTAGTGGTGAGAGCAGCTGGTGACTTGGATCGAATGATCTGGTTGTAGTGTTTGGAGAAACGCCAGAGTGCAGTGGTTAGGTAGACCAGCAGCTGTTATAAAACTGAATTACTGTTGAAAGTGACAGTAAACCAAATACAACCAATCGAAAAAGCCTTTGTTTCTCAGGTTCGAAAAAATGATTTTTAAAGATACAAGAACGAATTCAGCAAAAAAGAAAAAGCAATTTCATATCACTTGATATCGTATGAGATAAGATGAACTTACACTCATCCCGATTAAAAAAGTTATTGAGTTCCCAAAGCTACATTGATAAGGTCCTTAGTCTAGACTCAGTTAAGATCAGCATGTCTCTTAGAAAAACACAAAGAAGATTTTCTTTTCTTCCAGAAAGATAACCTAACCCATAACCACACAATTCTAATCTTTGACGCCTTGAAGTGATAAAGTCATAGAAAACTTTGTGGGTATAGAAGAAATTTCTTGTAACAAGCAATTTCCTCTTTTCCCAAAATGATTTCTGTCTTATTTGGCACCTATTCTTCATCTTAAGCACACACGGAAACAACTTTCACTTCTTTCAATTTGGACCGATCTAAATTTTTGTCGTCTGGTAAAAGGGTTAACTCATCCTGTGTAGTCCGGACGCTTTCATAAAGCGTCGATAGATATCGAATAGCCAAATTGATCATTTTAAGAATATTCATATAAGCACGTGCGTGACAATTTCAGCCATTTCACATCTGCGTGAAGTGTAGGTACACCGCTGCCTAGATAGCAGCCTGAGGACATTTTAAAATACTCTCTGGTTGTCTAAAGCAACTTTGGATCAATATCCGTCTACATAACGCATGATGAAGACTCTGATCGGACTGTTCGGATGTAAAGGTTGATCCGAGTCTTTAGCTGGCGCACATGGGTAATGGTTGGAAATGGCGCGTACAGGCTCGTGTGAAATCTATTAATCCTTTCATGTTCAATCCCTGGTTTTTCCGTCACTTGGATTTTATACTTGAGAAAACATTGTGGAAAAAGAAGAAATGGCTAGTCACAAGCATTTTTTTTTACTTTTCTACAATATTTTCTATTCTACTGAATTATTATTTTTCAAACTTTAAATTGAAGCCTACAAAACCTTTGAATTTGGACAGGTCTAAATAATCATAAAATGGGAAAGGGTTATAGGACAAAAATTGCTTCAACCATTACCCAACGACAAAATTTTAGACTGGTCCCAACTCAAAGAAGTTGTGGACAACAATTTTTGTCAGTGAATTTTTCAAAATCTTTGTCTTTTTGGATAGAAATCATTGTGGGTAATGAAAAATTGCATATGACAAACAATTTCTTCTTTTACTACATAGTTTTTTTTTTTTTTTTTTTTTTTTAGTTTTCACACGATAAATTGCAATGAAGATGAATAATTTGTGCACAGTTCGATAATTAAAACCCTTTGAGAAATGGAAAAAACTGCTCGTATACCCCATATTCCCACTCAGTGACGCTTTTAGACGCACCAAAGAAAAAAAGCTTTGGAAAACATTGTGGAAAATGAAGAAATTGCTCGTTACAAGCAATTTCTTCATTTCAAACAATGGTTTCTACACAGAAAGTATAAAAAAAAACAAAATTTCATAAACTTGAAATTGTCGTCTGCAACTTCTTTCAATTTGGGCCAATATGATGAGAGGATCAATTTTAATTGTTATATTCTTTATCTACATTACACGAGGATTTGAATGAGTCATATTTTATGTGAAACTGAAGTAGGGCCATTTTTACCAGTTACTGAACCTAGCCCTTTGCCATCTGGTAAAGGGATAAAAGCATTTTCTTATTTTCAACAATTTCATACCAAGTTATTTTAATTTTTTTTGAGTTGTAATTTGTGTTCATATGGTAATGGGTTAAAGTGACGTTGAAAATACCTTGCTAGCGATAACTTAACCCTTTCATGTCTTTGGAAATTTTAGACTGGTCCAAATTGAAAGAGGTTGCAAATGACAACGATAATTTGATGCAATTTGAAATGAAACCATCCTATGTGGTAGAAAATATTGTGGAAAAAGATGAAATTGCTTGTTAAAAGCAATTTATTCTTTTTCCGCAATATTTTCTCAGATATAAAATCACAGCCACGTAAAATCCCGTATTTGTGCGGGAAAGGGTTAAGCAATGATCATCCAAACTCAAAAATTCTAAACGAATATTAATTTTTCTGAAACACACAACTCGGCATCCCTGCCAATCATTTGAATACTTAAACTATTCTTGGGATTTTTATTTTATACCCTTTGCCATTAATGTGCCACTAAATCACAGCTAAAAGAATAATTGGTGTGCTAGATTTAATTGGCAATATACATTTTTTTTCTATCTTTTAAAAGTACAAAAGAAAACCTATCAGTTAGTTTGTTTGCTTTTTCTGTTTTGTTTTGTGTGTGGGCTTTTTTCCTTAGTGATTTTCCTATTTATTGTCGCGTATATTCCACGCATATACTTCACGCAAGAGCAACATTTTGCGTTTTCGGAAGATTATAATGGTTCGAATTTTTGCAAAGGTTTCCAGAGAACATTTTATCTAAGAAGTAAATTCCACATGTATTCGGGCCTTCTCTGATGGGAGGGCGTAGATGAAGAGAAAACAGACATGGCTTTGAAAACGCAAATTGACTTTAAATATTAAGCCTAAACTGCGATGACAGCTAATTCACGCGAATGCGGTTGCACATGCGCACTAACAACCCAAAACCTATACTGTGTTGGTCTTTCTTATACACACCAAATTACACTGACATAATGGTGTTATTATTCTTTTGTTCTTATGTAGAAAGAATAAATAAAATATACTCACTTGCACTATAGAACTTAAGCGATTCAAACTGTGGTGGTCTTTCTTATACACAGCAAATTACACTGACATAATGGTGTTATTATTCTTTTGTTCTTATATAGAAATAATAACTAAAATATATTCACTTGCACTTACACCCGTGATATAGAACTCAAGCGATTTAAACATACGGGCATTTGATTCATTGAGATTTCTTCAAAAATTAGTTTCGTATTCTTAAAACAATATCTATTTTAAGAAATCCTAATTGTATATATATATATTCGCACCCACACCGATACGGCAACGTCATCTAGCCCTGAACGAAGTCCATACACACTGCGCTGGGTGTCGCGGTAGCGCAGTTGGTAAGGACGCCTGATATTGCAGGACTAAGCGACGTTGCTGCATCGGCGTGGGCTCGAATTCTTGTCAAAGTTCCTTCGGAGAGATAGGAGGTAATCACGCGATTTGTACAGAACGTGTACAGATAACCCTTTCCGGTACAAAACCGGAACTTAACGTCGCTGTAGTTTTATAATTGAGAAAATATTGTGGAAAAAGCAAATTCTCCTTTCCCCACAATATGTTCTACTACATAGTATAGTTTCATTTCAAATTCTATCATTTCTTTATTGTTGTCTGCAACCTCTTTCAGTTAGGACCAATCTACAATTAAAAAAAAAGAGGGAGTTAAACATGAATTTATCGCTCATAGGATGATTTTATTATTATTATTATTATTATTTCTATTTTTATTATTATTATTACAAATTGCTCATTCACCATTCCATTCATTCCGTGAGAATAATTCACTCAAGTTGACCATCACTTCGTTCACATTCTGTTATTAAATTGGTTTGTCTGGTTAGGATGTACTTAAATGATCCAAACGGATAGTAGATAACAGAACAGAACAGAACAATCATTTTAATAGAAGTGTACCTAGTACATAGTCACACTTTCATTACATGATATAATACAGTTCAAGGTCATAAACGCATCCCCCGCAATCTCCATACTCTTCTGCTATCATACTCTCTTTCGGCTCTCTCTAACCCTTTCTCTCCCCCTTTCTCGCTCTTCCTACCACCTCTTATTTTCATCATATTTGATCATAAGTAACAGTTTTATTTAATGATATTAATGATAATAATAATAAAAGTTATCTATTTTCAGAAATAAGCGTTAGGCTTTCAGAGGATGGCACTACTTTTACACAATATACATGCTAAAGTCAGGATATATTATGAACAATAATGCCACATTTAATGGAAATCGCTGTTTCGCCTCTACAACATCACAAACAAACTACTTTTAAGGAGATGTAGTTAAGAGGTCACAGAAGGAAAACAACAATCTAATTAATTAAAGTTCTTGAAAACAATATACAATATATGCGTATTTAGTGTCCATTTGAAAACACCTCGGAAATCCACGCTAATTTTTCTTTCACATTCAATTATATAGATAACTTCATTCCATTCCAGTATCATTTCAAAATTCCCCTCTCTATTAATTTCTCTAACCTTATAGGCTCTACCGGTAATACAAATATTTAAAAAAAGGGCTAAAATAGGGTTCCAACCAGATTAAAGAAGGTGGATAATTTTGGAATGATTTCACTGTCGTATAAACACTTTTGTCCATGTAACGTTTAACAAATTATCAAACGCCAAAAAATGTGGAGTGGTCTAAATTGAACAAAGTTGAAAAAAAAACAACATTTGCTTATTTGGTAGAAAACATTGGGCAATGTATTAACAAAGCATTTTTCTTGTGGATCGTAAAAAAGCCGGAATATGTGAAAACGGTTTAAAGATTTTGAACGCAGACTGAAAATCGACCAAAGTCAGCCTACGTAAAACGATCTATGATTTTTGCGATTTCCTGGCCGGTCCTTTAATTTATGACAAGTCGAAATTCATGGCGTGATGAAAAAGATAGCTAGCAGGTTGGCTCCGTGTTTTTAAGGACTCTAATTGGGCTATATTTAGTTTCGTCTAGAAATCATAAATATGAGAGACAATAAAACATAACCAATTTACTGCAAATTAGTACCGAGGCAAAATCTATTTTCGGCATGCGGTAGTTTTAACGTTATACGTTATTCAACACTTTGATTTTGGTTTCGCCTTTCGAAATTCTTGCATGTTGATTGGATAAAAATTTCGTTTCGTGCCTCCATGAAAACAATTGAAGGATCGTGTTTATCAATCAAAAAATAATTAGACCAATTAAGTTAATTTTGGACTGGTCCAAATTCAAACGAGTTGCACACAACACAATTCAAAGTTTATGAAAATTTTCGTTTCATGCCTTCATTAAAACAAATGACGGATCGTGTTTATCAATCAAAAACTAGTTATATCAATTAAGTTATACGTTTAGACTGGAATGGGGCTTTGCATTTTAAAATTTGCCGACATGAATGTTAGTTTGGCGTCTTAAATCATTTCCAAACGACAAAACTTTGGACTGGTCCAAATTCAAACGAGTTGCACACGAAACAATTCAAGGTTTAAGAAATTTTCGATTCTTTCAACGCTTTCCGTTGAAAAAAATGTGAAAAATGTTAAAAGAGTGTACGGAATTATTTCGATTAGTACACTCGAAATATTTCTATAAAGGACTGTCTCAAACTGGTCATTTTTTGGCTGATTTGATACATTTGAGATTAAATCATTAAAACTGAAGAGAGCACGACGTACACAAGGTGAGCTTTTGTGGTCGTCCTGTGAGTCGTCCGTTGTACGTTGGAAGTCGTCAACAATTCTTTAAAAAAATTCTCCTCTGTGTCAATTGGGTCAATTTCAACCAAACTTGCACGGAATGTTCCTTGGTGACCATTCTTAAACAATTTCGTAAAATTTTGTTTCGTGAAAAAAGGGACGTAGCAAGGCCGGGCGTATCAGACTTGGAAAAATCATAAAACGGTTCCTTAAAAATCTTCTCCTAAACTCCTGGGCCAATTTGGGTCAAATTTGTCAAAACTATTCCTTGGTGGTCCTTTTCGAAACTTGTTCCTGGATTTTTGATTAGTGATAAAAAGTGGGCGCGGATAATAGGGCTTAAAAGACTTAAAAGAAATTCTGAAAAAAATCTTTAAAAATCTTCTCCTCCTAAACTACATGGGCTACTTTCAACCAAACTCTGCAGGAATGTTGCTTTTGTGTCCTTTTTTGAAAACTTCTTCGTGAAATTTAGATTCGCAAAAAAGGGACATGGCGGCCTGGTTTAGCTGACTTAGAGAAATCATGAAATAATTCTTTCAAAAGTTTCTATTCCTAAACCATTAGTTCAATTTGGACTAAACTTGACAAGAATTTTCCTGGGATGAGCCTTTTCTAAAAAACCTTGTTGATGTAAATTTGCTTTTCATAAGAATTTAGACGTGGTAGGCTTGGCTTATCAGCCCTAAGAAAATAATAGAATAATTATCTAAAGTTTTCTTCTTAACCACTGGGATAATTTGGACTAAACTTGGCAGGAAAGTTCCCTTGGTGATTTTTTTTCAAAACTTGTTCATCAACTTTTGATTTGCACAAAAATTGGTGAGAGACAAATAGTCGGAAAGGATGAGTGCCGCCGTCGGGAATCGAACCCGGGACCTCTAGATTGACAGTTGGTAGCGCGTCGGACTGTCAATCTAGAGGTCCCGGGTTCGATTCCTGACGGCGGCACTCACACCCTTTCCGACTATTTGTCTCTCACCAATGGGTCGATAATCGTAGACCTATGTGGGATAGCAGCTTGAGGCTAGGAAAGATTGTAATGGTAGTACTAGTTTGAGAAATACCAGGATTCCATTGTATAGGTGCTCCAGCCGCCGCGATATAACTGAAAGATTGTTGAAAGCGGAGTAAAACCCCATTCAAACAAACAAACAAACAAAAATGTGGGCGTTGCGGGGCTGGCCGTATCAGACTTAGATGGCTCATTCTCAGGCGAGTGACTTAGGGCAATTTTGGCACTCTTGTTTGGTGTTGTTTTCAATGATGTATGGAATTATAATCTTAATTACAATTCTGTACGAAGCCGCTTCGAAATAACATACAATAGAGTTAGGTTTCTAATTTGATACCTAAGTGAAAACAAAAAACATTCGCTTCAACTCTTAAAAGATTTACTGTTACTGTATTTATCAAAATTCGCGAATTCTAATAGCCCGATAACTTTCATGCGTATCTTCGTGGAAAAAGAAAATGAAAACATAGTAGTTTTATTTTAAAAAGCTCATATTAGTTAAATCCTTACTTGTTTAACCTCTGAAATAAAATTATTAGAATTTTTAAGAAATTATCATACTTTATTTGTTTATTTTAATGAAATCAAAAACCTAGTTGCACGTCTTCGAGACCTCGCATCGCGGACAATCCAACCTATGTATTTAGAATAATCGGCGTTCGTCTGGATATAGATATGAATTCAGTAACAACCTTTCTAAAGCCTATTATACATATGAAACTTTACTTTCCGCGCAAAGCCCAATAAGCTGCACCGTCTCACAACCCTCCGGTTGTGACATTGAACCCTGGCTTGGCCAACATTCTTTTGGAATTTTACGAAATTCTACTCGATTTTCGTCAATTTTCTTTTACCATTGAGCGATTGAATAGAAGTATTTCTGGTAAGGACGAGCGGCTGGTGGCTCGGATAAAATGTGATGGTACACTTGTACTGGTGTGTGAAATGACGAGAAGTCATGGTAAGGTGCACAAGCTGCAACGATATTACCGAAATAATATTTTGTATGATGTATAAATACCATACGATATTAACTCTCCGCATCTGCATCTTTACTGTTGCATATTCGGGTTTCACTTTAGACCCTTCTTTTTCAAGACGTATTGGACTGTGTGATTCATTTCAAACAATTCAGTGCTTTTATGGCTAGGTATAGCATGCACGATAACAAGCAATTTCTTCATTTGACACAACTTTTTCAACCTCAAAAGACAGCGAAATTTAAAATTCTATCAACTGAAAATTGTTGTCTGCAAAATCGTTCAATTAGGACGAGTCTAAAATTTTGTCGTATGGTAATAGCAGCTTCTGGTTATTTGCAACAAAAAGTCTTGACAAATTGGACTGGCAATTAAAAGGATTCCATTATATAATATATGACTGCTTTTACAATAAGAGGTTTGTTATTAAACTAACTGTAACCCTTTACTGTTTTTAGTAAATCCCTGTTTTTTAGGTCCCTGTGTTTTTATACTTAGGAAAACTTTGTGAGAAAAGAAGAAATTGCTTGTTACAAGCAATTTCTTATTTTCCCCCAAATGTTTCCTACCTAACTGATTGGTTATTTTCAAATAAAATTAACTTTGGATTGTTGTCTGCAAAACCTTTGAAATGGACAGGTCGAAATTTCTGAAAGCACAGTATAGAGGGTTAAGCTTGGTTTATCCGTGTGGAAAAACCATATGTATTTCTTTTGTCAGGTTTTCGTCTGCGTCGACGTCGTCGTCCGAAAACGTTGACATTTGGTGATATCCCAGGTTTAATTGAACAAATTCACTAAAATTTGGAATATATATTCAGTGTCAAAATATCAGCCTCTTCCAACAAATTGGATAATCTTAAAATCATTTTTAACGAATTATGGCCCTTTTACGACTTCGAAATTGAAAAATCGCGGCTGTCAATCAAAATAACCAGTCGAATAATGAAATCGTTTTTCCAGACCAGAAATGAGTTTTTAACTCCAAAATTTGCCGCCATTTTTGTTCAGCTTTTTTGTTGGTTTGGCGACTTAACCTAATAGAAGCGGTAGTTACGACGTTTAAATCGCCAATCAAATATTCTATTTTTTTACATGCTACTAGCCATAAATTTTGCCAAAAAAAAAAAAAAAAACACACAAAAAACCGCTGTTTCAATTCGAAGGGGGACTTCCTGTTGAATCAATGGGCGTTACCAACGCAGTAAGTGGGCGGGCCAGCGATTGGTCAATTGTATCTGTTTTCAAGTACTTGAAGAGCCCCTGTACTCTTATTGTGAGAATTTCTTGTCCTATTTTGGTTTTATTGTTTTGGTATAGCACATAACCTCGTCTTGAATTTCGCTTCATCGACCAGATATCGAGTTGCAGGAACAATAAAATTTCTTGAGATTAGATGCAAATGTGGGTGATTTATAAAGCGTCTGGATCTTGAATTGAAAAATATTAGTTTTTGTATGGAGACGTTTGCTTAAATCATTTCACAATCTGTTGAAAATTCCGAGGTTTTTCTTTATGTTCGGGAGCGCAAGTGCGCGTGTATGTGTGTGCGTGCGTGCGTTCGCACGTGCATGTATGTGTATGTGTGCGTTTACTCAACACAGTTTTCCTCAAAAATTGAATAATTGATTTCCAATGAAGCAGAACAAAAACAGCAACGTTAGAATAATAACAATAATAATATCGATGATAAAATTACTAAAAATATTTGTCAGAAGGGAGGAATGTCCATGCATTCGAATTTTTATGTGTCTAAAATCCCAAAAGGGCTGTCTTTCACAGCTATATATGATATTCAAGAGCATCTGTGATACATCCTCATATTTCTACTCTCTACTGTATCACTGTGCTCGATGCTTTGGATAATCAAAGAACTGAAAGTACTGTAAGCTAGCAAAGCTTGATTTTGTTAAGTAATTTACTTTGGCAGAGGCAAAGTTACGCGGGAGTTAACCTACTAAAAAAAAAAAAAAAAAAAAAAATCTTTGACTGGTTCAAATTAATAGAAGTTGTATACGAGAATTTCAAGTTGGTGGAATTTAGAAAATAAACCTTTCCCTCGAAGAAAAGAAAACATTGTGGACAATGGAGAAATTTGCTTTTAACAAGCAATTTCTTCATTGTCTACAATGTTTTCCAAAGTTATTTTCTTGAGATGCTTTAAAAGTCAAATCGAGTGAGAATGGCATGCTTTTGAAAGAGTTCTCTACAATAGAGTTTGCAATATTTTTGAAATACATAAGAACTACTTGACGTAGGGATTCAATAGATTGAGTGGTTAATCCTCTGGTGGCAGTTTGCACTCGTTGAACTTGAAATTTTGTCTGTTAACTCAAGCTATCAAAATTGACGCTTTGCTAGCTAAATATTACACAGTATCAGGGTTCCCACAAACTTCATAAAGTAAAATTCCTTGACCTTTTCCTGACTTTTCACTGACCAAATTTCAAATTCCCTGAACAAAATCGTCGGTATTTATCGAGCGTAAAACAGCTCAGAAGGAAAGGGGTGCTTAAAACCCTTTCAGTTATTACTAATGTGTGTTTGCATTTTGCAAACAAAACTAACTCACAGGCATGTTTCCTGTCTTAAACAGAGACTCACAAATACATCGACAAAATATGCTTTCTAATGAGATACAATCATGACAGACCCATCCATGTCTTTTTTAGATGAAACTGCCATTGTCACTTGTTGTTTTTTCCGTTATTTATTAAAAAATTCTACAGCTGATTCTGAAATCCCCTGACGTTTCCCTGACTTTGGCCATATATTTAAATTTCTTGACTAATTTTAAAATTCCCTGACCTTGATCTTTTTTTCATTTTTCCCTGACTTTTCCCTGACCATGGAAACCCTGAGTATACATTTCAAGACTGATGAGGAACTTAATACCAGTACATAATACTGCATCAAATCCTTTTTCAAATTACATCAAAGGACAAAAAGCACTTGAAACACTTATCGTGAAATAAATTTTCATTTGAAAATATATTTACTTATATAATAACAATTTTGTCTTTATCTTTACAAACAGATGATGTAGACTGAGATCAGGATGCACGTATGTGCAGGCTGGTCTTTTTCTAAATCATCTGCCAAAACAGGAATATATTCCGAAATTAGCAAGAAAAGGGTTAATGTCTATTGCCTACATATTTATAATTGGATAGAATTACAATATACTATAACTACTTCCAGAGTTAATTAACTTTGTCTTGGAAATATCTTAACCCATGGTAAGAGAACTGTTGTGGTCTAACCATTGACGGGTCGTTGGTCCCGCCCACTGACTCCGCCGGCCTCTCCAAATTACCCCATAACACCGTCGCCATAGCGCAGTGGTAGCGCGAATGACTCCTAATCCTAGGGTCCAAGGTTTGATTCCCGGTCGCGGTAAATAACCTACCCAACATTTGTCTCCCATCAATTGGTGGATAATCGTTAAACAAAGTGGAATGAGCAGCTGGAGGCTGGAAAGGAGTGGTGGTACTGATGTGAGAAATACCTGGAATCCATGGTTAGGTGCTCCAGTCGCCGCGATTTTATTGAAATACTGCTAAAGGTGGCGTCAAATCCATTTAAATTAACAAAATGACTCTAATGGCAATGCCTTCTGACTCCATAAGGAAGTTCCACTTCCATATTAAAAGGCGATAAACAAAAAAGTGAAATAGCGACCTAAATGTCGTAACTGTAGCTTTAATCATATAAGTCGCGAAACTATAAAAACTGTTTCACTGAAATATGGGCCATTGTATGAGTTCAAAGTTCTCCGGCAGGCTAGAAGGGTTAATTGGTGCAATTTCTTCATTTTCCACAATGTTTGCTAGAGCTTCTCTTAGGGGCGTCTAAAAGCGTCACTGAGTGGGAATAGGTTAAGTACTGGAAAAAACAGTAAATCTTGTATAAAGCGGCCACTAATGGGACGACCAAAAACTGTCGCTTAATAGAACGGTCGCTTAAACATATTTGTTAAATATATGAAGGGCTGATTCAGTTGAATACATAAATTATTACAGAGTACTCGCTAAATCCTATGTTTTTGGGTTTCAACAACAGTGGATTTAGGTATAGGATGTGTGTATAAAATTTGACCACTTCTTTATGAGGGATATTTGATTTTGAAAAAGGGTATATCGATTGTGGTCGCTTAATGGAAGAAGTCGCTTTATAGAGGTGGTCGCTTAAGCAAGATCGCCTGTGCAATAAAACTATGATATGCATATAGCTAGGAGAATATCGTTTGGAGGCTTTCGCACAATGATTCTATAAACGCGAAACAATCAAATGTCTCTGATTCTAGGTCGAGATGAAATCGTTGAATGTTGAAAGCGATTTGAATGAAGTTGTGGAACTATAACGTGCGTGTTCTGAATCCACGAGTTGAACGGTGAACTACACATTTCGAATCAAATCAATTGGACTAGTTGAAATTCTATGATTGTCTTCACTGTTGCTCATGAGATCGGCTCTTGATCACAATTCGTTTTGCCTATCCTCTTCAAATACTCGTTTAATATATTCATTCAATGTATGGTATGTGTAGTTGTATTCGAAGTGTCAAAATAAGTAAACTTTATTATAAATCTGTTGTTTGGCACAGCGTTGCTGTCGGTACGCGTATCATGTATGTGCACTTGCAATGGTTCTTGGTCACACCATCAAAGCAGAAGAGAGAATGTTTTCAAGCCAAAGTGTCTTATAATTCTTATACTGAATGACCGTGTACTTTTATATATTAGCTTGTCTATGTAACCTTGTTACATATTGTAATGTATGTACATAGTTGAGAAACAAAGAAAGTATTAATCGTAAATGTCTTACTGATTCTTCGAGATATGCTTCATTTGTTCCTCAAAAATGGGCGAATGATACAGTGTACGCCAAAGTTGAATGAGAAGCTGGGGGCTAGGTTACGTTTTTACGGTTGTACTGGTGCGCGAAATGACAGAAATCATGTTAAGGTGCTCAAGCCGCCGAGATATAATTAAAATACTGTTGATAACGGCGTTAAACCTATGCAATCAATCAATTATTTGCTGTATTGGCATGCGAAAAGTCCACTAATTGGTGGATCCCTGGCAACGACTATTGACCTCCGATAAAGTAGTTTGACTGAGTTATCTAACGACGTTAGTTTCCAAAGAATATTTTCGGAGACATAGTGTGATAGCGAATTATTGGTGTAGCAAATCAATGTAATTGTATCAAATAGATGACATTAGCATTTCACTTCCGGCCCAAATGAAACATTTAATTTATCAGTTGATTTTTCATTGACAACAACGGTCCTTCAATTTTCATCAAAACTCACTCTGTATAGAAAAATACTTGTTTTATTTGAATGGGGTTTAACGCCGCTTTTAACAATTTTCCAGTCATATCGCAGCAGCTGGAGCACCTAACAATGGATTCCGGGTATATCTCGCACCTGTACTACCACTCACCTTTCATAGCCTCCAGCTGCTATCCCTCTTCGGTTTACGATTATCCTTGCAATGTGGAGAAATAAATGTAGGATATGAAATGCACCGCCGGTGGAGATTGAACCTATGGCACCTAATAATTGAACATTGGGATTCTGTTGTGCTACCAGCTGCATTATGACGACGGCACCAAAACGACTATTCGACGTATTGAAATGTTTGTTTGCTGAAGTTGTAGCAAGTAGTAAGAGGTCTATTGTGTCCCGGCACAAATTTTTGGATGGGCTCTTTCTGGGAAACACAGCAAGGGAAGCCATGTCGATGGCAGGCTGGTTTTCAATCAATCCATCGCTTGCCAGATATATATCATTCAACTTTAGCTTCGTCAATCAAGTCTCAATCGTTTTGATTGGATGATTTTTGTTTTCATCCTTCCATAAACAAAGTTTTCTGCAGACAACTTTTAGCATGCTTTCGCATAAATTAGATTCTCAAAATTTTACTCAAAATGGCAAACTATTTGCTTTGGTTTGTTAGGTAGCATTGACCTTTTTAAAAAAATTAACGAGAAAAGTTTTGTTTGCTTGTTTTTATTGGAGTATGGACCTGGAAACCTAAGCACACTAATGTATTGGACCTCTTTGCCTCTTTATACAGTGTGATTGTGTTTACAGATTTATTTAAGAGATGAAGAGAATATTTTTTGTTTTCATGGAGGAATGAACCGAAAAAACTAATCACACTGTATGAATACGCGAAGCGGATTCATACATAAGTGTGATTAGGTTTTTCGGTTCATACCTCCATGAAAACAAAAAATATTCTCTTCATTTCTTATAATTGAATAGCATCGAGCGAAAAATGCAACAACTTTACAAATTTTGATACCTTTTTGTATGGAACTATTTTTTGTGCGGAAGCATACACAATGGCTGCGTGCTCAAAATTTTGTTCATGGAGGTATGAATTAAATTTTTCGACCAATCAGATCGCTCGTTTTTGATAGAAGAAACTAACAATTAAATTATACTTCAATGTAAATAAAAGAAATATTATCTTCATTTCTGTGATATTTTCAATATCTAGGGCAGTGCTCACGTAATTCAAAGCAAGAGCCAAAATATCAAAATGCAATTAGAAAACAATTCATCAACAAGATGGAAATAATCTGGAAGCATTTTGATTTTTATGAATAAACAGACACTCCTGTCTTCCTTCAAAATCAAATAATATTGTCACGAGATTGACAACAATAACAACACAAGTGCAATTTACAACACTCAGGGATTCAAGATGAAAATGATATTTTGACAGATGGATTATTTTGCATCTTCCTCCTTGAACGAATTTCTATGTCGTACATCTGTTGGGTCTTTGAGGGTGGGCATATGAATTAAGGGGTAAAATGAAAAAAAAAAATTGCGAGAGAGAAAGAGAGAGAGAGAGAGAGAGAGAGTTTTATATACACTTTTATACACGTATCACTCTTTCTCAATTTTCTCTCTCCTTTCATCATTTTTTTTCTCCTCCCCCCTCTCTCTCTCTCTTCCTTTCTGACTTTCTCTTAAGCCCTCAGCCTCCCATTTCGTATATTTCATTTTTATCCTTCCTTTTGCTTTTCCCCGTACATATCTCATACTTTCTAGTATAAGTCCATGTATATCTAAACCAAAAGATAAAATGCATAAAGAGCAAGTCAAAGGAAACTGCATATCAAATATGAACAAAGCTCACAACGTCACGGTTGTCTTAAAACATTATTTTAGCTTTTTTTTTCTCTGATAAAAACCACGAAATGGTCGGAAAAAAAATTATCATACATGTTTTTGAAGAAATGCAGAAAGTTTTGAAGAAATTTGTATATACTCTTTCAAAATGCATATTTGTTTATCTTTCTTAAATACTGTGTAATTTGTATTTCATTTAAGTCGGATCTTTCTGCATCCCCGAAAAGTCTGAAAATATTTCCATATTGATTTCCATGGAAGTGTGGAAAAAAAACGGCTAAATTTCACAAATATTGAAAGATAAAAGTAAACATGTTCGTGAACGAACAAGACAGGAATGGACTGGAATGGTTAGTTTAAAGGAACTCAGAATTTCGAATAAATTGAATGATATATATTTACACCATCTCATAAACATGTGGGTATTGTTCTGTTAAAGGAAATGGATTGGTTTATGAGCGCAGACCAATCAGAAAGTGAACTTTTCGATTAAACAAACTATTCTCAAACAGAAAAAAACTGCACTGGTCCAAATCAAAAGCAGTTGTAGAGGCAATTTAAGTTTATGAATTCTTTATTTTAGCGATGATAAAAAGCAATATCTTGGCTACAATTGAAGGGATTTTCATATGTTGCGCGTAGCCATCTAAAGAAACAGCTTGATTGCAGGTTCTGACAAGGGGAAAATTTCATTTAACCCTTTCCTGTACAATCACTGGTTTTTACGTCCTTGTGATTTTATACTTGAGAAAACATTGTGGGAAAAGAAGAAATTGCTTGTAACAAGCAATTTCTTCTTTTTCCACAATATTTTCTACCCTACCGAATAGTTATTTTTCAAATTAAATCCAATTTAAATTTTCGTCTGCAAAACCTTTGAATTTGGGACAGGTCTAAAAAAATTAAAAACAGGAAAGGGTTAATTGGAATACTTATATTGTGACGGTTAACGTCACAATGGGTGGTGACAGTAAGAAATCATATACTAGACTGATTGATAGACTGAAAAAGCGGCTTCGTTTGATATCTCGGTCAAACTTCCTATCAATAACTCAAGGTTCTTTACCCGATCGACTTTCTTAAAGATCATTAAGAGATAGAATTAATTACATAATTACACGCGATAGTTTTCAACTGCGCTCTCTAACTTCCTTATTTCCTAATATGGAAATTGCGTGCTCCTGACTTTGCATTACAGGTAGAATACTTCCAAAGAATAGAAATATAGAAATACACGTATAAATATAGACGTCCTACTTATTCACAATTCCACCGCGTGTATTGTTTAAAAAACAAAAAACAAAAAATAAACAAAAACAAAAGAAACATAGACTGTGTATATGATTATCAAGGAAAACCTACCCGAATGACAAAAATACTTTTTCTCAATTTTTTTCTGATTCATGAAAAAGAAAAAAATAGTCAATATCTTAAAACGGACAAAGTTCCAACTGTTTTTTAAACATTAACCAATTACAAAACGACACTATTTTAGACTGGTCCACATTTAACCAATTCCTACATAACAAATTTTAGACTAGTCCAAAAAGAAAGAAGTTCAAGTTGATGGAAATTTAAATGTGTTTGTCTTTTTGTATACAAAACATTGTGGATAATAAAGAAACTGCTTTTTACAAGCAATTGCCTCATTTTCCACAATGTTTTTCGATTGAAACTTTTTTTTGTTGAGGGTTGGAAAAGGAAGATTGTGTGGGAATGGGTTAAAGCAGTTGCATACGACAATAAACGTGGTAGAATTTTTTTAAATCTGTCTTGTTGGATAGAAAACATTGTGGATAATGAAGAAACTGCTTTTAACAAGCAATTTCTTCATTTTCCACAATGTTTTCCAAAACTGTCTAGTAGGTCTGGTAATAATCAAACAAATATGACGTCATTAAAACATTGGCATTTTTTTATATTAATAAATTTTCAGCAATTAGTCAGTTTTTGCTGGATAATATATCATGCGGTATATTTTCTGTTACACCCGTAATTGAAAAGCAATTAACAAATCACTTGCCCCGCCCATTTACTACATAGACCACGCCCATTGACTCCTACAGAAAGTCCCGCATCGACTTTAAACGGCGTTTCTTTGCATAATTTAGGAAACCAATAGCATGTAAAAAAATAGTTTGTTGGCGACCTAAACGTTGTAACAAAAGCTTTAGTATGCTATAGTTACGACGTTTTAGTCGCCAAACCATCAAAAAAGTTTCACACAATGGCGGCTTATGTCGGAGTTCAAAACCCATTTCCGGGCTCAGTGAACGATTTCATTGGTTATTTAATTGACAGCTGCGATTGGTCATTTAAACTTTTTTTGTTGCGTATTTTACGCAAATTTACGTTTAGTTTTAACATATTTTATTGCCATATTTACATTTTACACATACATTCAATTAAATCATTACAAATTTTCAAAAACAAAAGGGTCTGGCCACAAGTTCTTCCAACTTAGACTAGGCATTCCCTAGGCAAATTTACGTCGCATATGTTACTAGAATAGCATAGCAATTATTTGTTGACCTTTTTTTAGTCAAAAATGATTAAATTCGGGAACTATCAACGCATAACAATAATGATTGCGAGTAAGTTATATGTCCCCAAAGACCAAACTTTTCAATGAATCGCACATCTTGTCCAGAAGAGATATCTTTTCTCTGAAAAGTTAAGACAACACGCATTTGTAAAACGAGTCCATTGTCCTTTGCACATATACACGATTTGATATCATTTGCATATACAGATATGCGAGTAATCAAATGTTGAATTTGTCTATACAGGTGTAGACAAAATTGACCTTTGATCACTCACTATAACTTGCACATGTGTAAAACCAATATGGGCCGTAACCACTCGAGCGTTTGGGTCCAAGAAAAATAACAAAGTTACAAACAACTTTGAGAGCAAACGAGAAGCTGCGTGTCACACACAGTTTCTACTTGTGCCCTATTTTCTATCTTTTTTTTATAAAAATGTACGAATTTTGCCACAATTTTATTGCCGTAAGCCTCTTCGTCAGATTTGCACATACCTACGATTTGTCTTTTAGTAATGGTCGTCAAACAAAATGGTTTTCTGAATAATCGATCATGACATTTTAAGCAGGTAAACAAATTGTCTACGGACTGTCAAATCCATCTTCCGTAAAAACTTCAATCGAACAAACTATGTCCAGGAAAACCTTGATTTATATACTAATCGAACGCAACTTTCTCATTAACCAATTTCATATTGGAAATTAATGGTGAATAATGATCGGTCGGTTAAAATACCCTTTTTATATCGTCTGCTTATTACAATGTACAGTAAATCTTGTATTAAGGGACTATGCATGGGACGGCCAAAAAGTGGTCGCTTAGGAGAAAGGTAGCTTAAAACACGTTTTTGTGGAATATACGTATTATTTCGGATGCATGTATACATATATTTTTAAAGAATTCTCGCTAAATACTATGTTGTTGGGACTCATTAGAATCGTCACACTGAGACGATTCTAATGATTTCCAACAACATTGGCCTCAGATTTTGATATAGCTTTAACAAATAAGACCACTTCTTAATGAGATCTCTTGACTCCGAGAAGGGGATTTCGGTTTTTGTCAATTAATGTAAATGGTCATTTAATAGAGGTGGTCGATCAAGTAAGATCGACTAGACAGTAAAACGTTACTTAAGCGACCCCTTCTTGGACCGCCAAAAAGTCTTAAGCACAAGAAAATGACGGCTTTATCCTTTCCCGTTCAAATACGGGATTTTACGTTCCTGTGATTTTACACTCGAGAAAACATTATGAAAAAAGAAGAAATTGCTTGTAACAAGCAATTTCTTCTTTTTCCACAATATTTTCTACCACATAGGATGGTTTCATTTCAAATGACATCCAGTTTTCATTGTCGTCTGCAACCTTTTTCAATTCGGACTAGTCTAAAAATTCCAAAAACGGGAAAAGGTTAATATGTTAATACGAGACATGTAAAAAAGATCGATTTGATTTTCAAATTAAGACTCTAAGAATCAATCGACCAAATCTTATTCATTCGGACCGAAAGTAAACTTTGAACGTCGACACTGCTCGACATTTATGTGAAGACTATTTGTTGGTTTGTCAATTAAACGTCAAAACTACAGCTTATTCGTGCTGTGGTATCGCGTTATGGTGCGCCAACGAACCGTTTTACCTTTTAATTACACGTTACTAGCCGTACATTTTGTAAATTAACAACGTACATTGAAATACAACTTCCTATAAGAGCTCAGGGGGGGGGGGGCATAACCAGTGATCCGTTACTCATTATATTGCTTTCATTATATCATAAATTCATTGGCCCTTGTCATACTGAACCCGGAATATTCCTGTTTTGGCAGGAGGTGTAGACAAAGATCAGCCTGCACAAAAGTGCAGTCTGATCTTGGTCTACACCTCCTGCTTACCATTTTTAGCCACAGTTGTTTAAAGAATTAATTCCAATATATATTGACCCTCAATCGGGGCTTCCGATGCTGTCAGTTCTTTTATTTTAATGCAATTTTGTAGATGGTTTTATTCAGCATGACAAGGGCTAAGATCGTCTCATTGCAAAACTTTCTTATTCGTGCCAAAAGCCCTATTTTGTGGGCACTCATTTGTATTGTTTCATTCTCATATTCTCAGTATAGCTGAATCAATCATTGTATTTGAATCATTTTTTCATCTTTACCAATCCTCTAAAACATTATCATTAAAATTTAGGCTATGATCATTTCTATTTTATTTTTTTAATCATTCTCAATAATTTTTGCAAAGTGTCACAAGAAGACCATTTCGATGAAATTTGTTGAAACGCATCCTACATTTTCCACAAAAAACATTTAAAGGTTTTAACTACATGTATATACCATTATAAGCCCCTTCCAAAAGGAATGTTTATAAATCGATTAAAATTATTTGAAGAAATCTGATAAAGGGTCGCAAAAGGATCATTCCTGTGAAATTTTGTTGAAATCCATCCACTGGTCTCTGAGAAGAATATTAATTTCAACGTTTTGAATATACAGCATACAAGCGATTTGCTCCAAAAATTAAAGACCTGTTTTTTATCCGATCAAATTTTCTACGGAGTCTAATGAAAAACAAGAAGGCCATGATGGTCCTAAATCGCTCACCTGAGGCATCTGCAAATTTTTGCATAAAAAAGACACTACTAGAGCAAAATACACTCCTTAAGCAAAATAAATAATACAAATATAAGATTTATGGCTTTGTATAATACTATCCAGTAATGCTATATAACAACAAGAGGACCATGATGGTCCTAAATCGCTCACCTGAAGCACCTGCAAATTACAGTACTTTTTGTATAAAAAGACACAACTTGAGCAAAATAAATAAAACTAATATAAGATTTTGGGCTTTGTACAAAACAATCCAGTAATGCTTTACAATAAAAAGGAATGCCTTTGACTTTGTAGTTTAATCCATTAACAAACTACCCAGAATGTGTCACCCCCGGGGAAAATAGGTTTAAAAAAGCATTGTGAGTAAAGGAGTGACAAGCACTTTCTCCGTTTCTATTTAAGAAGAAGAATTCTTTTAATACTATTAACACAATTTTCTACCCAAGGAGCAGAGATATTTTTTATCCTAAGAACATATTTTTCTGTAACATAGTACAAAATTATTTGGTCATACTATATACCAAATATGAATGCCCTTCACCTCATATTTCAGATGGAGAAGACTTTTGAAGTTGCTCTAATTTGGTGTTTCCCAAAATTGTGGACCTCTGGGGACTTCCATATTTTATCCCAGGGCTAAGATATTAGCTATCATGGTAGAGAGCCATCTGGTTATGCTATATACCAAATATGAATGCCTTAGACTTTGTAGATTGGGAGGAGAAGACTGTTGAACATGGTCTTATTCAGCATTTTTACGAACTTTGGACACCCAGGGAAGGGGTGTTTTTTAACCTACATGCATAATTTAATCAAAATTGATAGATATCAAAGCAGGCTATGCTTCACTCAAAATATAAATGCCCTCCGCCTTAAAATGAAGATTTTTCTTTTAACATGCTCAAATTTTGCGTTTTTTCCAATTTTTGGACCCCTAGTGCCGGGCCGTTTTTTACCCTACTTTTAGTGATAGAGTACAACTTGTTGAATGTCTAATTATTCGATTAGACATTCGGCCGAATGTCTAATGTCAAATGTTCTGCCAACTTCACGGACTTTAGTACAAAACCATCTAGTTATGCTACATACCAAATATGAATATCCTAGACCTTATAGTCTAAAAGGAGAAGTCTTTTGAAATTGCTCTATTTAAGCATTTTTCCAACCTTAGGACCTCGGGGGCGGGGCCATTTTTGACCCCGGAGATTAAATATTTTAAAACTTGGTAGAGAAACATATAATTAAGCTATATGCAAAATATAAAGACCTTTCGCCTTGTAGTCTATGAAAAAAGCAACAACAAAGATTTACAAAAAAAAAAACCATTTTCATATGCCGCGGTTACAAGGGTTTTTCACTGAATGAAATTGTTTTAACAACTTTTGAAGGGCTTTGACCAAGGAGCATCCCTGCAAAGTTTCAGCTTGATTACTAAAGATTCCCATTTTCAGATGCCGCGGCAACCAGAGTTTTTGACGGATTTAAATTACTTTAATAACTTTTGTAGAACTTCAGCCAAGGAACATCCCTGCAAAGTTTCAGCTTGATTGGCTTACTGGTTAAGGAGGAGAAGATATTTAAAGAAATTGTGGACGGACGACGGACAACGACCGATCACAATAGCCAACCTCTCACTTTGTGCTCAGGTGAGATAAGAATGAATGCCTATGGCTTTATAGTTTAATCCATTACCAAACTTTCCCACATTTTGTTGCCCTCAGGGAAAAATGTTTACAAAAGCATTGTGAGAAAGGGAAAACCTAGCAGTTACTAGCAATGTCTCCATTTCTCACAATTTTTCCAACCCTGAAATTCTTTGTATTTAGATATCAATCAAACTTCCATAACTATCTGCAACTTTTTAATATGGGCCAGTATTAAAAGGAGAAGAATTTAATATTGCTCTAATTGAGCATTTTACCTAACTTCGGACCTCAGGGGCGGGGCCATTTTGATCCAATGGGTATAATTTAATCAACCTTTGTAAATGTACTATAAACCAAATATGAATGCATTAAAACTTGTACATCGGAAGAGGAAGATATTTGAACATGCTCTTATTGAGCGTTTTTCATAACTTTTGATGCCTTGGGAAAGGCTATTTTTGTCCAAATGATATAAACATGGTATATTTAAATAACATTAATATATTATGCTATGTATTTAATATAATGGCTCTGGGTCCTATGTTTAAAAAGAAGAAGAACTCTTTCAAATTAAGCGATTTATGCAATTTTTGATACCTGGAGCAGAGACGTTTTTTATCCTAAGGGGATATTTTCCTGTAATATAGTACAAAATTATTTAGAAATGCTACATACCAAATATGAATGTCCTTTACCTTATATTTCAGAAGGAGAAGACATTTTTAGCTAGCAAAGCGCCAGCTTTGATAGCTTAATTTAACAGACAAAATGTTGAGGTCGTCTAAGAGTTCAATGAGTGCAAACTGCCACTGGAGGCTTAACCGCTAAATCCATTGAATGCATACGCCATAAAAAGTAGCTCCTGTGTAGTTAAGGAATATTGCCTGTAAGTTCATCTTCTATGTATAGCACATCATGATTTCATAATGACTCTGATCAGAGTCTTAAAAGAAGTAGCAGACGACGATTTCAAATTGTTGAAAATTCTAAAATAATTATCCTCTGGTAAAAAAAACAATGCGGAAAATGAAGATATTGCTTGTAACAAGCAATTTCTTCATTTTTCACATTGTTTTCCAGAACTATTTTATTTGGGGGCGTAAAAGATAGGGAATGGATTAACTTCTCAACCAGGCTTTGCTCTCTAACAGTACTTTCAGTACTTTGATTTTGAAAATGGTCTAATTGGGCATTTTCCCAAATTTCGGACCTAATTACCAAATATGAATGCCTTAGACTTTGTATATTGGGAGAAGAGGACAGTTGTACATGGTCTAGTTGAGCACTTTTACGAACTTTGGACACCCAGGGAAGTGGCGTTTTTTAACCTACAGGCATAATTAAATCAAAATTGATAATTAACAGCTAGGCTATGCTACATTCGGCATAATATTGAAGAACTTTCTTTAGCTTATTCAAATTTTGCGTTTTCTGCAAAACGCATAGGGTATCAGACAGAGTTTCATATCTGTCAAAAATAATCTGACTTTAAAAATGGTGCCTAAAGGGGTAGACGCGAAAAGCAATCGGAGAAGAGAATGCATGTCAAATTTTTCGAATTAACGTCGAAACAAATCGTTTGTGCAATACTTAATCCCACCCACTTTTCTAACGTCCTCTTAGAGATCTCGGTTAAGTTGATTCTATGATTTGTTTGTTCAGCTCACACACAACACTGATAGAGTATAAAGACTTTTGTCCATTAACTCCATGAGCACTTTAGTAAACATTGAAGGAAATTTCGATTTCTGTATATTTGCATATATAGATTAAAACTGTTTTCTAGAAAAAAAAATGATGGCTTCTGATTTTTAACCCATTCCCACACATTGACGCTTTTTGATGAAAAAATCATGGACAATGAAGAAATTGCTTGTTACAATATAAGAAATCCTGCGACACCGTTTCGACATCCCATTGGTAGTAAGCCCATTCCCGTTCGATAAAATTTCAGACTGGCCCTTTTTGAAAGAAGTTGCAGACGACAATTTAAAGTTTATGAAATTTTAGATTTTTATGGGTAGAAAACATTGTGGAAAATGATGAAATTTCTTGTTGCAAGCAATTTCCTCATTTACACAAAGTTTTCACCAATTGGTTTTCTAAAGTGGCGTCAAAAAGCCTCATTGTGTGGGAATGGCTTTAAACCCTCCTTCAAAATAGATTTAATCGGTCAGGCGATGAAACATAAATACACCGTACATATAGGATACTCCATTGCTTAATTACCTAGAAAACTATTCTTCATTAGTGGATCAAGTATATCATAAATCACGCAGCACTATCATAATACGAGAACGAGGGATCAAATATACATACGTGGCATTCAAATATTAGTCCAAGGATTAATAAATCATTATCCTGACTGAAGTCTTATACCTGCTTTTCCAGAGTGGTTGCAGGTGTCTGTCATGGAATTTTCGGTTCCTCTTTTTTTTTAAAAAAAACTTTCGCTGTGCACTTCCAGAAATCGATTGGTATTTACTAAATGGCATTTTAGCTAAGCTCCAAACAAATAAAGAAAAAGTCGATTCCGAAGGATACAAATTGTCTTCTTAGTTGTAATATGTAATATTTTCAAAATAGCGTTTGGTATTGTATTTGAATTGTAAGAAGTCTTACACCGAATAAACGGATAAGATCTTACAGAGATTGGTTTTCGGTTTAAAGTCTCGTCCAAAAGACTTGAAGAAATGAGGATCAAGCCTGAAACCTCAAACACTAGAGTATAGAATGTAAACATTAATCCAAAAACGCCCTAAATTAAAAAAAAAACAACAAAAAACAAAACAAAAAACGCTTTTAACTGCCACAAACCCCGTCCTTCGAATTTCAAATCGAACTGATAAAAACCAACCATTCGATTTCTAACTTTTTTTAAAAAAAATGAGGACCCGACGAGAGAGCATCTATATAAAATGAGCCTGTGCGAGACATATCCTACCATTAAACAAGTGCGCCGATTTGAGACTGATCAAACTGTACTTTAGCACAGTCTGATCAAAGTCTATACTATGCGCTCTACAGGTAGATAATGACTCAAAGCTTCTTTACTCAGTCAACGTATATATTCTAAATGCTCTGAGTAGCGCTCGAGGCTTTTCAGTATCTGAGAATTTCATGCTCATGGTTCGAAATGATTCGCAGGGGCCCGTGTGTTGATCGTAGGTAAGGATAAACGTTCTTAAACCCTACAAAATGAATGTTTTTGGAGTTATACTCGACACAGCCAGTCTGTCCGTTCGTGTGTCTGTATACATAAAAATAAGTAATTTTGTGTTGCGAACTTCTCCTACAACTTTGCTTCAAGAGTACTTTAAACATACATTGATAACAAATTGAAGTTTTGCTACACGTTTCTTTGAATCCTCAACTCCCCAGATGAATTGACCAATCGATGGACCCGCCCACTTACTGCGCTGGCCACGCCCAATGACCCCGACAGGAAGTCCCGCTTCGATTTTTTTACAGGCGTTATTTTGCAAAACTTATGGCCAATAACATGCAACATAAATGAGAATAGTTTGTTGGGGACCTAAACGTCGTAACAACAGATTGAATAAGCTGTAGTTACGAAGTTTAAGTCGCTAAACCAACACAAAAAGTTAAAAAAAATCGTGGCCAATGTCGGAGTTAAAAACACTTTTACAACCGCGATTGGACTAATATTTCTCCTTGACATTAATTATTTTCATGAAAACGCCCATTCAGTCTATTTTGTGTCGTGAAGTCCTGAAGCAATTTTGATTTAAACAGTATTAAAACTATATACACATGTACACATGTATACATGTACATACAGTCGAACTTCATTTACTCGAACAAGGGAATTCTCGAACACAACGGAAATTTCGAACAAGAAACTTAATCATCATGATTCGAAGTGTTCGATACATTCGACTTGTTAATGGCACCTTACTGTCACACGATGCACCGTGTGTAATGATAAGCTGTTTCTGTGAAATTCAGAACTGGTCAATCAGGAAAGTGAACGTAATTTCGGACTCTTCCTACCTCGGACAAATGATAGTGCCTTTTCTGACCTTCGGATCAGTCGAACTTCCGAAATCTCGAACAAATAAGCCAGCCTCCGACGTGTTCGAGCCACTGAAGTTTGACTATACATTGATAACATGTAACGCTTTGCAACACTCATTTCTTGACTTCTCTTTCTCTCCCCCCCCCCTTTTTGCAGAGGAATAATATCCCATATGAACTTAGACATTAGGTTCTGGCGAGGGTATTTTCTTTTTCTTGATTAACGCCGCTTTTAACGATTTTTAAGTCATATCGCGGCGGCTGGAGCATCCAAACAATAGATTCCTGGTATATCTAGCGCACCAGTCTTACCAGTACATCATTTCCGAGCCTCCAGTTGCTATCCCGCATGGCTTAACGATTATCCATCCATTGGTACAGAGACAAATGTCGGAAAGGATATGTGCCGCCGCCGATCGAACCCATGACACCACATGATTAAAGATTGGGAGTCTAATGCGCTACTAACTGCGCTTTGACGGCGGCTGGCGAGGGTATAAAGTCACCGCCTGTGACAAGTTCTATGTAGTTCAGTTGTTTTCGTAAAAACCCGATGTATTGCCATAGTCTAGTCGTCGGCGTAGTCATCGAGTTTGCTCTAAAATTAACCTATTTCCACATAATGACGCTTTCTGACGCTCCTCAAGAAAGGAATGTTAGGAAAAAATTGAGAAAAATGAATAAATTGCTTGTAACAAGCAATTTCTTCATTTCCCACATTTTTTTCTACCCAAAAAGACAAAAATGTAAACTTCGTCCAATTTGGACCAGTCTCAAATTTTACCATCTCGAAATGGATTAATGAGACATTTCTCAAACAATTCATCAGTTAGAAATAGAAACCATCTTGTCTCCATTACTTGAGATATTGTGGTACTTAGTTCGGTTACTTACAATGTAAAAAAAATGGGGAAAAAGACGCACGCACACGCGCACACACACACATATACCACGCATAAATTCATTCTTTATTTCACATTGGGCATACACAGATATACGAGACAAACAAGCAATATTAAAACATTATTCCGTGAACACGTCAAGTCATCTGATTAAATCAGCGGCTTTTTTGAGCTGGACACTATCAATTTTGAAACTAGTAAAAGAAACTAGATTTTTGAGACCAGGGCCCGTATTCACCAACGCATTCTAAATTGATTTAGCCGACTAAATCCAAAGAATAGACTAAATTGAATTTAGTACGTATTCACCAACCTATTCTAAACTTTAGAATGAACTAAATTTAGGGAAAATTCTTCATTTTTCCAAGTCTAATACCTACCGTACTAAATACGCATTATTAATGTAAAAAATGGCCCCCGTTCGCTGCATTATAGTCCTAAAACATTTTTGTAGACAGAATAATGTAAAATAACACGAAAAGAGGGAAATTATTCCCCTTTGGGTAAAATAAAGGTTGTCGGTCGCATCAGACATGTATGACGTCACTGATATTTCTGACGTAATATAAGATAATGTTTACATTGGTGACAAAAAGTTCACTCTTGCTGCTCTTCTCATAGTAATATTTACCGATGATTTCAAAATGGGTTTAAAATTTAAAGTAAAAGGGTACTAAACGAGGAAAGTCTTCGCTGCGTTTTCAGATTTTCAGGTGTTCTTCAGTGAACTCGGAACCGAAAATGACAGGATGGGAGTTCGAAGGAAAAGGCAGATTGTCATTTCATCTCAAGCAGTGGAAAACTTGGTGCATTTTCAATCAAGATTCTTTTGCTTGGGTGCTGATACTTTCTGCAATGCAACACGGATTTTATTCAAGTTACAATCAACATCCTCAAAATATCTATATTGTCTGGAATAATTGGAAAGAGTTCGACAGAAGATTGAGGTGGGCCATGTTGAATTTGAGTTAAAGTTTTGTTCTTCTTATTGTTTTTGGTCTTTTTTTCGACTCAAAATAATACAATTATCGGAATTAGTGCTAGTATTGCACAGCCGCTGCTTGTTTTTCCATCGCCGTCTTCAATTCGAACCGCTGGACCGCGGCAGGTTTATGATTGATGATAACGATAAAAATAATTAAAAGCCACCAAAGTGTTTCTACGCAGTCATAGGCAAATATAAATAATCAACAAACTAACAGATGCTATTTCATTTTTTCATTTTATTTTTAATCACTGCAGTGCAACCCTTTCGTTTTGCCGATCGACTAATCTTCCCCCCCCCCCCGGCCACAGCGATCCATATAGGATCGAGGATAATAATCCTACCTAATTATTCGATTTCGATCCATTTTTGTGTTAAAGACTTAAGATTTTACAATGTATATTTTTTGATTTGGCTATATGATGGGTTTAAGGGTTAAAAGCTGGCTACTGTTTTGAAATGCGCTTTTAAGAAGTCTTGAAACCAGTGCAGGTGCGCGGTCGCTTATGCAATATACAAACCGTTCTAATTGAAGTCTGTTCTAAATTGTGTTGGTGAATACGAACTTTAGTCTATTCTTGGAATAGTATGAACCTTACATTTTAGCCTAGACCCAATTCTAAAATTTAGAAAAGTTTGGTGAATACGGGCCCTGATATTTAACCGCTTCGATTTCTCTCAATGAGAAGGTGGTCAGGGAAGAAAAATCAAAGTGCTGAAAGCACTGTAAGCTAGCAAAGCATGGTTGAATTTAGAAAACTTTCCCTTGTTGGGTAGAAAACATTATGGAAATTGAAGAAATTGTTTGTACAAGCAATGTCTTCATTGTCCACAATGTTTTCCAAAGCTTTTTTTTTTTTTTCAAAATGCCTAAAAAGCGGAATTGACTTGGCATGGGTTAAATAGCGTGCGTTTGACACAGTTCACTACAATTTGAATAGAGTTTGCAATATTCCTGAAATACACTATGAACTACTTTTAATGGCGTAGGCATTTAACGGATTTATTGGTTAAGCCTCCAGCGGTAGTTTGCACTCGTTGAACTTTGTGACGACCTCAAAATTTTGTCTGTTAACTTAAGCTATCAAAGCTGACGCTTTGCTAGCTAAAAACATGCATACTGCAGCTAGTAGCCAGTCTTTTTTCCCATTCCCACCAATATCCTTTCTGCAATTCTTATTCTTAAGAAGGGAAGAACCTTTCACGAGGTAAAATACCAAGTGCGAACAGTCTTAGTAACGTTACAACAACGATGTCAAACACTTTTCCGGTCATTTAAAGTAGGTATATTCTTAGACAACCGTTGACGAACACAAATACCTTTTTTCTTTTAGAAATATATCATCTTTAATTGTTTCTGTAAAAGGGCCTTTTGGTGCGGAGAAGATTATCTGTGTCTACGAAATGATATCTTCGCCACCAGTTTCTGTAGAAATTCAGGGTTTGCAAGTAAAGACAGACTTCAAAACTAACAAGCAACTTAGTCAGTTTCTACAATATTTTCCAAATGGGATTCCTTTCGGCGTCATGAATCGGAATCGCGGGATAATGAGTGAAATAATTACATTTTTAGAACTGCAGAGGCACTCGGCTCGTGCCCCAGCCTAGAGCGGCAGTCCCCGTCGAGGCCGCGTAATTTCCTTTCATAACATTTTTTCCTATTAATGATTCTGAGCGTTAATTTGCAATTAGTGCACACGTTAGACGAATTGGGAATTTGAAAGTCTAATGCATCATTTGAAATTAGAAATTTTGAACACAAAAGCAGATTGTAAATTGAAGAAATTACGCCCATTAAGCATCTCAAAATAGAACAAATCTTCAAAGCGTGTGTGCTAGAACATTTGGCTGTCCTTTTTAAAACAAAAGATATGAAGAGTTTGTTTGTTTGTTTGTTTGTTTTCATGGATGCATGAAACTAAAAATTTTATTTCATTGTAAGAAGCCGCGAATAGTTGAATAGAGTAGCTTTAGGTATTCAGAGTACCGTAGGTAACCGACGAGGAGAGCTATTTTGACTTTAAAAATAAATTTTATGCAGAAAGTACTTTATAAAGTGAATCGAAGAAGGTTTTTTTCATGGATGCGTGAAACTAAACATTTTTTTTACAATGTAAGTAGCTGCGAATACTTGAATAGAGTGGCTTTAGGTATTCAAAGTACCACAGGTAACCGACGAGGAGAGCTACTGGGACGTTAAAAATAAATATCATACATAAAGTACTGTATAAAGTGAATCGTAGTTGATAAGCCATTTAACCGTTTCCTTTTTTGCAAAATTTTACACCTGTCCAAATTCAAAGGTTTTGCAGACGAAAATTGAAAGTGGATTTAAACTGTAAAATAACCATTCGGTGTGGTAGAAAATATTGTGGAAAAAGAAGAAATTGCTTGTTACAAGCAATTTCTTCTTTTTCTACAATGTTTCCTCAATTATAAATCACGGGGATGTAAAAACCAGAAATTGATCAGGAAAGGGTTATAAGCATAAAAGATACTTCAACAACTTTTTTTTATCTTCGCTGAATTAAACTACTGTGATCTATCCGGAAGCGGGTTGCATGTTCGATTTATCAATTGGTGATTCAGTGACTTGTTTTTTGTTTTGTTGTTGTTGCTATAATTGTTTTATGTTTTTGAAGTTGGTTTTCCATCTTTAAAACAAGGTCTTCCAACTTCTAACAAGCACTAAATTTTCCAGAAAGTCAAGCTTAGTTATACAGTACATGGATGTCAACTTGACCTTGAAATTTTTCTAAAGTGCCTTTCTATTTTGCGTGACACTTTTACATATATATCGAAGATCTACTAGATACCGGAAGATACCGGAAGCCTGAAAAAAGAAAACATTTAAAAATAAACGTAGACCCTTAACCAGTTGGCGAAGTTTTAGACTGTTTAGTTTATGTCTTAATGTTCTACCTTCATGAAATAAAGCTGTTATTATTATTATTATTATTATTATGTAATAAAAAAATAATGAAAAATACTGTGGGTACTGCCTGTATAAAGCAATTTCTTCATTTTCCACTATGTTTTCCAAAGCCTTTTCCTTTAGGGGGGGCGTCTAAAGCGGGATTATTTGGGGATGGGTTAAGATACACTTCGACTCCTAAATGAGCCGTTTATATCAAAATTATTGATATAAAGGGAGGTAATTACATATTCATTTCATTCAAAGCGTTTAAAAAAAACTCGCTAATTCAGATTATTTTTTTTTCAAAAAGCAGTCTGACGAATTCTGTATTTTTCTAGTTGTCTGATACCGCATGAGATGCATGTTCCAAAATTAAAGAAGTTGCAGACGACATTTCAAAGTGTCCTAAAACTGGAAATTAGTGCCAAATAAGATTGAAAACGTGATGAGAAAAACGAGAAATTGCTTGCAACAAGCAATTTCTCCTTTTATCTCAATTTTTTTCCAAAATTATATTTCTCCAAAGCGACAGATAGCGGATTTATATGAGAATAGAATCAATCGACCACTCGCGGCTGTCAATCAAATGATTAGTCGACCAATGACATCATTCATTTAGACCGGGAGTGAACTCTGAACTCCGACTCTGGTCGCAATTTATGTGAAACATATTTGTTGGTTTAGCGACTTAGACGCCGTATCTACAGATTCAAGCTGTAGTTATAGTACCCAACCAACCTTTCTACTCTTTTTGTTTTATGTTACTTGTCTTGAATTTTACAAAATAACGCAGTTTTACCCATTCCCACACAGTGACGCTTTTGGACGCCCCTAAAGAAAACGTTTGGGAAAACATTGTGTAAAATGAAGAAATTGCTTGTAACAAGCAATTTCTTCATTTTCCACAATGTTTTCTACTTAGTAAGTGGAAAAAGTCTGAAATTCCATCAACTTTAAATTATCGTCTGCAATTCCTCTCAATTTGGACCAGTCTAAAATTTTGCCGTCTGGGAATGGGTTAAAATAGAAATAGAACTTCCTGTTGGAGTCAATGCGTTGGGCTAACGGAGCTAGTGGGCGGGTCCAGAGATTGTTCACTTTTGAGACACAGATAACGTGTCTATTGATGACACTCTCCGTAACAATCCCATCGAAAAACAATGAGGGAATGGAGGAGTTGCGTTTCTCAGAAATGGATATACTTTACGTGTACAGATCGGTTATTTAACCCTTTCCTGTTTTCTGAAATTTTAGACTGGTCAAAACTCAAAGGTTTTGCAGACGAAAATTCAAAGTTGGTTTTACTTAGAAAATAACCATTCAGTAGGGTAGAAAATATTGTGGAAAAGAAGAAATTGCTTATTACAAGCAATTTCTTCTTTTTCCACAATGTTTTCTTAATTATGAAATCACAGGGACGTAAAAACCAGGGATTAAGCAGGAAAGGGTTAAACTTCAGGAAACAATTGTTAATGGGTAATTCTGCAAAGTAATGTCTTCCTCTAGGTTTAGAATTTCATATGAAATAACGATTTGACTGCGATATTGGGCGCTAATTGCTTGCATCTTTCGTTCCCTCATTTAAACTATCAAAATATCAGTACTTGTGTATCATTCAATGTCAAATGTTCAATGAAATTTTTCATAATATAACCTATATTACGGTGGTATAGAGGTAACATGTGCGGGGTTTTTTTTCGGGGGTGGGGGGTTTGGGTATTTAGACCTTGTTATTGTTTTTCTTCTTCTGATTATTTTTTTATGAACAAGTGGCATGACCGTTCTTTTAGTCGATTTCTTTCATAATTAAAAAAAATGGGGGGGGGACTATAAAGTGAGATAAATGTTTTTGGAGATCTGTTTTATACGAGAAAGGTCTAAATAAAGAAAACAGCACTCATGTCACCTGTATACCAGCATGTGTATTACATCGAAGTTAGATAAAACATATAACATTCATAGATCCATTGATGACATGAGATGCCATTCGACTGTTGGGGTTTTCAAATGTAATAAGAGAAGAAATTTCGGAGAGGTACGCAGGTTTGGGTTACTTTGTTTGGATACAACGTAGGGAAATGGGTAGTTTTGCCTATTTATCGTCTTTGCCATTCCTAAATTACGTAACCACAGCTTTCATCAAGCTGTAGTTTGAGGTTTTAGGACGACAATGACGACATGGAATTTTATGTTCTCACAAAATACATCGCAATTAGTAATACTTTTATAGCCCGTTACATCTTTTTTTTCACGGAAACTTAAACTGAACATAAACTTATTATTTACCAACTATCCGAACACACAGAAAAAAAAGGTTCAGATATGAACAGTAAGAATAAACAAGAATTTTATACTCACTGGCTTTTGTAATCAGTAAAAATATCTTGGCCATATGTTACGCTCAAGCTGGTGTTTTTCTCTGGAATATCACAATTGAATAAAAATACTAGATTCCAAATATAGTATGAGAAACGGAAGCGGAGTCGACTATCTCATAATTGAACTGACCAAGGCAGGAGAACATCTTCCATTTTAAAACGAACCTTAAAGACTTTGAAAATCTGTCAATCACAAAATCGATTAGAAGATCAAACCATTCATTTAGATCAGCAGAAAATTGGGTTTGAAAATCTGTCAATCACAAAATCGATTAGAAGATCAAACCATTCATTTAGATCAGCAGTAAATTTGGTTTGAAAATCTGTTAATCACTTAATCGATTAGAAGATCAAACCATTCATTTTGATCGGCAGTAAATTGGGTTTGAAAATCTGTAAATCACTAAATCGATTAGAAGATCAAACCATTCATTTAGATCGGCAGTAAATTGGGCTTGAAAATCTGTCAATCACTAATTCGATTAGAAGATCAAACCATTCATTTAGATCAGCAGTAAATTGGGTTTGAAAATCTGTCAATCACAAAATCGATTAGAAGACCAAACCATTCATTTAGATCGGCAGTAAAATGGGTTTGAAAATCTGTTAATCACTTAATCGATTAGAAGATCAAACCATTCATTTAGATCGGCAGTAAATTGGGCTTGAAAATCTGTCAATCACAACATGGTTTAGAAGATCAAACCATTCATTTAGATCGGCAGTAAATTGGGCTTGAAAATCTGTCAATCACAACATGGTTTAGAAGATCAAACCATTCATTTAGATCGGCAGTAAATTGGGCTTGAAAATCTGCCAATCACAAAATCGATAAGAAAATAAAACCATTCATTTAGATCAGCAGTAAATTGGCCAATCTGAAATGTCAATCAAAAGCGAAAGTGAACTACAACACGGGCCGACATTTACGTGAACTATTTTGGTTGGTTTGGCGAATGAAACGTCGTAACTTCAGATTGTTATCCCCCGCCGTCTCGGCGAAGGGGATATAGTAATGATCTCCGTCCGTCATTCCGTCCTTCCGTCACTAAACTTGTCTGGAGCATATCTCTGAAAGTATAATTGCTATCAACTTGAAATTTCATAGGTGGATAGATCTGTTGTTTTAAACACTAAGATTTAGTCCGGGGAATATCTCTGAAAGTATAATAGCTATTAACTTGAAACTTCATAGTTGGATAGATCTCGTTGAGGAGAAGTGCAGCGTACAAGAACTACAACTATTGCTTGCATAATTTTTGAGTTATTGCCCTTTGTTGTTTTAAAGACTAAGTTTTTGTCCTGAGCATCTCTCTGAAAGTATAATAGCTGTTATTGAACTCATTGACAAGAAATGCAGTTCACAAGAAGCCTAAATCTAACTGGCTTCAGCTTACTATCAAGCTTTTACGGCGGGGGATGGCTATGTCCGACATGGCTCTTGTTCTAGCTGTTATTACGACATTTTTGTTGCCAACACACTATATCACTTTTTTAAAATGGCCATGAAATGTGTAATGTGACGTCGTTTAATATCGAGTTAGTGGGATGGGCCAGCGATCCGTCAATTGTAACTCCCGATATCTATGTCAAGCTTTTATATACATGTAAATATATATATTCGACTAAAACGTAGTAATTACAGTCCATTTTAACCGTGGCAACGACATATAGGTCACCAACCAACGATTCGGGTTTTTTTTATTATTTTCATGCATGGTCATAAATCGCAAACTGACGTCAATTGATATCCTAGTGGAACTGCCTTGACGGAGGTCAGTGGGCGTGGTCAGCGATCCCTAAATAAGAAGGCTGGTTAACACAGAGAGAGACAAGCAGTATTTAACACAAAACAATTGAGCGCATGCATGACATATCCAAACATTACACAAGTGTGCCAAGTAAAGACTCAGATCAGACTGTGCATCCGCACAATCTAATCAGAGTCTTCACACTGCGCTTAGTTGATAGATACTGAATGAATGCTTCTTTAAATAATTAGCGAATGTTCTAATTGCCCCGAGTCCTCAATGTGTGCGAGTCACGCACATGCGAAATGGTTGGAAATGTCACGAATAGGCTCAATTATAAGATTCAGCTACTGCGTACTGCCTATGTATGTTTGAAAGTCGCAGACCATTAACAGGGGTTCCAATACTCGGCATGATTTTTATTCTATTACAAAGCTTGAGATACATCGGCTTTCCTACGTGCGGACAGGTATAGTTTTCACGACACTTCTCCGGGGTCTATTAAATACCACAAAACCTGGAATGGTACAAATTAGATCCCTAAGATAACTCATTTTATATCGGAAAATTATCATATTTATATTGTAGGGTAGAAATATTTTGTTTAATGAAGAAAATGGTGGCTAGAAAAGGTCTGCAAGAAGAATAGCAAATTCAATTATAGATAAGCAAAAAAAAAAAGGTGGGGGAGGTGGGGTTGGAAATAGGAACAAATACAAAATAACTGACAGGGCTAGCAGACTAACTTTGGACTGATAGTCCAGTCACCCTATGGTTTGACCTTCAAATAATTGCAACAGAAAATGTTTTTCGTTTTTCATAGAGCCCTAGCTAATTTAACCATCATATCAAAAGTCTAAAAAAATCCAAGCGTGCTAAATGGCTGAAAAAAGAGCATCTTGTTGCAAGAATTTCTATTGAATTGAACGGCATCGGTAGGCCTCCGTACTCGTGAAAAATGATCAATTTATCAAGCGTCTACAGACAATCGCCTGAATGCCATGACTTCCGTCGCCTGCATTTTCGACAAATCAATGCTAAAACACAATAATTCGAGAAACTTTAAGGTAAGTAAACATGTTTACGAAAAGTTAATCATAAATTAGATGACTTTCGGGAAGATGAGTTTGTTTGCAATTTATTTATTCAACGCAAAGTTTTGTAGAATGGCTTTTCGCGAAAAATGAAAGTAACCAAGTTTTTGTTTTATAAGTCATGAAAACATCGAGATGAACATTAATTCTTCGCTTAAATCATCTTTTATAAACCTAGATCTTCATGATAATAAAAAGATGATAAAAAAAATATTGCTGCCGGACCCGCGGTTTTTCAAAAATTTTTTAAACTACGGAAGCCCATTATTGCCATAATTACTTACGCTATAAAATTCATGTAGCGGATACTTATGTTTCCTTGCTTTCATTTAAAGGAAGAAATAACCAGTTGTTTTGCTCTTTTTGGTAAGACAATTTTCCATATGCATAAATATATTTAACTAAAGAAAACAAATATATATTATCTAAATTTACATAAAGTATTATTTTCTATTTCTTACAGAAATCACAGAAACCTTACTTGGTGTAAAAAATGGATTGAAAAGATAACATTGTCATTGGATAAACTCTCTAGTATAATGCTTGGTAAGTTAAGACAGTGAAATGTAATGTAAAATGAATCAATTCAGGAGCTTTTATGAAGAATATAGAGTAATAACAGTGCTAATATAATGATGAGAAACATTAAAACGCACATTTATAGAATATTTTTACAGAACGACTTTCAATACCTATAATACTGTAATAATGTAAATTTTAGAAGTAACTAGATCTATTACATCATACAATGATGTGATAGATCTAGTTATTTCTAAAATTACTTTTTCAACAAAATGATAGTGTTAAACAGCAGTAATTTCCATAAAAAATAAGAATTCTAAAGTTTTGAAAAATGAATGAATAGATAAGTAAGTAAAGGAAGGAAAAGGAAAAGGGATTATGAGCAATGTAAATTTTGTCAAAATCCTCAATCAATTCATGTTTATTTATTCATTTTTTTTTGCAGGGTCTAATTCCATTTAAAGGAGACGTGAGGTCTCACGGAAATGAAACTGGTTTTGAGAGCCCAAAGGTCAATATGGAATCTGAACTGAAATCAGAAGATAAAAATATAAAGTAGGTAGTTATTGAATGATTTATAAAGAAATTCAAATGTGATTATAGAATATGTGGATTATCTTATCCCTGTCATAAACCATTTATCACAAGGTAGAAAATCCTTAGATATAATAAATACATAAAAGTAATGGCTAAAATGCACTCACTCAATATAAGCTAAGAACTAGTGCAATGTACAGTAAAATTTAGATTGAAATGTACTCACACAATAAAAGCTGTACGTTGCATTTATTTAAAAGTATGAAGACAAATCAGATGTACACTGCTTTAGAATAAGAAAATGTAACCAAGCCTATCGTTTTTGAATGGCGTAAATAGCTCCAGAAACAGTGTCTCAAAATTATATCTTGAAAAAAATCATTTATCAAACAACCCTACTGCAAATTAAAGTCAAAATGAATTAAACCAGTACCAGACAGCAAAGATTTAGACTGATTTACATTGAAAGAAGTTGCAGACGACATTTCAAGTTTATGATACTTAGATTGTTTCTACTTTTTTTGGTAGAAAACATTGTGGAAAATGAAGAAATTGCTTGTTGCTCGCAAGTTCTTCATTTAACACAATATTTACCTAATTGATTTTCTAAAGGGGCGTCAAGAAGCGTCATTGTGTGTAAATGGGTTAATCAATCATTGTTTACTACTCAAATTGTATCATATATTGTTTTTGATTAAATTTCGATTAATCTAAACCATTCTTTCTCTTTTTTTCAGTGCGGAGTGTCCTATTTGTAATGTAAACCTCCAGTATGGGAAAGCTGTTGTCCAGTTACGTTCTAAGGGCAGTGACAGTGTTAACAAGGCTAGCAAACTTAGAAAAGACACAGTGTTGACCCATCCTGGGCAAAGAGTACATGTTGAATGCAGAAAATCATACTGCAATCCATCAAATATTCAAAAAGCATTAATTGTGAAAAAACCAGAACAATTACAATCTCCATCCTTAAGATCATATACAGGTTCTTTTAACTTTGACACACATTGTCTTTTTTGTGGAAAAAATGCTAAGTGCCTTGGCAGGAAAAGGGGTAATGAGGTCTTTCAAGTAAGAACATTATCATTTCAAGAAAGCATTAAAACTATCTGTAGAAGTAGGAATGATGAATGGGCAAGTGAAGTTGAAGGAAGGCTGCAAAAAAAGTTTTTACTAATTTCCTTGCAGGAAATCATGTAGTGAGAAGAAGTGACCGCTTTTGGACAGGCCTTTCTTCTGATCTCATTATAGAGCAGGTTTTAATGAGAAGCGTAAAAACTACGGGAGGTCTTACTAGAGGTCGTGGATTATTAGATGCACAAAGAAACCAATTGCTACTGTCAATGCCAGCTTGTACAGAATACAATAATGCTATGCAAGAATTTAGTGGTGTAAGCTATCATACAAGTGAACAACATACTGAGTGCAGCATAACCAGGATGGAAAGAGATGCAGATGATAAAGTGAAATTTCTACAATTTCTACCTGAGAGAAATCCTTTCGAAGAACGCGAATCGATTCTTCGAAACATAGAAACTGGTGAAACAGCTGATGTAGTTGTAAACGTAGATGATTCAAAGTCAATCGGAAATAAAGTCATCGAAAGTATGGCGTCTGAAAATGTTTTTCAGTTTAGCTTTAAGCGTTCTTGTCAGGCTCTAACTTTAAACTCAAAGTCCTCTGTAACTATTAACAAGGAAACCGTTACAGCTACTTTTTCAACGCCTTGCTACTGCGGCTGACAGATTATACGACAATCAAATCGAAGTGTTCAAATACGAGCTATGTAGCTACCTATCTTCGTTGTTTGAAAGCGTTGGAGAATTGCGTCCAGCAGACAAACCAGCATTAGCAAATGCAATTTGGTCTCTTGGTAAAAGTGAAATAACAGAACCAATAGACGTTTCTGCGAAGTATGTTATTGATGATGGATCTTTACTTCAACGCATCCCATGGAAGCAAGGCGATACCTTTGGTAAAATATGCCGTTCATATGTCTCTTATGTAGAGAATCATTATAAATCATCTAAAGTAGTCTTTGATGGCTACAAACTAGGCCCCTCCACAAAAGATGATGCGCATCAAAAACGCTCTAAGGGACGTACGAGTACACTTGTCCAGTTCTCGGATAATACACCGTTTAGGTAAAAAAAAAAGAAAATTTCCTTTCAAACGTTCAAAACAAACAAAGCTTTATAGAAATGCTGAGTAAATACCTCCAAGATAATGGATTTGATACCTTGCATGCATCTGAAGATGCTGATTTGCTGATTGTTTAGACTGCGGTAGAACTTGCAAAATCTAGTGTTACTGTTTAGTTGGAGAAGACACAGATTTACTTGTCCTTCTTTGCTACCACGCTGATGTATTAGCAAACAAATTGTTTTTTCTTCCAGGGCGGAATTTAAAAGATTCAAAATCTCTCAAGGAATGGGATATAGTAAGCACAAAGAGAACACTAGGTACTACTATTTGCAACTCCCTTCCCCTCATTCATGCTTTATCGGGTTGTGACACGACTTCAAGAGTTTATGGGCTCGGCAAGGCAGCCGTATTGAAAAGGTTCTGCAATTCGCCGTCTTTGCAAAATCTGGCATCTGTTTTTCTTGAAAGTGGTTCAGAAAAACTTGAAATTATCCAAGCCGGGGAAGAGATATTAGTCGATCTATACAAAGGGGATGCGAATGAAAGCCTTAACCAATTACGTTATAGAAAATTTGTGAGCAAGGTGATGACGAGTCTCAATTATGTTCAAGTTCACACATTACCGCCTACAAGTGCTTCAGCTTATCATCACACACTACGTGTTTACCTTCGAGTCCAACGATGGCTTGGCCCGGATATCACTTTAGACCCTCTTGATTGGGGCTGGAAGTCAGAAAATGGCTCATATAGAGCGATACAGACAAGTTTACCACCTGCACCTGAAGACTTGCTCAAGGTAATACGTTGTGCATGTAAAATGAACTGTGATACAAAACGATGCACTTGCAGAAGGTATGGGTTAGACTGTTCTTCTGGCTGTGGAGAGTGTAGGGGCATTAGCTGTTCAAATGCAATAGTTCTTACTGATCATGACATTGACGAATATCTAGAGTAAGTTGTACTTCTTTTCAATCTGAAACTAGCAAAAATAATATATTTCTACTGTCATGAAAAAGAAGCTTAAATCGCCAGTGAGCGAGCAGAAAGTAACGACTACAATTTTCGAGCTGTAGTTGCGACATTTTGTACGGACATTGACGAAAAATGTGATCCGCACAGAGTAGTTAGACAATTGTAAAACTGTTTGTCTATATGAATAATACCGTGGTTAATACTAATTCATTGCCAAATACACGGCTTGGTCCTTATAATAAAATGTAGGAAATTCATTCAGTCGGTTCTTGTGAAAGGTTCGAATCCCATAGTGATTTATTCGTTATAATGACGCTTTGCCATTTAACATATTCCCACATAGTGACGCTTTTAGACGTCCCCAAGAAAAAAAAACTTTTGGAAAACACTGTAGAAAATGAAGAAATTGCTTCTTACAAGCGATTTCTTTATATTTCACAATGTTTTCTTTCCAAAAGGTTGAAAACGTCCAAAATTCCATAAGCTTTAAATTTTCGTCTGCAACTCCTTTCAATTTAGATCAGTCTAGAATTTTGTCGATTGCAGTTGGTTGAATGCAGCTTATTCCTTACCTGGTAGACATTATATATTAAATTTGTGCTTTTTACATTAGTTTGACAATTCCTAACATCAATTGTTTTTTTTTTTGTTTTTTTTTTAAATTACTTCCAAATTTTCAGTTTATCATATTTTTATCATACGATTCGGTGGGTGGGGTAATGAATTACAATCAATAAAACTGTTCGGTTCGAAATGAAATATTATAAATGTTTTAACTTGTTTTAACTAAAGTCTATTTTACATCATCAAAGTACTGAAATTACTGTAAGCTAGCAAAGCATTGTTTTGTTATGTAATCATCTTTGTCATTTGTAGGGTAGAAAACATAGTGGACACTGAAGAAATTGCTTGTTACAAGCAATTTCTTAATTGTCCACAATGTTTTCCAAGGCCCCTTTTTTAGAATTCGATTGAATGGGAGTGGGTTGAATAGCATGCTTTGTAGGAGTTTTCTACAATTTGAATAAAGTCAATTCATGTGGCCATAAAAAGCAGTTGCAGAGTTTCAATATTTCTCAAATGTATCAAATACTACTGTATAGCTTTTTCTATAAACTATGATTGAGCTTGTCTAGACTGTGCATATGGTAAATTAGACCTCAGAATACATATTGGTATGCTGAGAAACTTCCTCGAGATAGACAATTAAAACTGATATTTTTTCTTGTATTAGAATAACATATAACAAAGTTTCAATGGTCAACTAAGTGGGTGGGGTAATTTCTCACGTCAAAAAATATTTTTCTTAGCTGCAAAATTAACATTTTCATATTTTGATGTTCATATTGTTAATTCTGTTGTTCATTTATATGTAAGATGATATTTTAATTGATATATTGATCAAACTGTAAATAAAATCCATATTATCGAAATACATCATTATTTTTTATTCTTAGCGTAAGAAAAGGGTACCAACATAGACAACAAGTTTTTATATGTTTTGCACACAACTAGATTCCTAGACTTTTGATATCTTACGGACAACATATTTGGGATAACAAAATTGAAAAAAATCTTTCTGTTGCAATTAGTTGAAGGTAAGGTCCTATTTTCTCACAGGGTGACTGGACTATGGTAATACTCAGTAAACAAACAGACTAGCTAAATAGTTGTACAATTGACCAATCAAAACATTCATTTTAACTGGAAGTGAACTTTGAACTCTGACAGTGGCAGGCATTTATGGGAAGCATTGCTGTTGGTTTGACTACTTAAACGTTGTAACAACAGCTTTTTCAAGCTGCATAAACAACGTTTATGTCGTCAATCAACGATATTTCCTTTCTTGTTATATGTTCATTACTATTACTTTTGCACATTTTTTTATCGCAGTGAAACTTCCTGTTGGAATCAGTGGGAGTCGCCGGGGCCAGCGATCCATGTATTTTATTAACCCTTTCCCATTTTTTGGAAATTTTAGACTAGTCCTAATTGAAAGAGGTTGCAGAGGACAATGAAAACTGGATGCCATTTGAAATGAAACTATCCTATGTGGTAGAAAATATTGTGGGAAAAGAAGAAATTGCTTGTTACAAGCAATTTCTTCTTTTTTCCACAATGTTTTCTTGAGTATAAAATCACATGAACGTAAAATCCCGTATTTGAATGGGAAAGGGTTAAAAGATCTAGAATTCTATCGACAAAAGGTTCAAATATACACGCCTTCTACCAGCCATTTCGTAGAGGCGGTTTTCATGAGAAGAAATTCTTTAATTGCATTATTTTCTTTTAATGATTCAGAACATTATTTTGCAATCAGCGAACACCGTAGACGTATTCAGAATCAAAAAAGTCAGTGACATAATTGAAATAACGTTAGAAGACAGAAAGGAAATTAAACTTAATATGCTTCCGGTCATTAAGCCTTACAAAAAAGAAAAAAAAATAGAATTAATTGCCATTTCTTAGCTGTTTGGAACTCGGTCAATCCGTTGGACTTTATTGGAACGTTTGAACATAAAAAATTTCATGTAATTAATTTTACCGAGAATTAGAATTGAAATCACAATGGCCAAAGGCAAGTAAGATGGTTGTCAATTAAGGTTTTAAGACCAAGGACAACGTGAAAAGTAAAAACAAAAACACGAAAATTTGACTTTGAGCTGATGCGTTTGCCTTAGAGCTTTATATCTGAAAACTTTTTCAAATGACAAATCTAATCATAATGAAAAACAAGTGTCCAAAATTATTTTTGAAATCCAAATTCAAATGAAAGAGATGTGCTCTGGTAAACTTGACTTAAGGCCGTGATAGGAGCTAGGACCTATCTGAAAATTAGTTTCAAATCGCATTTCAACTGAGTCAAATTATTTTGAAAGCCGTCCAAACATGTTGAAGACAGGCTGTTGGCAACCTCAATTTTAATGTTTAATCTTGAGCCGTAACCTTGACTATCAATGTATTCGAATATTTGAGCTGAAACCGTGAATATGACGTCATCATGTATATGATGACGTCATTTCACAAACAGCGTTACATCTTTCGCGGAAAGTCCTAAATTGTTGAAAATATCTTTTAATCGTGGCGAAATTTAACTTTTGTTTAGTCCATGGTTTGAAGATATTAACCTATGTTTTATCAACCGTTATAAACTGTTTTAGAAATCCTCATGGTATCCTGCTTAAACATGGCAAGATTTTCCTTACAACACCGAACTCATTTTGGTCATAACTCAGAAGATTTGGGGCATATCGCAGAGATCTTTGTACTGTGAAGTGAGAGTTGGTATCTTCAAGACTCTCTCTTTCGCATTTAAATTCAGCTGTGCATTTCTTCACTGTGCTATAACATGAGGTTTAGAATAAGCGCATGATGACCAACATTGTCTTTTTGTTTAGAATTACTCATAGTGGTAAGGTTGGAGAATAGAATTCTGTCAAACACAGTCAGAAATTCATCCTACTGTCAGAATACATCCTACTGTCCTTGCAAAGTGATTATAATAATTTATCTATATAGTCCTCAATTGAAAAAGCTGTAGCTACGACGTTTAAGCCACCGAACTAAAACGGCGGACAATGTCGGAGTTCAAACTCATTTCTGGTCTAAATCAATGATTTCATTGGTCGATTGGATATTCTATTGACAGCCGCGATGGTCAATTCGTATGTTTATAAGAGGTCTAGTCTGCCCAAGGCCAGGGATTTTTCAATAGCCCCTCATTTCTATACATGTATAAGGACTTTTGAAATCATTTTTATATCCAGGTCAAGGTTATGGTCAAAATAAACCCTCTGTTATGCATTGAAACAAAACAGACTCTTGAAACCGTTAAAGTGAGAGTAAAAACTGGTCAAAAGCTGCTGTCTATGTGAATTTGACTTTTGAATAAATATCATTTTATGAGAATATTTACTTTGACTCACGCTCTTTCGCGCGATTAATGTAATTCTCTAGTTTATTGAAAGAAACATAAACTTAAGTAAAAATGTTCTTTTTTTTCTTTTTCTTTTTGTCGCCGTACAGCTAGATATTGAGTACACAAATGGTAAAAAATGAAAATACAATTATCGCATCATTGTAAAACAATATTTGAAATGGCATACTTTGAAATAACCTGTTCGTTTCGAAATTTTAGTCTAAAAAGGAACGTTGCTATCTGTTGTCTAAAATTTCATGCTTCATACCTCAAGCTTGATCAGATAAAGAATGATTCTCTATTTTAAATGTCAATAAAAAAATGAAGAGAACAGTTTTGTTTTGTTTGGTTTGGTTTTTATTGAGGTATGACCCTAAAGATTAATCACATTATATTCGCGCATTATCCATTCTTTAGGTTTACACCTCAATCAAAGCAGAACAAATAATGTAATAATTTCTTATCATTAAACACCATCAAGCAAAACAAGCAAATATATTTTACTACATATGGGCAAAATATCAAGATATTACTTTGTTCGCAAGCATATAAGATGGTTTCGTGCACAAAAGCTTATTCATGGATAAAAATCAACAAATTTTAGCCATTCAAAACGCTAGAACCTTAAAAGTCGAAAATAAAATTAAATTATGAATTATTGAGACCAGAAAAAAAGTCGCAATTATTCGTGCTGGTTGAATGTAACTAACGCATAACGTGATCAGATCGGTAATTTAAACTTCAAGGAACGATTGTTTATGGATAATTCTGCAATATAATGTCTTCCTTTTGGTTTAGAATTCCATATGAAATCATGGTCTGTCTTCAACATTACGTGCTGACTGCACGCATCATTTAAACAATCACAACATAAAAAATGGGTTTCGTTCAACGTCAAGTTTATTCAAACAAAAATGATATTGAATTTTGCCTGGACATATAATTCTTATGTACAAATTTATTACAATAAATAAAAACAAAGGATTCAACAAGTAGCATGAAACAGCAAAGAACTTTCTACACGCTTATTCTAATCAATTAATGTTTTTCATGACATTTTGAACGGAAGTTTCATCAAACCTGATTTTTTTGTCTCTGGGAAAAACATAATTAAATATACTTGTTGGATATCCAATAAAGTGCTAACAAGAGAAATGAAGTCGACGACTTTCTAATTGAATAAAATTCGCAAATAGAGAAAAGAATCAATCAAAAAATGGGTCGAAGGAAGTTGAGTTCGGTGGACTGGTCAAATAGTGAAGCAGACACAAGGCTCGCAGACCGATGGGCTATTTTCTGTATAAAGGTTACTCCGTTCCCACACAATGATGCTTTGAGACGCCCCTAAACAAAAAAGCATCGGAAAACATTGTGGAAAATGAAGAAATTGCTTGTATCAAGCAATTTCTTCATTATCCACAATGTTCTCTACCCGAAAGGTAAAAGAAAAAATCCAAAATTTCATAATCTTGAAATTGTCGTCTGCAACTTCTTTCAATTTGGACCAGTCCAAAATCTTCCATCTGGTAATGGGTTAATGGATAATTGACGGTTCGCCACAGTAGATCAAAGATTCCATTGACCACACTAGCCATTAATACTAATAGATTTTCGACTGTCGCCACTTGTTTTAGCTAAAGGGGTGACGAGTTAGGTCATCATATTTGATTATCGACCATATTTTTGGGAGAATAATGTCGCTCAATATCTCAGATAAACTATGATGTCGGAGTATATTAGCTGTGACTAGATATCCACCATTTGCAGACCAGTAAATAACCGATCGCTGGCCACGCCCACTGGCCTCCGTAAGGAAGTTCCAATTCGATATTAAACGGCGTTATTTTGCAAAAATTATACCCAGTAACATGTAACAAAAATTGACATAGGCTTCGTAATTACAGTTTGAATAAGCTGTAGTTACGACGTTTAAGTCGCCATTGTAACAAAAATATTTCACGTAAATGTTGGCCAATTTCGAAGTTCACAGTTAACTTCCGGTATAAATGATTGATTTGATTGGCCGATTGGTTCCTTTATTGATAGCTGCGACCTATTCATTCGTTCGACTGAAAATTGATTATAGAATAAACCACGGGCTTTCAGACTGAAACAGGAGAACAAGAGGTACGAGATGGGCTTTATCGCTCGTTGACCCTAATATCTCCAACAAGGATATGTTCAATGATATAAATATCACGAAATTCAACTGTTTTATTTTTAAATCGAGCAAAGTTTTCAAAGGGCCAGTTTATTTAGATGCATTAGATACGATTTCCAATCTTGAAATGTTAATTGTAAGTAACAAAATAAATCTAATAAGTGATTTTTGAGAAGATATTTTTTCTCAAGAAATTTCTTTACGTGAATATATGGAAGCAAGTCCCATCCAAAAAAATCACATTCCTTTTACAGACTTTGAAGTAGCTTGACAGAAGTGACATTTCAGGATAATAATAGACTTGTACATGTATCCTTGGTTTGATAGAAAAAAGATTCGGTTTTTTGTTGTTGTTGTTGTTGTTGTGTTTTAAGTCAAACTGGTACATGTATATGCAAAGACCCAAGTATAAGCCGTAATCCATAATTAAACGGTTCCCCCTCCCTACTTTTCTCCTTCCCCTCTCTCTATCCCCCCTTCTTTTTCTCTCTCTCACTCTCTCCCCCTCTCTCCCTCCCTTTATTTTCGGTTGATATTTACTCAAAGATCAACCTTGATCAAATATGAGACTATGCGTGACATTCCCAAACATTTCGCATGTGTATAACTCGCATATATTGAGCACCCTGGACAGCCATTCGGGGCAATTAGAATATTGGCTGATTGTTTAAAGAAGCTTTGGGTCAGTATCTATCTACAGAGCGCAGAGTGAAGACTCTGATCAGACTGTGCGGATGCACAGACTGATCTGAGTCTTTACTTGGCGCACATGTGTAATAGTTGGAAATGTCACGCATGCGCTCATTTATAAAACGACACTTCGTAGACCTTCATTTAAGAACATTTATGCAAAATCAAGATAAATTCATTTAGGTTTTTGATACGGTAATATATTCAAAGGTTTACCCCTTTGGCAAGCCTAAGTCTTGCAACACGAGTCTTCGGATGAATTCAAAAGATCTTTACGAGAATTTTCATTCGTGTATATTTGTACCTGTATATTCCTAAGCAGAAGAATGTGTACTGGTAGATCGACGATATCAAAACGCTTTGGCAATAACCGCGAATGCTTTTCAGTCACTGGAGTAAACGGGAAAAATGCAGAGAGACAGTTTAAAGCTGTGAAAGTCATGTCCATATCTGTGCTAATTAGATTGAAATTATTTATGGCCCCTCTTTTAGAAAAAGTATATGACCGAAAATACATGGTTTACGAGTATTAATCGCGGGGAATGATCTTTTAATGAAAAGTATTTTCGGAACTATAGAAGAAATCATTTATGTATTTATGGTTTAGCTGATTTTCAGTTTATCTATTTTATAAGTCTATAAACATATACGGATTTGACTTCTTCACGAAATTGGCCCCAATGGAGAGACAAAAAACTTGTCTTTTCATTTCGAAGAAATTAACGTTTCCTTTCTCTTTCTGTCTTGTTGTACAACTTCTTTTTTCGCTAAGATTGACAGAATAATCCAGTTTTATTATCTTGTTCCTGGTTTTATTTCAGTTTGATTTAAATACAACTAGACAGCAATTTTGTTATAATCTGCAGAAAATTGAACTGCGTGAACTCAATACCGTATCCGAAGCGAGTATAACGGCTTGTATCAAGATGAGGAAATGATTCTGGTTCGTTTTCATTGATTCAATGGTTGTAATGACTTCTAATAATTTGATTTTAGTTTCGTCTACCAAGATTCAAGCGTTATGATTTCCTGTTTTTGTTTTTGTTTTCAATATTCCAAGAACAAAATTGTTAACACAAATCTATTTTGTGTGTTTGTGCACAAAGTAGAGCTATAAAAGTTTACTGAAAACTAGTAAAATATTTATTTTGCTTGATGGCATTGATAAAAAGAAATAAAATGACATTAGGATATGAAACTAAAAACTTAATTACACTAATGTATGAATCCGTTTCTGCAAATGATTATGATATTTTCATGTAGGTCGTTTTTGAATAGGGTTTTACGCCGTTTTGAACATTCTTTTAGGAGATGAAGAGAATAATCTTGTTTTTATGGAACCACTGTATGAATACGCGAAGTGGCTTTTCAGTTCATGCCTCCATGAAAAAAAAAATAAATATTGTCTTCGTTTCTTACATTTTAATAGCATCGAGCGAAAATGCAAAAACTTGACAAATTCTTATACTTTTTTGTATGGAACTATTTTGTGCGGAAGCATACAAAATGGCTTCGTGCTCAAATTTTGTTTATTGGGGTATGAATATCTTTTTCGATCGAAATGTACATGTAATAGGGGATTATCAGCCTTAAAAGCACACCAAAAGCCACGGGGAAAAGGTGAGAGTACACGCCATATATCATATGAGCCTGTGCGTGACATTTCCAACAATTTCGCATATGCGTGACTTGCACACATTGACCACTATGGACAGCCATTTGGGACAATTAGAATATTCGTTGATTGTTTAAAGAAGCTTTGGGTCAGTATCTTTCTACAGAGCGCAAAGTGAAGACTCTGATCAGACTGTGCGGATGCGCAGACTGATCTGAGTCTTTACTTGGCGCACATGTGTAATGGTTGGACATGTCACGCACGCGCTCATATCATATGGATTTTGTTTCTAGCTCGGCTGTTTTCGGAGAAGAGATGCTATAGCTCTGATGTCGTCTGCGTCGGCTTCTTGGCCTGCGTCGTTGTCGTCGTCCGATACGGTACGTTGTTTTTTTATTTTTTATTTTTTTTTGTAATATCTCTAATAATGAAGACATTCAAATGAAATCGGAGGACGCGGTAGTGGGATGGCGATATAGCGATATAGCGATAATATCAAGAAAGTACCCTGATGGTAACACAAATGAAAGATGGCTATATCACGATAGAAGGATGACGATATTGCGATAATATCACGAAAGTACAAGGGCGCCCTGTTTGTAACATGAAAGACAGATAAAGAGATCTCGAATCCATCGTCACCGTTATCGCTTTCGTGATCTCGCTCTCGTACTCTCGAACTATCGTACTCCCGAAGTATCGTACGCTCGAACTATCGTACTCTGATTAACTTCAGTGACCACATCTCATTCTTGACCCTCGAGTTAAAAATCAGAAAATTATCGTTTTCGTTTATTCAAGCTGGAATTACGACAATTTGCACGCTTAACGACGAAATTATTTTCCAATGGCCGTAGAGGTATTCCATAGCTAGTCTCGCCCCTGGAATTTCCAGAACTTTCTATCGAAAACTAATATTGTAGCACATATAATAAAACGATGTGTATACAAATTGTTTATTAACCCTTTTCATGCCCGATAGAAATCCTGTTTATATTCCGGGTTCAGCATGACAAGGGTTAATTCAGATAAGATAGTTATTGCAAAGTTTATCTTGTAAAATTTCGAAAAATATTCCGGTAGTCAAGTGAAAGATTTCCGGTGAAGAATTGGGTGCATTCCTCTTGATCTCAAAATTCAAACCAAAACACCAGTTGAAATCGACAAGAAAAACAAAAAATATTCTTTCCAGAGAACTTCACTCGTACCCTCCTTTTATATATCGATATCAAGAAGGCTTTCGTTTGCTTTAGTGACCAAATAAACGATAGATTGTTGAAACTATTTTTCCGTCCTTGGGGGGGAGAAATATCTTTAAAGCCAATCATACGAAATTTCGAAAAAAAAACAACAAAAAAAAAACAACTAATATTCGGTTTAAAACATGGCTGCAACCTACATTTTGTACATATATAATTCCGAAAGTAATTTTGTAATATATTTGTCAGAAACCGATGTTTTACATTAAACCTTATCATACTATATGAAATACCATACTGAATCGTTGTAAAATCAAAGGACTGAAAGCACTGATTGATCTTGTTCAAAAATTAATATTTCTTTTAGAAATCAATTTCATAAACAACTCTGACAGGACAATTAACAAGCAGGAGATGTAGACCAATATCAGACTGCACTTATGTGCAGACTGATCTTGATCTACATCTCCTGCCAAAAACGGAATATTAATCCGGGTTAATCCGTTGTCTAGACAGTCATTGAGGATTAAAAGACATGTTAGGCTTAGGATAATAAGACTTTTTCTCGTCGAAGAAAAGCTACCGTCGTTGAAATGGATAATGCTGTAGTCACAAGGTTTTTGTCGCCCTCCTACGATATTTTACTATCTCCTTTCTAGCAGGATACAAAGCAAATAACAAATGAAAGAGGAAACGATAGAAAAATGAATCCTAAATTAGAAAAAAAAAATACAACAAATTCAATTTCTTTCCAGAAATACACTGTCATTTTGCATAAAGTGTTCTGTTTTTATGTTAAATCTACTTTAAAAATTCCCTGTATTTCGTGAATTTTATGTTGTTCTTCATGAGTATATTGTGAGTTTCTTTTTATCAGATTGACAAGCCAAATCTAGTTTTATACCCGTTTTACGGCTTTTATTTCGAGACTTTCTTCCATGTTAATTCAAAGAGGTCCGTATTAGACGTATAGTGTATTATCTGAGATCAGTATATCTTTAAAACACGAGAAATAGTTTAAAAGTTGATAGTCTTTACAGATGACGATACTTTTTTCCCTGTTGTTGTTGTCGTTGTTGCTACTGTTAATGCTTCTTCTGGTGTTGTTGTTGTTCTAAGTGAATACGTATATGTAAGGGGTGCTGGTTTCACCATGTGATCTAAACTGATAAAGAGCTAGAAAATGCATAGGGAATATATTTTAGGGACTCGATACAACATTTTGTATTTTCTTAGAGCTGCCTAGGAATATTTTGTTATTTACGAGACCGCAGGTCGAACGGAATACCAAAATCTTCCTCCGCAACGAGAACCAAATACAAGATGTTGTATCGCTATCGTAATTTAGTATTGCATTCATTATAGACCTACATTAGTAAAAAATAGAATAGATAAAATAATGGTAAAAAACTTTATTTCCACTAGTATTTCCCTTCCTGTTATTATGCATGGTGACGTCATCTATAAAATGAAAATGATGTCATCTTATTCTACTTTATATAGAACCGTATTTGACACAATCAAAATAGATATATTGTGTATTATCTGGAGCAAATATTGATGTCCATTCTGTTCCCGAGATTAGAAAACTTTTTACTTACTCAATTGAGAATATACTCAAATTTCAAATTAAAATTAAAGATCTATTTCTAACGTTTAACCTTGAGCTGTAGCTTGACCATTAAGGCATTCGAATACTTGAGCTAAAACCGTGAAAATGACGTCATTATGTATATGATGACGTCATTTCATAAGCAGTGTTATATCTTTCGCAGAAAGTCCTAAATTGCTGAAAATATCTGTTAATCATGCCGAAATTTAACTTTTGTTTTGTCTCAGGTTTAAAAGTGGTAACCTATGTTTTGTCAACCATAATAAACTGATTAAGAAATTCTATTGGTATCCTGCTTAAACATGGCGAAGTTTTCTTTAGAGCACCTAACTGATTTTGGTCAATACTCAGAAGCTTTAGGGACATATGGTAGAAATCTTTGTCCTAAAAGGTGAGAGTTGGTATCTTCAAGACTCTCTCTATCGTATTTGAATTCAGCTTTAGAAGAAGCGCATGATGACTAACATTGTCTATTTGTTTAGAATTGCTCATAGTGGTTAGGTTGGAGAAAAGAATTCTGTCAACTACAGACAGAAATACATCCTACTGTCCTTGCCAAGTGATTACAATACTTTATCTACATAGCCCTCAATCTATCAATCGCTGACCCCGCCCACTTACTCTATTTGCCGTGCCCATTAACTCCAACAGAAAAGGTTAACTAAAATGTCGGCAAATATTGGAGACGCCGAACCAACAAAAAAGGTTAAATAAAATGGCGGCTAATGTTGGAGTTCAAAACTCATTTCTGTTCTGAATTAATGTCATTTGATCAATTGGTTATTTGATTGACAGCCGGGATTGGTCAATTTGTATGTTTATAAGAGTCCTACTTCTGCCCTTGGCCACGGCCTTTTACATTGCCCCTCGTCTCTATACATGTATATGGACTTTTGAAATCAATTATCAATTTTTATCAAGGTTATGGTCAGAATAAATCCTGTATAATGCGCTGAATAGGAACAGACTCTTGAAACAGTTTAACCTAGAATAAAAATGGCCAAAAGCTTTTGTCTATATGAATTTGACTTTTGAATAAATGTCATTTTGTCATAATTACTATGACTCACGCCATTTCGCGAGATGAATGTAATTCTCTAGCTTATTGAAAGAAACATAAACATTGTAATTTCTTTCTTGTCGTCGTACAGCTAGATACTGTGTACACAAATGGTCAAGAGTGAAAGTGCAATTAACACATTATTGTAAAGCATTATTTGTAATGGCATACATCAAAATAAACTTGTTCATTTGGAAGTTTTAATCTGAAAAAGAACTTTGCTATGTTTTGTCTAAAATAGCACTAGTCATACTACCAGCTTGCTTAGAAATATAAAAGTTTTCTATATTCTATAAAGAAATAAAGAGAATATTTTTGTTTCGTTTTTTTTTTTTTTTTTTTTTTTTTTTTTTTTTTTTTTTTGGGGGGGGGGTCGTTTAGGTATAAACCTCAAGACAACAATATTGTACATGTATTCATTTCTCACCATTTAACACCACCAATAAAACATGCAAATATTTTACTAGTTTTGGGTAAAATATTATGGATCTACCGTATGCGCAAGCATATAAATCATGGAAGCATGAAAAAATATCAACCCATCAAAACGCTTGAATATTTATAGTCAAAAATGAAATAAGATTATGAATTATTGAGGCCAGAAAAAAGTTGCAATTATTCGTGAGGGTTGAATGTAACTAACGCATAACGTGATCAGATCAGTAATTGAACCTTCAAGGAACGATTGTTTATGGATAATTCTGCAAGATAATGTCTTCCTTTTGGTTTAGAATTCCATATGAAATCATGGTCTGTCTTCAACATTAGATGCTGACTGCACGATTCATTAAAACAATCAAAACATTAACAAGAGGACCATGATGGTCCTAGATCGCTCACCTGAACTGTCTGCTGTTAAAAAAATGCAATTAGAGAAAAATAACTATAATCAGTTCCATGATAGAGGCAAAACTGTGACTTCTTTATTGTAAACAAGAAATTGTCATTATGGCGCCTTTTCCTGTGTTATCCTATAGAACCTTCCCATAATCTATAAGGTTCATCTTTATGACCTTACCAGTATCCTGACCAAGTGACATGACAATTGAGCCAAAACGATGACCTCTAGAGCATTAACAAAGAAAATGTCATGAAGGCCCCTTTTCCTGTGTTTTCCAAAAGTACCTTCCTATAATCAATAGGGTTCATCCGTGTGACTAAACAATTTTTCTGGCAAATTTTCATGAAGATAGAGCCATATTTGTGGCCTCTAGAGTATAAACGAAGAAATTGTCATAAAGGCACCTTTTCCTGTGTTTTCCGAAAGAACCTTCCCACAATCAATAGGGTTCATCATCATGACCTAACAATTATTCTGGCCTAGTTTCATGAATTTTGAGCCTTAATTGTGGCCTCTAGACTTTAAACAAAGAAATTGTCATTAAGGCCCCTTTTCCTGTGTTTTCGGAAAGATCCTTCTGATAATCAATAGGGTTCATATCTATGACCTAATACTTATTCTGCCAAAGTTTCATGAAGATAGAGCCATATTTGTGGCCTCTAGAGTATAAACAAAGAAATTGTCATTAAGGCCTCTTTTCCTGTGTTTTCAAATAGAGCCCTCCCATAATCAATAGGGTTCATCATCATGACCTAACAATAATTCTGACCAGGTTTCATGAAGATTGGGCCAAAATTGTGGCCTCTAGAGTGTAAACAAAGAAATTGTCATTAAGGCCCCTTTTCCTGTGTTTTCGGAAAGATCCTTCTAATAATCAATAGAGTTCATCTCTATGACCTAATGATTATTCTGGCAAAGTTTCATGAAGATAGAGCCATATTTGTGGCCTCTAGAGTGTAAACAAAGAAATTGTCATTAAGGCCCCTTTTCCTGTGTTTTCAAATAGAACCCTCCCATAATGCATGGGGCTCATCATCATGACCTAACAATCATTATGACCAAGTTTCATGAAGATTCGGTCAAAATTGTGGCCTCTTGAGTGTAAACACTTCAATTGTTGACGCCGCACGACGCACGACGCACGGCGGACGACAGACATCCAACGATCGCAAAAGCTCACCATGAGCACGTTGTGCTCAGGTGAGCTAAAAATGCGTTTCATTCAAGTTTAATCAAACAAAAATGATATAAAATTTTGCCTGGACATATAATTCTTATGTAAACAAAAAAATTCAAAGAAAAGCATGTAAGAGCAAAGAATGTTCCATACACTTATTTTAATCCATTCCCACAAAACACAATTTAAGACTGATCCAAATTGAAAGAAGGTGCAGACGACAAATTAAGGTTGATGACATTTTGAATTTTTTCGTCCATTAGGATAGAAAAAAAAATGTGGATCATGAAGAAATTGCTTGTTTTCCAAAGTGTTTTCTTCTTCTTCTTCAGGGGCGTTAAAAGGAGGGATTGGGTAGGAATGGCTTAATCGATAAATGTATTTCATTACACTTTGAACGGAAGATCATCAAACCATGTTTTCCTCTGGAATATCAAAATTTTAGAAAGTTGTGTTTAGTGTACTGGTCAAACAGTGAGACAGACACAGCTGTAAAGCAGTCACAAGACTCGTAGACCGCTATGTCTCAAGAAAGGTTAACCCATTTCCGATCAATGACGCTTTTAGACGCCACTGAAGAAAAAAAAAGATTCGGAAATCATTTTGGAAAATAAAGAAATGCCGTTTGTAACAAGCATGTCGGAGTACATTGGCCATGGCTAGATATTCACCATTTGCAGACAAGTAAATGACCGATCGCTGGCCACGCCCACTGAGCTCCGGCAGAAAGTACCACTTCGATACCGAACGGCGTTATATTGTAAAATTTATACCCAGTATAACTTGTAACAAAAAGTAAAGCAGTTTGGTGACTTAAACGTCGTAATTACAGCTTAAATAAGATCAAATGTTGGCTAATTTGGTAGTTCAAAGTTCACTTCCGTCCTAAATGGATGATTCCATTGGTCGATTGGTTCTGCGATTGACAGCTGCGACCTGGCCATTCGGTCGACTGAAAATTGATGGTGGAATGAACCGCAGACTTTCAGACTGATAACAGGAGAACCGGAAGTATAAGAGGCCCAAGAGGGGCTTTATCGCTCGATGGCCCTAATATCTTCAACAATGATATATTCAATAATAAATGTAGGGGAATTCAACTGTGTTACATTGATAAGATTTTATATTGAAGTTTTTCTAAGGGCCAGTTTCTTTAACCCTTTTCTGTTTTGCATAATTTTAGACCTATCCGAATTTAAAGGTTTTGCAGACGACAATTTAAAGTGGATTTTATTTGCAAAATAACCATGTTGTCGAAAAAGAAGAAATTGCTTGTTACAATTTCTTCTTTTTCCACTATGCTTTCCAAAGTATAAGAACACAGGGACGTAAAAACCAGGGATTGAACATAAAAGGCTTAAATGAATTAGATACGACTTTCATTAATGAAATGTTAATTCTTAGTTACAAAATAATTTCAATAAGTTCTTTTTGAGAAGATATTTTTCTGAAGAATTTACTTTTACGTGGATATATGGAAGCAAGCATAAAAGTCACATTCCTTTTACAGACTTTGAAATAGCTTCATGGAAGGGACATTTCTGCATAATAATACCAGACTTGTTGTACATGTATCATTGGTTTGATAGGGAAAAATGGGTGTTAAGTTATACAGGTACATTTATATGCAAAAGAAGACCCAAATAGAAGCTGTAACCCGTAATTAAACGGTTCTTCCCCTCCTCTCTCTCCGTCTCTCCCTCCGGCTCTCCATCTGTCCCCCCCCCCCTCTCTCTCTCTCTCTCTCTCTCTCTCTCTCTCTCTCTCTCTCTCTCTCTCTCTCTCTCTCTCTCCTTTTCTCCCTCTCCCTCTCTCACTCTCACTCTCTTTCTCTCTTTTAAGCGGTGTATCAGGATTTTACTAGTTAACGCTATCACATGAATGGAAACATAACCCGGCTCGTGAAAGCAATATATGAAGGATCAAATATATAACACGGCACTTTGTAGATCTTCAGTATTGTGTATTCATGCTTAAGTTTCTCTGTTTTTATAAGTCTATAAACATCTACAGTTTTTACTTCTTCGCGAAATTTGCTCTGATAGAGAGACAAAAAAAACTTGTCTTTTAATTTCTAAGAATAAAGTGTTTCTTATCTCTTTCTCTCATGGTTTTTTTTTTTTTTTTTTTTTTCGTCAAGACTGACAGAATCATCCAGGTTTATTATCTGTTTCCTGGTTTTATTTCAGTTTAATTTAAATACAAGTAGACTGCAAGACTTTTTTGCAAACATCTGCAGAAAATTGAACTGCGTGAACTCAATTGACCAATCGCGTGGTAAAACCATAAAAAGTCACTTTAGGCCTATTAGATTACCTCCAAAACATAAACTGACTCAAATTTAAGCATTAAATGTTCATTTGAGCGTAATTTTCGGCACTTGAAAATTTTACTTATTCAGGTTTCAGAATCATCGATACATCCCTATAATAGAAAGAAAGCAAAGCAAAAACCACTGAGAAAGGGCGAGAGTACATGCCAACAATTATATCAAATGAATTTTGTTATTAGCTCGGCTGTTTTCGGAGAAAATTGAAGTGTTGCTAAGCTCTGGTGTCGTCTTCGACTAGGTCTGCATCGTCCGCAAGTTTTTTGTACTATCTCTAATACTAAACATATTCAAATGTAACATAGGAAGACGTGATTGCTAAAATAAGATGACGATCCGCAATTGCGATATCACGATAGTACGATGACGCTAACGCTACGGTAGGATGGCGAAATACCGATAGTAGGATGGCGTAATTACAATAGTACGATGACAATAACGCTAACAATTATATCAAATGAACTTTGTTATTAGCTCGGCTGTTTTCGGAGAAAATTGAAGTGTTGCTAAGCTCTGGTGATGTCTTCGACTAGGTCTGCATCGTCCGCAAGTTTTTTGTACTATCTCTAATACTAAACATATTCAAATGTAACATAGGAAGACGTGATTGCTAAAATAAGATGACGATCCGCAATTGCGATATCACGATAGTACGATGACGCTAACGCGATAGTACGATGGCGATAATACGATAGAACGTTGACGATAACGCTACGGTAGGATGGCGATATACAGATAGTAGGATGGCGTTATTACAATAGTACGATGACGATAACGCTATAGTAGGATGGCGAAATACCGATAGTAGGATGGCGTTATTACAATAGTACGATGTCGATAACGCTACGGTAGGATGGCGAAATACCGATAGTAGGATGGCGTTATTACAATAGTTCGATGACGATAACGCTACGGTAGGATGGCGAAATACCGATAGTAGGATGGCGTTATTACAATAGTACGATGACGATAACGCTATAGTAGGATGGCGAAATACCGATAGTAGGATAGCGTTATTACAATAGTACGATGACGATATCGCTATAGTAGGATGGCGAAATACCGATAGTAGGATAGCGTTATTACAATAGTACGATGACGATATCGCTATAGTAGGATGGCGAAATACCGATAGTAGGATGGCGTTATTACAATAGTACGATGACGATAGCGCTATGGTAGGATGGCGAAATACCGATAGTAGGATGGCGTTATTACAATAGTACGATGACGATAACGCTATAGTAGGATGGCGAAATAGCGTAAGCAAAATTACATTATCACGATAGTACGATGACCCTAACGCGGTGGCAGAATGACTATATCACGGTAGTACGAAGACGTTAAAACGATTGCATGATGACGATATCATGATACAACGATGACGATAAAACGATATTAAGATGGCGATATAGCGAAAGTAAGATGGCCATATCACGATAGCGCGATGGCGATAACGCGATGTTAGAATGGCGATATCACGATAGAACGATGACGATAATACGATATCAAGATGGCGATACAGCGATAGTAAGATGGCCATATCACGATAGTTAATGACGATAACGCGATGGCTGGATGGGGATATCACGATAGTACGATGACGGTTATGCGATATTAGGATGGCGATATAGCGATAGTAGGATAACGTTCCAGCAACAGTGGGATAGCAACAGTAGGATAGCGATATAGCGATTGAAGGATGACGATAATACGATAGTAGGATGGCAGCATCACGACAGTACAAGAGCGTCCTGATGGTAACATCAAAGAAGGATGGAGAAATATCGAATCCATCGTCATCGTCATCGTCCTGTCGTTTTGACCATCATTACCGCCAACCTAGATCTCACTCGTGGTGCTATCTTATTGTCGTGCTATCGTACTGTCGTAAACTCGCGTTACATGCCCGCACTCTTGACCCTCGCGATAGAACCGGCAAATCGTCGTTGCGCGTGCAAAATGTCGTAACTACAGCTTTTATTACAGTTGTAGTCTATGTTCGTGCAAAATGTCGTAACTACAGCTTTTATTTAAGCTGTATTTACGACATTTTGCACGTACAACTACGATATTATTTAAAGGTTTTCCGTAGCCTGTGCAGTCTATCTCACCCATGGATTTTCCAGAACTTCCAATCGGAAATTAACATTGTTACACATATCATGAAAAGAGGATAGCAACTTCTACTTTGTATTTACTTTCGAATATATTAATTCAGATAAGATAATAATTGCAAAGTCTATCTAGTATAATTACGAAAAATATTCCGGTTGTTAAGATATTATAAGATAAGAATCGATAAGAATTATAGCAACTTCTATCTTATTTAATTTGTAAAGTAATAAAAAATGAAAAATAAACTTTAAAGCCTATCATAAAGAATTTCGAAAAGACCAAACTAATATTCAGTTTAAAACATGGGTGCAACGTACATTTTGTACATATATAAATGATTCAATTTTTAGTTTCGTCTATCAAAAACGAGAGTTCCGATTGGTCGAAAAAAATATTCATAACTGCATGAACAAAATATTGAGCATGCAGCGATTTTGTATGCATCCGCACAAAAGAGTCCCATACAAAATGGTATCAAAATTTGAAAACCTTTTGTTAATTCGCTCGATGCTATTAAATTATAAGAAATAAAGAGAATATTTTTTTGTTTTCATGGAGGTATGAACCGAAAAACCTAATCACACAATGTATGAATCCGCTTCGCGTATTCATACAGAGTGATTAGGTTTTTCGGTTCATACCTCCATGAAAACAAAAAATGTTCTCTTCATCTCTTAATTCCAAAAAGTAATTTTGAAATATATTTATATGAAACCGGCGTGTTACATTGATCCATAGTCTAGACAATCATTGAGGATTAAAAGACATGTTAGGCTTAGGATATTAAGACATTTTCTCGTCGAAGAAAAGCTATCGTCGTTGGAATAATGCTGTAGTCACGAGGTTTTTGTCGCCCTCCTAAGATATTTTACTATATCCCTTCTAGCAGGATACAAAGCAAATAAGAAATGAAAGAGGATACGATAGAAAAATAAATCCTAAATTAGAAAAAAAAAACTACAACAAATTCAATTTCCTTCGAAATTACACTGTAATTTTGCATAAAGTGTTCTCTTTTTATGTTAAATCTACTTTAAAAATGCCCTGCATTCCGTGAATTTTATGTTGTTCTTCGCGAGTATATTGTGAGTTTCTTTTCTCAGATTGACAAGCCAAATCTAGTTTTATACCCGTTTTACGGCTTTTATTTCGAGACTTTCTTCCATGTTAATTCAAAGAGGTCCGTATTAGACGTATAGTGTATCTGAGATCAGTATATCTTTAAAACACGAGAAGTAGTTTAGAAGTTGATAGATTTTACAGATGACGATATTTTTACCCTGTTGTTGCTACTGTTAATGCTTCTTCCGATGTTGTTGTTGTTTATTGAGTGAATACGTGCTGATTTCATCATGTGATCTAAACTGATAAAGAGCTAGCAAATGCATAGGGATTATCATTTTACGATGATGATTAAACATATTGTATTTGCTTTGAGCTGCCTAGGAATATTTTTATATTTACGAGATCGAAGGTCAAATGGAATACCAAATTTTTACTCCGCAGCCAGAAGCAAATAAAAGATGTTGTATCGCTATCGTAATTTAGTATTGCATTAATTTTTTAACACCTTTATCTTTAAAGACCTATATTTCTTTAAAAAATAGAATAGATAATATAATGGTAAAAAAATCTTTCCTTGTACTAGTATTACCATTTTTATTATGTATGGTGACGTCATCTTTAAAATGAAAATGACGTCATCTTAGACTACATTATATAGAACCGTATTTGACACAATCAAAAACGATATATTGTTATTATTAAATAATGATTCATCCTTTCGTACTCAATTGAGAATTCACTCAAATTGAAAATTAAAATAAAAGATCTATTTCTACTGAAATGCTATGGCAATTGCTTTGAAATAAGATATCATATTGGTATATTTCTTTTTATGATAGTTATTGAACATTTTTTTTTAAAAATAAAAACGTTATTCTAACTTGAAATTTGAGTTAATTATCAGTTGAGTGCAAAAAAAATTTTATAACCTCGGGCCCTGATCGGGGTAATAATTTGTTTCATACTTCCATGAAAAAAAACTTTTTAACCTTTTTTTTGTTTGTCCATAAAGTAGGTCAATAAAAAACCTTACTGCAAATAGTGGTTAAGCCTCAGTGGCAGTTTGCACTCGTTGAACTTTGCGACGACCTCAAAATTTTGTCTGTTAACTTAAGCGATCAAAGCTGACGCTTTGCTAGCTCAAACCTTATAATTCGGGAAAACGTCTTGAGTGACCGATGGATGCTAATGAGGGACATTCTTGGGTTATCTCTCCTGAATACTCTCAAGAAATACATTGGTACTTATCAGTGTTTTGATTGGAAGTTATCCTTAATTTCTTTGCGCTGCTTAGGTTTAAGATCAGCTGTGTAATGCAAACATAAGAGCTGGAAATGTTTGTTTCATCTTAAAATATTTTTTATGTCATTTCTGAGGTATCAACTCAGTAATCGAGAGATTATTATTTATCATCAAACTTGAAAATGCAAGTAAAAAAAACACAACTTTCCCATACTGAACAAGGATAAAAACAAATGTAATGCAGTGAAAGAACCAATGTACAATTCGGCACACCTCTGATTTAATGGTAACAGAACAAGGGAAGATAACACAAGCATGGTCCTCATTGGTTATAATGTCACAGTCGCCAATGTTGTGATTTTAAAGGTTTTTGTTTTGTATACCAGCGACATTTTATCCACGGTGAAGTATACGTAAGAAAATCGATCTCACACTCCAACCAACAACCTACAACAATTTGTCTTTTCACTGGATAATTTTTTTCTGGTAATATCATTATCGTTATCCAGTGTTTGTATGATAATTGAAATAATTTTGATAATTTATATGTACGTTCAAAATCTGTAGATAAGTTTGAGAGTCTTGAAAGATAAATGTTTTCACCGATTTATGTTGACAAGAATAATCATATCCAACATGAATCGTACTGTCCCTACAATTAGATTAGCTTTTATTTATTGTTCATGATGAACCATTTTGATAAGATGTGTGATAAAACGAGAAAATACCTAACAACACCTACCTCGGGGAAAAAATCGCTTAACTTGAAGGATCCATCTTAAATTAACAAAGAAAAACTCTCCTAATCGAAATGCGCTTTTCGTATATTCCCAGGCAAAAGGTAACAGCGTGTTTGTTAAATATCAGCATCAACCACATCATTGTGTTAAAGTAATCTTGACTTAAATCCGATACTGAGAGCAAAATGTAAAGTTTTAGCGTTAAGTTGTCAAAACTCGTGACCTTGATAAGTGACATTGAGCTTGTCGGCTGTTCCTAATCTTGTTACCTGGTGTGCCTAAAACTTAAAGGAATATATACATATCCTAAATATTAGCCATGTATCTGCAACGGTGTTTGAATAAGAGAAAAATGTTCAGTTTTTGCTTGAAGTTTACTCTTTATAAGTGACCTTGACATTGATGGATAACCATATTCTTTCCCTTTCTAATATATGGACCCTTTGGCTACGTCCTAGAATTTGATCAGACGAAAAAATAATCTTCGTTTCGATATTTACTATTTATCACAGAACCAACCAAACCTTGTATATGTTCTAATATGACAATCTAAGAACACCCTAGATAGTACAGTGACTGATGCAGAAAACAAGCATTCTTAAGTATTGCATAGCAATACCAAGTCCCAAACCTACTTATATATATTTATCTCTATGGAGATCTCTTTTTGGCCCCTTTGACCCCGATGAATATAGAGTTAAGTGGTAAGAAAATATTGTGGAAAATGAAGAAATTGCTAGAAATTACTAGACACTAACTGTGTTGTAATGGGTTAAATTGGGTTTCGTATTTTGTGTGCACATGTTTAACTTCTAGCGAATGTCTTGAAGTGTCAGAAAGTTCATATCGCGATGGTTTGGATAATTTAAAGAATATTCAAAGACAACTAACCAATATCATCAACAAGTTATAAGGATCTAAGTGCTCACGTGGTGTCTCGTAGAAATTCACAGATGCATCATCTAATGATGGTAAATTGGGATACTATTCATTCCGCCAAAACTTTATGGCGATATTTAGCATCTGACCATGACAGCATCGCGTGTGAGAGTTCTTGCACATAGATTGGCCTCTACCAAAGTCTCAGGATCTAGATGGAAGGGGTTACCTCGGTGTGTATCCCGCTAGTCGATAGTTAATTTCTGTACACGCATTGATAGTATTAGACTCAGTTTAATTTTCGTCGCTATATTAGTGGTGTTATGCGTTGTTCTATATCCGCCATAGAATCTCTTTACCACGACGGAAATGAAATTATATGATATGCGGAGATGTAAATGAAATGCTGTGTAACGGGATATGCGTCGTGATAACGTTAATTGTGAACAGAAGGCTTTTCATATAATTTGTCCTAGTTAACAGTGCCGAGACCGGTTAACTCTGTCGGTAACGCGTTGTGCATCCTGGAGTCGCATGTCCGGACCTTGGCTCGACCAACAATCTTTCCGATATTTACCAAAAAGTCATCTTGATATGGCGTCATTTTTGAGTCACCAATGGGCAAATGATAAGAAATGAGCCTAATTGGAATGAGCAACTGGTGGCTTGGATCGAACAGTTTGGTTGTACTGTTGTGAGAAACGACAGGAAGCCATGGTAAAGTGCAGCATCCGATATGAATAAGATACTGTTAAAGGAAGGTATCGATGTTTCTGAAACCTGGATAAGAAAAATTGCAATGAGCGGAAAAATACTCTCGAACGAACATTTAACACTTAAATTTGAGTCAGTTAATGTCGTGGCGGTAATCTAATAGGCTTAAAGTGGTTTTAGTGGTTATACATGAAAGGATCAGTGGAATTCCAGGTTAATTTTAGATATCACGGAATTCGGTTTTCGACATCGCATGACCTCATTTGCATACTACCAAAGGTCAACGAAAAGTAGCAAATCGGCAAGCGAAACAATCCTCATAAATCATGCGAAAAACTACGGTAGGTGTTTATATTCGTAATGACCCTTACGACAGCTTTGGTGTTTACAGAATTAAAGATCGGCTAGCGAACAAAATTCCTAATGACGTAATGATGACGTTGATTAAATGAATTTCAAACCAAATGCGAGATTCCCACGGTTATTCGAACCACATGAATAACCCTATATCATTTGCAACTGTCTCGGCTTAATCTAAAAATAGATGAACAGCCTAAGAAGGCTTTTAGGGGAATACCATGTTTTTTCTCTTATAAGCGATCTCTGATTTTCACAGAATATTATTTTCACTTTGTAAAATGAGGGGTATTAAAAATAATTAAAATCTGTGACATGAAAAAAAAACATTGATAACTACCTTTAAATGCGTTAAACTCCAAACAATCAATCAACCAATCAGGTTCACTGCAGTCATCCGTGGTACGTGAAAGGACATATATCCTTTACATGCCTACGCCATAAAATGTAGTTCTTATGTATTTCAGGAATATTGCAAACTCCGCATGCAATTTCATCTTATATTTTTATCTCAATTTAGAACATCTTGTTCAAAATTACTCTGATCGGAGTCTTCAAAGAAGTTGCAGACGACAATTTCAAATTGTCCAAAATTCTAAAATATTTATTTCTCTATGTAGAAAACAAAGCGGAAAATGAAGAATTGCTTGTAACAATCAATTTCTTCATTTTCCACATTGTTTTCCACAACTTTTTTCTTGAGGGGAGTAAACAGGAAATATTTTGTGGGAACGGGTTAACTCCTTGGTTACTTTAACCTCGTTTCTTTATTATGATAACACCTGACAAAAAAAGATTGCTGAACAAAACAGTGCTTTTCGGTACTGAGATTACTATTTACCCTGCATTATGAAGTCGATCTTCGCTAGGTGATATGTTATCGCCGTTGGATCATATGTATCAATTGTATTTTATACCCATTAAAATACACACGCAAAAAGACTGGTCAAGCTTCAAATAAATTGATGTCGATGATTTAAGTTTATTGGGTTTTTAGATGTATTTTGGGTCTGAAAGAACGTACGAAATAAAGAAATTGTTTATAAGAAGTAATTTCTTCATTTTCCACAGTTTTTTCCAAGGTTTTTTTTTTTTTTTTTTTTGAAGTCGTTAAAAGTGGGAATATTTGGGAATTGGAAAGCGAACAGGCATAATGAAAATGATTGTCGCATAATTTTTGTGTAGGAATCAAGTTTAATGATACCTCTCAGTACACGATATAGCGGTGTCTTATTGATTCTGGGATTTCAAGAATGGTTTTAATTGTTTAATTGACAGAGAGAGCAAGTGAGCGAGCGAGAGAGAGGGGGGGGGAGGGAGAGAGAGAGAGTGGGAGAGGGGAAGAGATAGAGAAAGAAAGAGAGAGAGGGGGGAGAGAGAGATTTCTTGTAAAAAAGAAAAGTTATCAATTTGGCTAAGGCTAAACATATTTGTTGGTTTCACAATTTAAACAACGTAACTTCAACCCATACGAGGTATAGTTATGACGTTTACGTCGTCGACTAACAATTTGCGACTAATAAGTTATTATCATTTTTATGTATCAAAATCGTTTGACATCTCAACTAATCTAGACTAGACTCTTTCCCGTTTTTTGTTTGTTTGTTTGTTTTGGGGGGGTTTTTTTTTGTTTGTTTTTTTTTTTTTTTTTAATTTTAGACTTGTCCAAATTGAAAGAAGTTGCAGTCGACAATAATGTTGGATGCAATGTAAAATGAAACCATCCTTCGGGGTAGAAAATATTGTGGAACAAGGAGACGTTTAGGTCGCCAAACCAACAATTTTACATTTTGATACAAGTAACTGACCAAAATGGGTTTGTTTTGTTGTTGTTGTTGTTGTTTTAAATAAAGTAGCTAAATATCTTAGTCGTTGGCGGTCAATAGGCGGGGCCTACGATCCGTCAGATTATGTTTTAAAGACCCTCTCTGTCTTGTGATTATTTATTACTCAAATCATATTCGCGGTACGTAGCTATTAGCTTAATATTATTATCTAGTCTTTTCTTCTTTTGATTAATAATTATCCAGGAAAAACCTGCCTAAGTCAAATGACGACACATTATGACGTAAGAAAAACAACAACAAATGTTTTGATAAAGTCACATTTGTCATATAACTGCTACACACTTTGTAAAACATTGTGGAAAATGAAGAAATTACTTGTTACTAGCACTTTCTTCATTATTCACAATGCTTTCTACCATAAGATTTTAATAATTTCATTGTCTGCTTTTTTTTAATTTTGAAGTCTAAAATTCTGTTGTCTGCTGTTGGATTAATGGGTAAAAAAAATAACTTGTTCAGTTAAGATATTGAATTTTTTCAATGTTTTTAAATCGGAAAGATCGTTTATTCTATCTATTTGTTTTTATTTTTTCATTTAGACAGACTTTCCTGAATACCGAATCATATATCTGATTATTTTGAAGAGAGAAACCAGATATAGATCGCATTCTGAGTTTGACAAAAAAGAGATTCCGGTGCGATGCTCTTCCCATCTTATTACATTTTATCGAATCAACATTTTTTGATAGATTAACTCTTGCGCTTGAAATCTCTATTCGCATTAAACATCATAAGGCTACAAACGATAACATAAAAATGCACTAAGTTTTGCCAAAGAGACGTGTAAATGATACATTGCACATGTTAAGGGCGTCTATCATCAAACAGATATTAGCTAACCGAGTTTCTTGCCCCTTTTTTTCAGTCAACACGTTAACCGATTTTTTAAATATCTACCACCCCGTTGATGCAATTTACACCAGCTAATAGGAAGTCATCCTTAATTGTAAAATACCTATGTTTGAAAAATAAAAAATAAGCACGTTAAGAAAATAGAAGTGTTGGTAGGATCGCAGCTTAGATCGCGCAATTTCTGCAACCAATCCACAAGTAAGGTAGAGATTTATAGAGACCACCGTGTAATTTTGAGAAATTTGGTATGATCTGCAAAATACGAACCAAAGGTTCTTTCGTGAAAATAAACGAATGCTTCTTATCGGTGAAATGCGAATCAGCTACAGATTCCACGTCACTCGCTAGGCCTAAAAGGACCTTCTAATTGAAAGTGCGAAAAAGTATCGATTCTGGTCAGGCTGCGCAAAATGCGAAACCTGAACGGGATCGAAATTTGTCGCCCTTTGACGATTTTCTGAAGTTAGAATGACCGTTTTTTATACAATATGATTAACTATTCTCGGAATGCGACTTCCGGAAGACCTCTGCTAGAACCCCCTTTCTTAAGTAATTGGTTTACGGAACACTATAAAAGTTCTCCGGCGTCGCGAGTTGGAAAAAAATAAGAAGAATATATACAAAAAGGACGCTTTCCATTTGCGCAAAAAAGCATACACCATCTGCGCAAAGGATATCTATTCTTTTTTTTTAATATTTCAATTTCTAATTAACATTTCCAAAAACAGAATTCATTTATAAGTCAGGAAACTTTTATGGCGTTCTTCATATGCACAAATGATATCTAATCGTTTGCGCAAATTAAAACCGGTTTGTTTGTGTGTGTGTTTGTTGTTGATTTTTGCACTTTGTTATTTGCTTTGATTTTATTTGTGTGAATGTGTTTGTGTTTTTTGCACAAATGGAAAGAAAACTACAGACCATATGATCTGCAAAAATGAAATTCGCCGATTTCCGTAAGTGTGGCCAATTTCAATAAGCTAGAGGGTGTGAGAGATAATATCTGATTTTGCTCGCGATCTGAAACTGAATTAACAATTCTTGAAAATAAAACTAGAAATCTGTCACAGACAGGGACGTGCTTGTCACATGACCTTCAGTTGTGACCTTGAACTAGCTCGGAACTTTGCACATGACACTAGCACTCATCAAGGGGAACAACTGTTCCGGGTTATAATGAATACCACCTATTTATGTAGAAGATAGGCTTCGGACAGGAGTTGGACAACACAGGTCCACAAACCTCACACACACACACACACACATACACATACACACACGCACGCACTCACGGACAGAGGTAACTGTATATGCCCGTCTTCATTACATGACGGGGACATAAAACAAACAAAATTCTACATACTTGTTTACGAGTAAAGATAATGTTTCAATACGGGTTAACCCATTCCCACATGTGCAGTGACGCTATTGGACGCCCCTCAAGAAAAAACAATTTGGGACAAAAATGTGTAAAATGAAGAAATTGACTGTGACAAGCGATTTCTTCATTTTACACAATATTTCTATCCAGAAAATTGAAAAGAAAAAAAACTTTCATTAACTTTAAAATGTCGTCTGCAACTCCTTTCGATATCGACCAGTCTAGAATTTTGCCGTCTGGTAACGGATTAATCACATTCACAGCGATCAAAACAAATTTGAGCTCTTCCTCATATTTTAAATTTACATCTAAGTCGGTCAGCGGGTTAGCTGTATCTAGACAGCGTGAAAATGAATTCTTTCTTTCCCTATCAAAGCATGTAATCTACGTGCTTTCATTTCTATAATTTATGGAATTTTCTACCACCTGGAATTACTCTACGAGTATGTTGCACACACAGTTTTGTTTTCGATTCAATTTATCTTTTTTATCCTTCTGTTCGTGAATAATGTAAATTATTCCCTTATTGATTTTTTTTTTTTGGGGGGGGGGTGGGGGGGGGATAAATTCGAACTTACGCTATGTGCGAAATATATCGACTTGATTTAAATTGCATGATTGGAAACAATTGGAGAGAATCTTGCAAAGCCAAATGAGTTACAACTAAGTGCTTTCTGCGACTATAGCTCATATGGGAAAGTGCTACGGTAAGCAAATGAAAAAATATATATCCATTGAATTATTCTACGTTGTACGAGGGATATAAGACTTTGGTAGAGAAGGAAATGGACAAAACATTTAACCTATTATCGGACGACAAAAAAAACTGACCAAAATTAAAAAAAGCTTCAGACATCATTTCAAAGTGTGCTAAATAGGGGGAACAACAAGGGTCAGAAAGGGTAGAACATGTCCGTAGTGAAAAAAATTGCTTGTTAAAAGCAATGTCTCCTTTTCCGACAAGGTTTACAAGATATTCTCCTCATTTCTTCTACTTAAATGCCATCGTACGCAAACAAAGCAATTTGTTAAAAAATTTCAATACAAATTTTATATATCTATTTTATATGCAAACATGCAAAAAAGGTACGTGCTGAAAATGTGTTCATGGAAGTCGATCATTGAAAAGTAAATTTCAGCCAATCAAAGCGCTTGAATCTTGACAGACTAAACTAAATTTAACTTACTAAACGTTGCATTCAGTCTGATAAGATTTCACCCATAATGGTGTCAATGACCAATCGCTGCACCCCTCCCCTCCCTCTCCCCCTCCCCCACTGACTCCCTAAGCCCCGCTCATTAGCTCCGTCATGAAGTTCCGCTTCGATTTTTACCGGCGTTAATTTGCAAACTTTATGACTAGTAGTATGTATCAAAAAAGTTAAGTGGTTGGTTGGCAATATAAACATTATAACTACAGCTTTGACAAGCTGTAATTACAACCTTAAAATCGCAAAGCCAACAAAAAAGGTTCACACAAATGGCGCCAATGTCTGAGTTGAAAAAAATCAGGTCCGGGCTGAATATATGATTTGATTGGTCGGTTATTCCTTGATTGACAGTCACGATTGGTCTATTGGAACAAGTTGAAGACGACATTTCAGAATGTTTAACCTGTTACCGGACAACAAAATTACAGACGATAATTTTGGATGATGATATTTCATCAAAGTTTGTCTTTTGTTATTATTTTTTTTTTTATTTTTATTTATTTATGCAACAAGAAATTTCTTATTTTTTATAAGAGTTTCAAAAGCTTTTTCCTTTGGAGGCGTCAAAAAGCGGGATTGGGTGGGAATGGGTTAAACGAAATAATTGCCACGTACGGTAAAAGAAATTGTGAACTTAGGATACCGTGTATCTAATTTTAAATTTTTGAGAAATCTAAATTGTTATCGACTGGCAATGGGTTTATTGAATTTTGTTAGATGCTAGTACGAAACGTATTGTTCTCAACCCTTTCGAAATTTTAGAATGGTCAAAATTGAAAGAGGTTGCAGACGTCAATGAAAATTGAATGCGATTCGAAATCAAACAAACTTGTGTCGTAGAAAACATTGAGGAAAAAGGAGAAATTGCTTGTTACAAGCAATTTCTCCTTTTTCTACAATGTTTTCTCAAGTATAATATCGCAGTTACGCAGGCTCCCGGGTTTGTACAGGTTAAGAAGAGGCCATATTGGAGATAAAGGTTTCGCATTATTACAATTAACAATTCAACAATAGAATTATTGAAGCTTGGAGAAACTTTGCAATCATTTATCAAAATCTGCCCACCAAATGCCGAAATAAATGGTTCTATTTTAAGCTTGTAGAAGAAATATACAAGGTTATCTTTATAAATATCGCCAGCAATATTCAATCTAAAAATAGACAATCTTGTTATCTCTCTAATTAGAATAATTAGCCATCTTTTGTTTTGAGGTGATTGGATTAACAAAAGATGCCCCATTTAGTGTTGACTTGAAGCCCTGGGTCAATAATCCCATATATCAAATATTTATCAAGCCACGCGAATAGCGGCCATCTCGGGTATGTGTTATCAACCTTTGTCATGCTTAAATAGGATTATCACTTTTTTTTTTGCAGGAAGTATAGATAAAGATGTGCAGACTGATCTTTGTCCTCGCAACCTGTTTGTCCCATTCAAATCAGTGTGCTCAGCAGTTAAATAAATAAATAAATAAATAATGACGCATAGTTAGCGCCTCAAATGCATTCAGTCCTATTATTTTGATGCAATGACGAAAATCATTCCATACGGGTTAAAGAGATTCTACCCTATATTATTTTCTTCTCTTTTCCAAATACTTGTATTTCAAAATTTTTCACTTGGTCCCTTTACGCATGAGAGCTACATTCATTAGCATATTCAGCAAAGTTGGGGACACTGAGACAAGAAACATAATGATATTTTATCTAGTTTCGTATTCTTTTGTTCTTAACGTTAGTAAATTGCTTCCGTTATCAGTGTTGATCTCACTCTGTCTCTCTCTCACTATCATTTTTACTCTGCAGCGAGAAGCAAATACCAGATGTTATATCGCGATCGTATTATATTAATTCGTTTATTTTTTGCCTTCTTTACTAAATAAATTTGATGAAATAATAAAAGACGTTTTTCTACAAGTTTATCCTTTCTCCTTTACCATTCTGATTACGTTGATTTGCATTATGACGTCATCTACAGAATGAAATGACGTCATCTTAGACTGCCTTATATGGAACCCTATTTGACACTATCAGATATGATTTTTTTCTGACATCTCCAATTTTGTCCATGTGGAATGTATATATTTTACTAGAAATACTCATAGGTATATAATAAATAAGTGTTTCATGAATTCTCGTTCAATATCCTCTATTTCAAACATGTCTTTCATGAGATGTCATGGGTTCGATCCCCGGCGGCGGCACATATCCTTTCTGACATTTTTCTCGCACCAAAGGGTGGATAATCGTAGACCTAAGTAGGATACCAGCTGGAGGCTAGGAAAGGATGTAGTAGTAGTACTGGTTTGAGAAATACCAGGAATCCATTCTAAGATGCTCAAGCCGCCATGATATGACTGCAATACTGTTAAAAGTGGCGTAAAAACCCCTTTCAATCTATCAGTCAATCACAAATGTCTGTCAAACTCCGTTGAAATTGATGTTTACTAAACTCACAACTCTATACGTCGTTACTACGGAAGTAAAGCAATCGTACGCACATCGACCGCAGCATATTTATTTCATGAATGAAAATTACATGTAGTAGAAAGTGACAGGAATATGATTTCCTGTCAAAAGAGATTAATAACCCATGCTGAAAATATATGAATGTGAAAAAAGAAATCCCTCGACCGACTCGCTATCAAAATATATTTGCATAATCATGAAGTTTTACAGCAGACTAGATAACGACTAACAAGCTTGTGGGCTTTAAAAAATATACTTTTATTCTAAAAATGTGTCGTTTGATCTTTGAGAAACACCAATAAAGAATCACGAACCCGAAGACAAAATTTAAGACTGGTCCAAATTGACAGGACTTTCAGACGACAATTTTAGAAAGTCTAAATTTAAAGGCGTAGCTTTCTACTATGCACAATGAAAATTTTACCTATAGCAAACAACTTAATCGATTTCACAATCTTTTTTAAGTGCTTTTTTTTCTTCTTGTAGGCCTTGAAAAGCGGTATTACGTGGGGATGGGTAAACGGAAGCACTTTCATGATATCTCGAAAGCGTACGTTAAAGTATACCTATCTTTCCTCATTCAAATTTCTGTCTTTATGCTGTAACAAATTTCGATTCAATTCCGCTTTTTCAACGCACCTGAGGAAAACTGTTTATGAAAATATTATAGAAAATGATGAAATTACTTGTAACAAACAATTTCTTCGTTTTCCACAATGTTTTCTTTAGATTGTCGTCTGCAACTTCTTTAAATTTGGACCAGTCTAAGATTTTGTCGTCTGGTAACTGGTGTGCTGTGCTTTATTCTTTTGATATGAAAAATGAAATCATATATTAAAATAATTAAGCTATTGAAATTCATACCTCAATGGAAACAAACCATATCCTCTCCAGTTCTTATAATTCAATGCCATTTAGCAAAGTAAAGGAAATATTTTACAAGTTTTGAATAAAATGATTAAAAAGTAGTTACAGGCTCAAATATTGTTAATTATTACGTTCCTTATAATTCACAAAAAAACTTTCTAAATTTCATCGGTAAAGGAAAGGAAAGGCCAAGAGGGGGTAAATTTTGAAACTTTCGCCCAAATCATTCTATCTATTTACGTCGTTCAAGGAAAATAGTTATCTGAAAAATATCTAGTTTTCTAAAATATATATTATTTTCTTATCTATTTATTATTTTCTAACCAGCTCTTACCGAAGAGAAATTCTTGCAAATAGATTAATGCAGCTGACGGGTAGGCGGGCGATCGACTGGGCTCAAATATTGATAATTTTTAAGATCCTTATAATTCACAAAAAAACTTTCTAAATTTCATCGGTAAAGGAAAGGAAAGACCAAGAGGGGGTAAATTTTGAAACTTTCGCCCAAATCATTCTATCTATTTGACGTCGTTCAAGGAAAATAGTTATCTGAAAGATATCTAGTTTTCTAAAATATATATTATTTTCTTATCTATTTATTATTTTCTAACCAGCTCTTACCGAAGAGAAATTCTTGCAAATAGATTAATGCAGCTGACGGGTAGGCGGGCGATCGACTGGGCTCAAATATTGATAATTATTACGTTCCTTATAATTCACAAAAAAATCTTTCTAAATTTCTTTGGTAAAGGAAAGGAAAGGCCAAGAGGGGGTAAATTTTGAAACTTTCGCTCAAATCATTCTGTCTATTTTACGTCGTTCAAGGAAAATAGTTATCTGAAAAATATCTAGTTTTCTAAAATATATATTATATTCTTATTTATTGATTATTTTCTAACCAGCTCTTACCGAAGAGAAATTCTGGCAAATAGATTAATGCAGCTGACGGGTAGGCGGGCGGTCGACTGGGCTGGCGTCAAATTCACCTTGTGTGCGCAACTTCTCCTCCCCTTCTTGACGGATTTTGATTAAATTTATACTCATGTGAACGGAAGTGACATTTGAGGATTAAACGCTGCATCATGCAAAAAGGAGACTTCTGCCAAAATACTTTATGCACAACTAATATTACCATCCTTTACGCATTTCGATGGCCTGGTTTTATGGCATTTTGTTTCTTATTTGTAGCTTTTTTTCCCTCTCTCTCGTCATTTTGCGTAATATAGTAACCGCAACGATATTATAGCATGATGGTAACACATAAGGATGCGTTTTTTTCATTAGTCATTGAAGTCCTTAATTAAAATAAGTGTACAAACATTCTTTGCAAATCTAACATTACAGTTATCTTTGGAATCTATATATGGTATGGTATGTCGATGTTTTAACCAAATATAAATAAAATAATGAACGGTCACGTAAAAAGTGACCGATCTTGAACTGCATAAAAGCGAGACCGGATTCTACACAGGGAACCATAGTTGGTGTTTTAACCCTTTCCTGTACAAACCCGGAATTTTACGCCACTGCGATTTTATACTTGAAAAAACATTGTGGAATAAGAAGAAATTGCTTGTGACAAGCAATTTATTCTTTTCCCACAATATTTTCTACCACATAGGATGGTCTCATTTCAAATTGCCTCCAGTTTTCATTGTCATCATCTGCAACCTCTTTAAATTTGCCCCAGTCTAAAATTTAAAAAAAACGGGAAAGGGTTAACAGACGGTTCATTCTATACTAGACAATGCAAAACCTTAGACGTGTGCGCCTAGTAAAGACTCTGAAAGGACTGCGCATTCGCAGATAGATATTTACCCAAATCTTCTTTACCCAAATAGCGGGAATTTTAAATGCTCCGAGTGGCTCTATAGACTGTCTTTTCGTCAGCCCGATTAGCCCAGTTGGTAAAGCACTTGACTTCAAACCTCAAAATCACGGGTTCGAGCCCTGAGCTGACCATATTTACTAACAAACTAATTGTCTTTCGGATGAGACGTTAAACAGAGGCCCCGTGTGACGGTGCTATCCACCCACCAAGCACATTAAAGAACCAGGCGGAGCTCTCAGCAGTTTCGTCCTGTATCCTTGCACTATCCACCGTAACAACTAACCGTCTTCTGGGGGCGTCGCTCATATGGGCATGTGCTACGTTAGCGGCGATAAATAAACAGAAATACACACATAGACTGTTCAGTGCATGGGTGTACTTCACGCGCACGTGAAAAATGGTTTGAAATGTCACGCAAAGGGTCATATTAGCGTGAACATGATATCTCCGACATTTTCACATGTGCGTGAAAGTAAGACACTTTTCAGCCATTGCGAACCACCCAGCATTAATTATACTTGCTGATCTTCCGAAGAAATTAAAAATTACAAACTGTCTACATTATTTATAGTGAAGACTCTGATCAGACTGTGCGAATGTACAGATTGATCTGAAGTCAACGTCCAATTAAAATGGTTGGAAATGTCACGTAAAGACTCATTCTATGGTTCAGTATAATGTCGATGGTGCTCATTTACCAATCGCTGGCCCCGCCCACTGACTCCATTGGCCCCGCCAATTAACTCCAACAGGAAGTTCCGCTTCGGCTTAATGGTGTTATTTTGCAAATATTGTGGCTAGTAGCTTGTAACAAAAAGTACAATGGTTGGTTTGTCGCCAAACCAACAGTAAAATTTAAAAAATAGAGGAAAATGTGGAGTTTTGCTTCGATTTTTAACGGCATTATCTTTGCAAAGTTTATGGCCAGTAGCATGTACCAAAAAAGTAAACTAGTTGGTTTGTGACATCGTAGCTGTATTTACGACGTTTAAGTCGCAAAACCAATAATAAATATAAACAAATTGGTGGCCAATGTTGGAGTTAATAAGATCAGGTCCGGGTTGAAAGAATTATTTGATTGGTCGGTTGATTCCTTGATTGACGGCCGCGATTTGTCAATTGTACAGTTATACTTGAAGGAGTAACTAAGGAATGCCATGGTTATGTAACCATCAGCAGTGATATTTATAAACGCCAAAATTTTAGACTGGTAAAAATTGAAAGGAGTTGCAGACAACAATTTGAAGCTTAAGAAAGTTTAGATTGTTTCATCTTTTTGTTGTAGAAAACATCGTGTAAATTGGAGAAATTGGTTGTTACAAGCATTTTTTTTTTCATTTTCCACAATGTTTTCCCATCTGTTTCTTTCTTACAGCCTTACTGCCGCAATAGCGCAGTCGGTAAGCGTCAGACTTCTAATCTTCAATCATGAGCGTCATGGGTTCGATCCCCGGCGGCGGCACATATTCTTTCCGACATTTGTCTCTCACCAATGGGTGGATAATCGTAAACCTATGTGGGATAGAAGCTGGGAACTAGGAAAGGATGTAGTCGTAGTACTGGTGTGAGAAATACCAGGAATCCATTGTTAGGTGATCCAGCCGCGACGATATGACTAAATACTGTTAAAAGCGGCGTTAAACTCCATTCAATCAATCAATCAATCAATACAGCCTTGCTATTTTAGATTCGTCACATTGCCCTGAATGCAAATTAATTGTACAGTGTACATTATAATAGCGATTCTTATTTGTAACATATTTTCTCGTTTATTTATATATCATTAAGTACTGATTACATCGAGGATAAATATTTGCTTCAGACCGTCGGCCCATGAGTAAAGAATAGCTTTTGTTGCCTACGATATAAACCACTTGTCCATGTTATCGGGGTTTATATTTTTAAACTATGTTACAACTATTGTAATATAATGCCGGCGAACTACCATAAACACTGTAAAAGGGGACTCGGTTATTTTGTAGTTACGATATTTTGGAAGGACTTCGGAGAATAATAAAAACAATAGACCGACCCCAAAGAGCGCAGCTACCCATCATTCATTTGAGATTATCAAATGAGATAACGGGCGATGTAAAATTGTATTAAATCGAACAGAATCTATTTATGTATTAAGACTGTCTTCGAAATATATCTAAATCTGATTTATCTCGTTGAAAGATACCCAATATTGGAAACATAAATTTTACGCCTGATCAGTTTAATGGCAGACCTAAATATCGTTATGCGCAGACCCTCTCTCGTGATTTATCTCTAGCATTGTATACTCAACGCAAAAAGAAACGTCAAAAAAAATAAATGAATAATAACTTGAACACTTTGTATGCGCATTAACATAACGTCAGATGGAAGCGCATTCTTCGTAAAAGTACGTTTAATTGACGGATCGCTGGTCACGCCCACTGCCTCCGCTGGTTCCTTATACTCACCATAATAGGAAATTCAATGATTTGATTGGTCAATTTATTCTTTGATTGACATGCGAGCCCTCCAATGTAAAAACCAAATCAACAAATCAATCATGAAGAGAACGTGTTTTCCTTGACGCATCTTTGTGAGCATATATATAATATATATTATGAAGTACTCTTAGGACCAACCGCGGCCATAGCGCAGTGGTAGCACCCATATCTCCTAGTCATAGGGTCCTAGGGCTAGACCCCCGGCTGCAGCGAATACCTTTTCAGGATTTTTCTTCCACCAATGGGTGGATAAACGTAAACCTAAGTGGGATGAGTAGCTGGTGGCTCGGAAGGGATATATTGAAACTACTGGTGTGAGAAATACCAGGAATTCTATGGTTAGGTGCTCCACGCTCCGCGGTATGACTGAAATACTGTAAGAATTGGCGTTAAGCCCCATTTAATTCAAATCAAACTCAAAAGACCACATACTTGTAAATTATAGTCAAATGACCAATCGGGGCTGTCATTTAAAACAACAAACGACCAACCAAATCTGACATTGGCCACCATTAATTTTTGTTGGTTTTGGGACAGAAACTTCGTAACTACAGTTTATTCAAGCTGTAGTTTCTACGTCAAGGTTGTAAACCAACCATTCCGCTTTTTTACATGCTACTGGCCATGTTTTTTTTTATAACCAACGCCTTTTAAAAACGAAGCATAACTTTCTGTCGGGGTCAATGGGCGGGGCAAAGAGAGAAGGTGGGCGGGGCCAGCGATGGATGAATCGCTGACTGCGAAGCGTATTCATACATAGGTGTGATTGTTTTTTGTTTTGTTTTTTTTTTCGGTTCATACCTCCATGAATACAAAAAGTATTATCTTCATTTCTTATAATTTAATAGCATCGAGCGAAAAAAGCAAACACTTTACAAATTTTGAAACTTTTTTGTATGGAACTATTTTGTGTGGAAGCGTACAAAATTGCTAGGTGCTCAAAATTTTATTCATTGAGGTTTTTACTAAACAGAACGCTCGTATTTGATAGACGAAACTAAAGATTAAATTATTCTACCGTGACCAGAGATACTGTGTTCATTTTAAATTTCAAATTCTTTCTCTGTCTGACCTCCGCTTGATTCTGTACTCTAATTAATTAAATTCCCAAATGGTGCCGTTTTGTTTAACGTGTAATTTGAATATATGCAAACAACAAGCGTACTATACGACAAACATTGTTATAAAAGGAAATTACTTCAATATAAGTTTGATACTCCCCCCCCCCCCAAAAAAAAAAGAAAAAATTAAAGAAAAAAAAACACACACACACACACACAAAATAAAAAACAACAACACAAAATAATATGTGAAAGGTTTAACACAGTCTCGCTTTTAGACGCCCTTTGTAAGAAAAGGAGAAATTGCATGTTACAAGCAATTACTCCTTTTCTCACAAATGACATCTACCTCTTTTTTGTACTCTTTTACCAAATATAGCGTACTCCAAAATTACGTCTGCAATTTCTTTTGATTTTGATCAGTCTGAAATATTACACCGCTAAGTAATTGGTAATCATAAAGTTATCTATCTTTCAAATTTTCTAGACCCGAGACCTTGAAAGCTCAAATAACGGGGTAAAAGGTTAATGAGAAGATTCTGTGAGTCCCGATCAATACTAAGAAACCAAAACGTTGTCAGTTTGATTACAAAGCAGTTCACGGATAATTAGAGTCTTGTGTTTTTGTGCCAGGCAAGTTCTAAAACTCGCCTACCATACCAGCTAATTTAACTTCAAACATCTCGAAAATCAAACGTTTCTTTTTATCGTGCGAACACATGGACCACCATTATTGTAAATGTACATGTTTAACGTATGTTTGAAACGATTCTTTGAATGTGAGCTTGTTTGTTTTGTTTTTGTTCAAATCGGGAAATGCTTATTTCGCCAATCTATATTTATCGGATGACTATTAAATATTTATCTCCGAAACCTATACATTCACGCAAGACAAAATGTTGCTATTCTACCCTTAGTAATTGCTAACTTATATCGCTTTACGATTATTTCCATTTTCGAGTTATCGAGGTTCGGACTCACGATCCCAGGATTGGGAGCCCATTGCGATACTGACTATACTAACCAGACTCCGCCAAATCAACTTGACCATGAATAAAAATTAAGTTTAATTAATTAGATACTTTCCAGTACATAATCACTCGATAATTTCAACGAAAAAAAAAGTGAAAAAATAAAAATGAAAAACTCGTTTTGGTAGTTTTAACACTACTTTCGTTCATTGCGTGCCACTGAACGTCGCCTACTTTTGACTTAACACACTTGTGACGTCATCAAAGTGCCGTGTAAGCCACGTGCAAATTGGCGGGCTTCCAAAAGTGCCTCCAAAACGATCATATTCTGCCTATTTTTGCATCAAAGAAATAGTTCGTATACGACTAAAGCATGTTTTCAGTCGTAGCTTCAAGCCTTATGAAAATATAGCTATTACTGTTCACCCAATGAAAGATAAGTCGACCTTACACTGAAAGCATCATCTATTTACTTCATAGTTATAAGTCGGCTGTTGCAGCACAAAACCACGGAACTTTCATTGATAATACTTATGCGTATAAATTTATACACCTAGTTAGAGAGCAACCAACGCACAGTTAATTTTCATCTAAAAAATCAAATAGCATGTTCGGGATTTGAACCCGACCCCTTTCATCCAGTGCCCTGCATTTTCCAACTTAATCACGGACTCCACTTTCAGGCTAGTGGTGGAGCTGGTACACAAACGGTCTTCGATACCCAATAGCTAGTTTCGAGTCCGCCTCCTTAACCCGTTATCATACGACAAATTTTTAGACTGGTCCAAAGACAAAGAAGGTGCAGACGACAATTTAGTAGTTGAATTTCAGAGGTAGAAAGAATTTTGACAAGCAATTTCTTGATTATCAACAATGCTTTCTTAATGAGTGGCTTAAAAAGCGTGAATGTGTGATTGTTTGATAATGGATTTACTGAAAGGACAGATTTTAAGCCATAACCGCACTATCACGCAATTTGCAGTTCGCTGAAGCCATATTGGAAACATTGCCATATATATGCTTCAATTTGAATTTGAAAGAAAACATGGTAAAAAACTACTGAGTCAAAAACTATTCTTAGCAAAGTTTTGATTGCTGATTATTTCTGCTGTTTTATTTCGTTGGTTTTATTTTCGTCCCTATTTCGTTGGATACAGGTGCTCAGCATAATAGCTTTGATGTCGGAACGCCATGTTCAATTAGCCGAGTTAACCCAAAATTCGTCTGGAATCCGTTCAAAATAATCCTTGTAGGCTCAACTTGTCTTAGATACCTTCGTTTCTGTCATTACAAATTGCCAATAAATGTGTACCATGCAAACAACGTAAGAAGTTCTCGGAGAGGAAAGTCAAAATATGGACATACCCTGGCATAATTGCACAGTGAAACAGTTTGGTTTGCACCAATATGAGTATACTTACTAAACAATTTATTACGAGCTTATTATTTTTCATCACATCTCATTGTTTGACATAAACTAAATATGTTTTCAAGCTGCGCATAAGATTTAACGAATGTTAACATTTCTCATATGACATTGTAATGGAATATCTTTCCAACATTCAATGCCATTAAAGGTAAATGATATTTTCAGAACGTCTGTTTCGGGATAATTCATTGTAAAATATTGATCTTAAATGGTAGAATGAATTACTGCTGATTTGTGCAAAAACGGGTATTTACGATGAGGCTAGCCGGTGAATAGTTTTGTAATCCATACGAATTGTGAAGTATTTACATATTTTAGGAGAAATTTAACAAATTTAAGAAGATGAAATTTGAAGAACTAGACCTTTTTCGTTTATTATGCTCCCCGAAGGGCAAGCATATAGCCACCGCTTCGTCTGTCAGTCATTCTGTGAGTCCGCCTTGATTTATCCACAACCCTTGGACTAAATTGGATGGAAATCTATATGTGAAATCCTAATGATATTGCGCCGAAGCACTGTTTCCGTTTTTGGATAGGCCAAAAGTCAGGTCACAGTTTGAGGTCAAACGTAAATCCACATCATAGTTCCTTCAATTTCGGATGGATTTTAAAATAACATGACGCAATTATTCTCTATCATGAGTAGGTATACAATTAGAAAGAAATATCCGGATAGCTTAAAGGTCAAGGTAACAGCTCAAGATCAAACATTAAAATTAAGCATGTCCTGAGAATAGCTTCTAAAACAATCGATGAATTTCGAAATACCTTTACACAATTGATCCCTATCAAGAGAGAATGTACCTTTTGAAAGAAATTGTTGGATAGCTACAATTTCAAAGTGACAGCTCAAAGTCAAGGTTAAGCATGTTAAGGGCACAGCTCCTAAGATTATGGATGGATTTCGAAAATAGCTTTGCACAATTGTTTTCTATAATGAGTAGATGTTTCATTTGAAACTTTCACTTAGATCCAAGGTCAAAGTCACAGTTCAAGGTCAAACATAATAATTAAGCACAGTTCCTGAAATTTTGGACGGATTTCGAAATACATGTAAATTTGTATAACTATTTTCTACCATGAGTTCATGAACCATGAAACAAAACTTATTATGGTTTAACATTTTCTATCTGTTAATTATTTATTTGTAAATTTAAGTCAGGAGATTGTTTTAGTTTTATTTAAGCTCCAATCAGCGTGCATTTAGATTTTGTAGGATTCAATATTATATTGTAATACTTACACCAATCTTCGACATGAAAAAGCTCAGATCACAGCTTGATTGATACTGGGGAGCTAAACTTGTGGTGTTTTGCATCTCTAGGTTTGATGACAACCAAATAAGACGGTCATTAATATAGATAATTGACCAATCGCGGCTGCAAATCAAGGAATATATCTACCAATCAAGTCGTTCATTCATCTTAGAATTGAGAGTTAACCTCCGACATTGAAACAATTTTGTTGGTTTGGCGACCTAAACGTCGTAACTACAGCTTATTCAAGCTGTAGTTACGACGTTTAGGTCGCCAACCAGCCATTCCACTTTTTTGTTACATGCTAATGACCATATGTTTTGCAAAATAAAGCCTTAAAAAATCGAAGCGTCGGAGTCAAAGGGTGCCAGTGGGCGGGGCCAGCGATTGGTCAGTTAATAAGATGGGGCCAAGTTTAGATCGTTGGGGAATCCCCAGGAATAGCCGGTTTCATACCAGACAGAGTGCTACTATTTTTGACTCCTTATTGTCCTTCTCTTAGATGATAATGACACAGTTAAAATGTCTAAGGAGTAAAACGATGGCGTTTTGATTTTAAAAGGAGGATTTCGTGATCAACAAGATCAAACACTTTTCTAGAAATCAAGGAACACTATGTCTTTCATATTACTTTGATCTATTTCAGATAGTCAAGTATGAACTAGTCGAATGAGGGCTGTTTAACATGAATTGTTCTCCCTAAAATCCGGTTGGAAAATGAAATATTTGTCTTTTTACGTGAGTGTTAAGTTGATTGACAATATGTCTGTCAAAAACCTTTCACAGCGGTCGCTAGATTGAAATTGGTCGATAAGTGTTAAATTCATTTTTAATTGGTCGTAGACCAATTTATATAACCATAAATTCGAGATTGTGTCGCTGCAATTTACCAAAACTGCCTTTAGCCCTACTTGACGTATATTCTGACGGGAAAACAGAAAAAAATCATTTCATTTTACAAGTTAAGAATTATCAAAAGGAGTAAAGGAAAACTGGACGGTCACACGCTTTAAAGATGAATGCTTGAAGGATTATCCGCTTGTGATGAACGCGTCTAACCAACCCTTTCTTTCGATCATATCGAGGTGTAAACAAAGATGATACTGCCACTCAATTATTTTCCAGCCCTAAGTAAATCAAAGTACTGAAAGTTCTTCTAGAGAACAAATTTGATTATTATGCTTTCAAGCTGTCTAAAGAATTCGCCAAAAGAAAAGTATCAATTGTTTTTTCCTTTGTTTATAATCAGCGCTGTTTAGGAACTTGTTAATTTCTGCCCAGAAAAAGAGAGGGTTTTGAAATTTCATGAATCTTCTGTCAGCATTTGCTCTTAAACTTAAGTTATTATATTTCCATATTTTTTTCTGTTTTGGCTTTATAAAAAAAGCTTGCAGGGATGATCTAACCATGACTATTTAACAATCGAGAATTTTTAAAAATATAAGTTTCACAAAAAGTTGTTTTTTTGTCGGTACCCATGTTGCATCAAGGTCTTACATTCGTGTAAAATAATATTAGTTCTAATTAACATTCACGGAAATATCATACACTAGGATAGAACCTACGTGTTGTTAAAGTAATAGAAATTAAAGTTGTTTTACCCTAATTCTAAAGCCGGAATGCAACGATATGTCCAATTTCTCAGTGACGACCAATTACAGTGCGTACGGCATTTTGATTTTTAAGTTCCACCCTTGCAAAAAGGTGTCACACTGTCGTTTTGAAACTAATTCGGGAAAATGCCCTTCGAGATGCAATTACATGTACTCATATTGTAAGCAACTGGTTTTGAGATGAAATCTTTACGATTTTTATACCCTAGCCCATAAACTCAAGTCGATTACCACCATTTGATATACATTGTACATGTATATAATATTGATTACTTCAATTTTACTTCAAAATAATTATTTGATAATTTCTTCATCTTCAATTTCTTCATTTCTAACAGTATTTTCCCGATTGTTATCTTCAGGGGCGTCAGAAAGTGTCATTGTGTGGGAATCGGTTAACCAAATGGATAATTCTGCTATATTCCGAATATTTTACCATATAACTTTGCATTGTTGAAAAGTCCTTTTTGTTCTTCCTTATAATTGATGCAACTTTATTCCTCCACATCTTATATGAACTTATGTTACTGGTATATTTAGCTAGCAAAGCGTCAGCTTTGATAGCTTAAGTTAACGGACAAATTTAGAGGTCTTCTCAGAGTTCAACGTGTGCAAACTGCCAGTGGAGGCTTAACCACTAAATCCATTGAATGTCTACGCCATAAAAAGTAGTTTTTATTTGCAACATAAATTGCAACATCTGTCACTGCTTTTTACTGCCACATGAATTAACTAAATACAAATTGTAGACAACTGCTTTTGAAAAATCTCAAGAAAAATAGCTTTGGAAAACATTGTGGACAACGAAGAAATTGCTTGTAACAAGCAATTTCTTCATTGTCCACACTGTTTTGTACGCTAAAAGGCAAAGGTTTTCTAAATTCCACTAAACATGATAACCTTTGACAAAGAAAATTACGTAATAAAACACTGCTTTGCTAGCTTACAGGACTTTCAGTACTTTGATTCAGCTTAGTTCGTAACAACATTACATTTATTTAGTTCATACTAATTCCATTTTAGTTTAGTAATTAAAAACGGGTTGGCTGGTGACCTCAACGTTGTAACTTCACCTTAAATAAGCATTAGTTACGACGTTAAAGTCACCAATCCCTTCACATAAATGTCGACTATTGTTAGAGTTCGCAGTTTACTTCCGGTCTAAATGTATAATTTGCTTAGTTGATTAGAGACAACCGCGATCCATGAATTTAATCCAAAGAATCAAATAATGTAGAGTTTCAAATAGAATGTAAATTCGAATAAGATATTCTAACGTGAAAGAAAATTGGAAAGGATTGCAATTTCCGATTATCAAGAGGATCTTAAAACAGACTAAACTTTTTTTTTATAATTCATCATTTTTTGTTGTCTGTTTCGAATGATTTGAGCTAAACAGAAAACGTATTCAATCAAAATGAATAAATGAATAATTAACCGAGAGAATAACAAGTCCATGGAAAGGTTTCAAACACAGAATTCCGAAAACTAATAAAAACAATGTAATAGGAATACTATATACGTAGGTGTGATACAAAGCCTTGATTGGATTCGAGCCGCGTAGGAAAGTTTGGATATTTCACGAGACAAAAGGTCGAGTGAAATATCAAATACTTTTCCTACGCGGCGAGTACGCGAAATTTGAATTTTCACGAGATCAAAGGTCGAGTGAAATATCAAATAATTTGCTTTGTTTTGTTTGTTTGAATTGGGCTTTACGCCGCTTTCAACAATCTTTCAGTTATATCGCGGCGGCTTGAGCACCTAACAATGGAATCCTGGTATTTCTCACACCGGTACTACCATTACATCTTTTCCTAGCCTCCAGCTGCTATCCCACATAGGTCTATGATTATCGACCCATTGGTGAGAGACAAATAGTCAGAAAGGATGATTGCCGCCGTCGGGGATCGAACCCAGGACCTCTAGATTGACAGTCCGACACCAAATAATTTACGCGGCGAGTTAGACGCACATTTATACGCACAGTTAGCTTGACCTGAGTCGCCGCGGTTGTCAGTTTGGAGGTGGCCCTGTTTTACCTCAACGGCACTACATTTGCATACATTGTATAGACACTTTGAACAGTATCGCAATTGCTGGATCGCCATAATCTATAAAAAGCTGTATTAACGACGTATAGGCCTCCAACCAAGGACATTTTTTATTTGTTAGTGCCGTTTGGTATTTCAGTCAAACTGCGGTTTTTAAGGTCAATGTGATTAGCTAGCGAACCGTCAATTAAGCCTCAAGTTATACTAAAACAAGTTCGTTATTAGCCGACAAAATTTCGTACATCATAACAACAACTTTTTGAATATCGAAAAAACTATGTTACATTAGTATATAATTCGATTCATTTCGTCATTCGGCGAAAAGTCACGTGATCCTGTCGGAATCGGTTTCGTTGATGTAAGCGGGGCTAGCGATCTGCAAGTTATATTTACTAATTGGAAATAGATCGGCCAAATTTGACACATGGCCTCGCATGAACTCGCCCTTACGAAGCATTTAATAATTTAAGATCGGGGGGGGGGGTGGGAGGAGTTAACATTTAATAATGGAAGGAGAGGAGGGGTGGTCTAAATATTAACTGAAAAATAGGGTGATAGTTAGGGGACCTGAAGAGTGGAGTTTGTTTGTTCGAGGTTTTTTGCATGTTTGTCATTCTGTAGAAATAAAAGCTCCGATTTCAAAACTTGTAAAATTCTTTGTGTGTAAGAGTGTTGGAGAGCTTATTGTAGCTACGGCGTTTATGTCGCTGAATGACTGGCCCGTTTTTGATGTCCCTCACCAAATATGAAAAACTGACGTTTTTAGGTCAATTAAAGTATATGTTGCTGTCAGTTGAAAAAAAGATAGACCAATTATATCATTCATTTAGACCGGAAGTTGACTTTGACCATCGATATTTATGTCAAACTTTTCTGACGTTTGGCAACTCAAATGCCGCAACAACAAGCTGTTTTTACCACGATTATTTACCACGCACAACTTGTCTGTTATTTTATGTCTCCTGCCATATAATTTAATTTCTAGTTTCGTCTATCAAAAACGAGCGTTCTGATTGGTCGAAAAGAATTATTCAAAACTCCATGAACAAAATATTGAGCACGCAGTGATTTTGTTTGCTTCCGCACAAAATAATCTCATACAAAAAGGTATCAAAATTTGTAAAGCTTTTGCTTTTTTCGCTCAATGATATTAAATAATAAGAAATGAAGAGAATTATTTTTTGTTTTCATGGAGGTATGAACCGTAAAACCTAATCACACGATGTATGAATACGCTTCGCGTATTAATACAGTGTGATTAGGTTTTTCGGTTCATACCTCCATGAAAACAAAAAATACTCTCTTAATTTCTTAAATATAATTCCGTTTATCACCTCAACCGAACTGACATGTCGGAGGTAAGTGGGCGTGGCTAGCTATCAATCAATTGGCGTCACGCCCTTGCCTAACCAAGACTGCACTGTATCATAAATAAATCGGTTAATAAAAAGGGAGTTATAAACGGTAACGATACAGTTTAATAAACAGATTACGTCTGGTCAAGGATATTATGTCTTTATAAACATATTACCGTCGAACAGACACATTTCAGCTCATTTAAATTATGCAGCTGTTTCGCACAGGTATTCAAGCAAAGATTAAGCGCTCCAGTTTCAATCTCAATGTGCTTTATCATATTTTATCACCATATACTTTCAGTCACGAGCACTTTCTGTGTCTTCCACATTTTTAAATATTTTTTTAAACAATTATGTATAAACGGTCTGTCAGTAAGGAAATATCCATCTGTCCGTCAATCCTGTTAAATCAGTTTTCCGAACTTTATTATCTAAACGCTGGCAGGTAATAAGCTGATTTTGGTATGTGAGTCAGTATTAGTTGGTTATGAACAATTTTGAGTTTCGTTCTGGTCCATCGATATTGAGGAAGATACGAATGCTGCACTTAAAAAATGCCGTGAACTTACGACAAGGTCCCCCTCACAATAATGCTCAATTCTGAAAGTGACTTCACGCTTGAAATATCATGCACAACTTCTTCCTTTTATCTTCGCACTCTATACTTATAAAGTAAAATACCATATACAACATAAATAGATACTTTGAAAAATCAACTAAAGCCTAAAAAATCAACTAAAGCCAGATGCAACAGCAGTGTCTTTACATACTCTAGAGAGCCAGCCAGGACTTGGTATTGCTATGCAAATACTTCAGAATACTTCCTCAACCTGTGTTTGCGACATTTCGCTTGCACATCGACGAATTGCAAGATCAAGATCTTTCCTTCTAGGGGTAATATACTGAGCATGGACGCTATTATAATCCTATGTCCATGTACCCATTGTTACTTCGACCTCCCACGTTCTCATTAAGGTATTTTCATCGTGTTCTCGCTCTGTCAAAATCGTAGTCTAGTATTATCACCGTCGTATTTTAAAATTCGTACATTTACCAACATTATCTCGATCTTTTTAAAATCTCAATCTAGCGACGTCATCATCCAACTCTCTTTTTCTTAGAATGTAAGGCTGTCTTGTACTGAGTTCATAATTGTACTTTATAGTAAGGAAGAAGTATAGAAACATTTCGTCGATGCGCTACCAAAATGTTGTAACTACAGTTTAATCGTTACTTAGGAATTCGAGTTTTTCAATGGTTATAATGTACAGAATTGTGTTTCTTTTTACATTCTTGAGAAAGTTATTGGGGATTTGGGGATTTCTCAAGTTGTTATAATTAGTACGCGATATTTGTTTCACCTTACAATTTTGAAAAATATCAGGAGGGGGGGGGGGGGTCTTGTGAGTTATAATCAATACGAAATTATGTTTCAACTTTCATTCTTGTGAACATTTTTTCGGGGATTTTCATAGTGGTTGTAATAAGTACAAAACTATGTACCGCTGTAAATTCCTTGGGGGGAAAGGGGGGGGAGTATTGGGAGATTTTCCTATTGCATGTATGTATCATTTTACATTCTTTGGAAAATTATAAGACCCCCCCCCCTTCTCAAATCTTTCCTATGGCAGAGAACTACTTCGGTGTAGGATCGAATTCTCTTTCAGTGTGTGAATGTTGAATACCATATTTTTTACCATTGGCAGCAACTAAAATGCATGTGGTTGCTAATTAGAAAAATGAACTCAATCGATCGATCAAAACAAGCAGCTGTTTCTACTTCTTATTCTAATTCAAAACGCTGACATAACACAAAAATTAAATACGAAATGCGCCATTACATACGTGCACGACGTCAGAAAGTTAACCCTTTCCTGTTTTTGGAAATTTTAGACTAGTCCAAATTGAAAGAGGTTGCAGATGACAATGAAAAGTGGATGCCATTTGAAAAGAAACTATCCTATGTGATAGAAAATATTATGGCAAAGGGAGAAATTGCTTGTTACAAGCAATTTCTTCTTTTTCCACAATATTTTCCTGAGAATAAAATCACAGGAACTTAAAATCCCGTATTTGAACGGGAAAGGGTTAATGACGTTATCATTGTTTTTCTCTAATGTTCAGTATGCCAAAATAATGGAATGGCCTTAATCATTGAGTTTTGGTTATTTTTTTTAAAACTGTTCAAAACTTAAAAAAAAAAAAAAAAAACACTAAAGAGTATCATTATTTCTTTAAGGTTATGCTGAGAACTTCGTTCAAGGGCAATGGGTACACCTGGCTCGTTTAACATTGTTTTATGGTGCAACGCTTGCACACCAGGATTTATACTTATATATTTTTATGAGCCTTCCTTGTTACAAAAATGAGTATAAAGGTATCATCTTTCACTAAATAACGATTATTTTAGCACCAAAAGGTGCATTTCAATCGGTTTAATGAACGCAAAATGCCAACGTGCATTGCACATGTTTTCAAAGGTAGTTCCGATTTTATGATCTGAGTTAATTCGCTATTAAAAAAACTCTAAAAATTATGCGCTGCTTATCAAAAATGTTCATGTTACAATTTGATATTAAACCTTGTAATGGATTGGAGCTGCCAAGGAAAGTTTTGACATCTCACGAGACCGAAGGTAGATATAGATATCAAATTGTCATAGGCGTCGAGGTTTTTTCTGCTGCCACATCAGAGTTTTCTACACAAAAACTTCAACTCTACAAAGGTGAAAAAGGACATAAATATTGTCTAAAACCAACCATTTTTCAGTCCTTATAACGTTATTCTCTGCGTGACGTCAGTTTCGTAGTGAAATAACGTCATATATTGATGGTTCAGCGCAAAATACTTGTAACTACCTTTATCTTTATAGGTAGTTACAACTGTTTCGCGCTGATATGTCCTACCTGTATAAGTAAATTTCTTGTGGGTATTTTTCGTTTTATATTTTCGAGTGCTATTTTGTCAGCTTGCATTGTTTGTATTTTGCAAGCAAAATTAGTAGGTCTATAATTTTGTAGTTTCTTTAATGCTTTCAGATGGATTATCGAGAAATAACGGTAGATTATCATTTGATAAACTCACCGCCTATCCAGTGAAATATTCTAAAACTTATGCCCCGCTTTCGTTCATTTCATCCTATCTGACGTTATCTAAGCAGAGCCAAATAAGTGACGTCATCATAAGCGTTGCATAGCAGTCACGTGCAAAAAGACGCCATTTAAGGAAATTTGTCATAAAATTTTCGCATCTTGTCTAATTTTTGCATTACGGAAATAGAACAATCGTTTGTTTTTCGAGTAAGATCGATTGATATTTCATTTCGTGAACAGCAAAAGCTATATTTTCACTCGTGGCTTCGCTACTCATAAAAATATAATCCTCTATTTCTTTATTGCATTCAGGTGGATTATCGAGAAATAACGGTAGATTATAATTTGATAAACTCACCGCCTATCCAGTGAAATTATCTAAAACTTATGCCCCGCTTTCGTTCATTTCACCCTAGCTGACGTTATCTAAGCAGAGCCAAATAAGTGACGTCATTAAAAGCGTTGCATAGCAGTCACGTTCAAATTTACGCGCTTTAAGAAAATTTGTCATAAAAATTTCGCAATTTGTCAAATTTTTGCATTAAAGAAATAGATCAATCGATTCATTTCGTGAACAACAAAAGCTATATTTTCACTCGTGTCTTCGCCACTCATGAAAATAAGGCTTTTGTTGTTCACACAATGAAATATAGATCGATCTTACACTGAAGCAAACGATAATCCTTATTTCTTTAATGCTTTCAGGTAGATTATCGAGAAATAACGGTAGATTATCATTTGATAAACTCACCGCCTATCCAGTGAAATTATCAAAATTTATGCCCCGCTTTCGTTCATTTTACCCTATATGACGTTATCTAAGCAGAGCCAAATAAGTGACGTCATCATAAGCGTTGCATAGCAGTCACGTGCAAAATGACGCGCTTTAAGGAAATTTGTCATAAAATTTTCGCATCTTGTCTAATTTTTGCATTACAGAAATAGAACAATCGTTTGTTTTTCGAGTAAGATCGATTGATATTTCATTTCGTGAACAGCAAAAGCTATATTTTCACTCGTGGCTTCGCCACTCTTTAAAATAAGGCTTTTGTTGTTCACCCAATGAAATATAAATCAATCTTACACTGAAGCAAACGATAATCCTCTATTTCTTTATTGCATTCAGGTGGATTATCGAGAAATAACGGTAGATTATCATTTGATAAACTCACCGCCTAACAAGTGAAATTATCAAAAACCTATGCCCCGCTTTCGTTCATTTCAACTTATCTGACGTTATCTAAGCAGAGCCAAATAAGTGATGTCTTCATAAGCGTTGCATAGCAGTCACGTGCAAAATGACGCGCTTTAAGAAAATGTATCATTTAATTTTCGCATTTTGTCTAATTTTTGCATTAAAGAAATAGAACAAAAAATAAAGCGTGAAAATAAAGCTTTTGTTGTTCACTCAATGAAATAGAAATCGATCTTACACTGAAACAAACGATTATCCTTTATTTATTGTATTATAATAACCCGTCTTTTCTGACGCATGCCCATTTTCTTTTTCTTTTTTTTTTTCGATGGCAAGCTGCATACAGAAAAACTCTTCTCAGATTAATACAATCTCAAGACATCTCATCTCTAACATAAATTTTGAATACAAAAGAGGGCATTAGAATGAGTTTTAACAATATAGATTCTTATTTTCTTATATAAAGAAATCCGATTTTTTTATTTTTTAATATCTTTTTATTTTTATTGTTGTTGGTGGTGGGGTTTGTTGTTATTGTTTGATTTGTGTTGTTGTTGTTTTGTTTAAGGTTTCCTGCTGTTGTTGTTGTTGTTTAATTTTACCCTACGAAAATTGAAAAATGGAACTTTTTGTTTTCTTGAATAAACTAGCTCCTTGAAAAAAGGTATGAACTAAAACCTAAACAACAGTAACCTATTAGCTCATTAACAAACAATCACGCATTTTACGCATCGATGAAATACGGAAACAGAAAGATTGTGAGAAAAGGAGAAATTGCTTGTAATAAGTACCTTCTTCATCTCTCACCATGTTTTCAAACTCGTATATGCCTTATTTTTTAAACAAGAGGACCATGATGGTCCTAAATCGCTCACCTGAGGCATCTGCAAATTACAGTACTTTTTAGTATAAAAAAGACACAACTTGAGCAAAATACATAAAACAAATATAAGATTTTGGGCTTTGTACAAAACAATCCAGTAATGTTTTACAATAAGGTTGAATTCCTTTGGCTTTATAGTTTAATCCATTACCAAACTATCCAAGAATTTGTCACCATCAGGTTTGAAAAAAAAAACATAGTGAGAAAGGGAGTGACAAGCAATTTATCCATTTCTCACAGTGTTTTCTACCTGAAATTCTTTGTATTTAGATTTCAATCAAACTCTTATTACTGTCTGATACTTCAATGGGTGTAATTTTAGCAACCTTGGTAGAGAACAATCTGGATGTACTATAAATCAAAATATGAATGCATTACAACTTATACATGAGGAGTGGAAGATATTTGGACATGCTCTTATTGAGCGTTTTTCATATCTTTGGATGCCTTGGGAAGGACCATGTTTGTCCAAAGGATGTAAACATGGTAGATAACAATAATGTTATCCTATGTTTTTAATGTAAATGCTCTGGAACCTATATTTAAGAACAAGAATTCTTTCAATGCGATTTTCACAATTTTCGACCCAAGGAGCAGAGACATCTTTTATCCTAAGAGCATGTTTTCCTGTTACATGGAACAAAATTATTTAGTCATGCTACATGCCAAATATGTATGCCCATCACCTTATATTTCAGAAGGAGAAGACTTTTGATGTTGCTCTAATTGATTGTTTTCCAAAATTTTTGACCTCTGGGGCAGTGCCATGTTTTATCCCAGGGCTAAGATTTTAGCCAACATGGTAGAGAACCATCTGGATATGCTATATACCAAATATGAATGCCTTAGACTTTGTACATTGGGAAAAAAAGACTATTGAACATGGTATAATTGAGCATTTTTACAAACTTTGGACACCCAGGGAAGGGGTGTTTATTGACCTACAGGCATAATTTAATCAAAACTGATAGATAACAGCCAGGCTATGCTTCACCCAAAATATAAATGCCCTCCTCCTGAAAATGAAGATTTCTTTTTTTTTTTTTCAGCATACTCAAATTTTGTGTTTTTCCCAATTTTGGACCCCTAGTACAGGGCTGTTTTGACCCGAGGAAGACAACTTTTTGTTATATAGTACAAAACCATCTAGTTATGCTACATACCAAATATGAATATCCTAGACCTTATAGTTTAAGAGCTGAAGTCTTTTGAAATTGCTCAAATTAAGCATTTTCCAAACTTCGGACCTCAGGGGCGGGGCCATTTTTGACCCCAGAGATTAAATATTTAAAACACTTGGTAGAGAACCATATGATTAAGTTCTATGTAAATTATAAACGCCTTTGGCCTCGTAGTCTGTGAAAAAAAAAGACAAAATAGATTTTCTAAAATTTCCCATTTTCATATGCAGCGATTGAAAGAGTTTTTCACGGAATGAAATTCTTTTAACAATTTTGAAGAGTTTCACCCAAGGAACATCCCGGCAAAGTTTCAGCTTGATTGGCCTACTGGTTAAGGAGGAGAAGATTTTTAAAGATATTTAAAGATTTACTAAAGATTCCCATTTTAAATGCCGCGGCATCCAGAGTTTTTGACGGAATGAAATTTTTTTAACAACTTTTGAAGAGCTTCACCCAAGGAACATCCCTGCAAAGTTTCAGCTTGATTGGCCAACTGGTTCAGGAGGAGAAGATTTTTAAAGATATTTAAAAAATTACTAAAGATTCCCATTTTCAAATGCCGCGGCAACCAGAATTATTGACGGAATTAAATTCTTTTAACAACTTTTAAAGAACTTCACCCAAGGAACATCCCTGCAAAGTTTCAGCTTGATTGGCCAACTGGTTTAGGAGAAGAAGAATTTTAAAGATATTTAAAGAATAACTAAAGATTCCCATTTTCATATGCCGCGGCAACCAGAGTTTTTGACAGAATTAAATTCTTTTAACAACTTTTGAAGAACTTCACCCAAGGAACATCCCTGCAAAGTTTCAGCTTGATTGGCCTACTTGTTTAGGAGGAGAAGATTTTTAAAGAAATTGTGGACGGACGGACAGACGGACAGACGGACAGACGGACGGACGGACGACGGACAACGACCGATCACAATAGCTCACCTCGCACTTTGTGCTCAGGTGAGCTAAAAAAACAACTATTTTTTTGTCTGCAACCTCTTTCAATTCGAACCAGTCTACATTTTTGTTTTGTTTGAAAACTGCTTTACGATTATATAGTTTATTATTATTATCATGATTAATTAATTAATATCATTTTACCTCCTTAGAAATAAATTATTTTCGTTTCCTAAAATCTTAATTAGTTCGTTATTCGTTTTTCCTCTGAATTATTTGGAATGAACACTGTTAACCCATTGCTAGACGACAAACTGACCAGACTAGTCCAAATTCAAAAAAGTTGCAGAAGACATTTTCCGAAAGTGATCGTTTGAATAATGACTACATGAACTATATAGGGAAGAAACCTTGTGAGAAAAGAGAAGTGGCGTGTTACAATTGTTTCAGCCAGTGCAAACTCGGTAATCCATGGTAATGGGTTAAGTGAATTGCATGGACAGTTCCTACCGAGAGAAAGCAGCTGGCTGACCGCGAGTAGAGGGACGTTTAACCCATTCCCTCACCATGACAATTTCTGACGCCCCTCCAGAAATATGCTTGTGAAAACATAGTGGAAAATGAAGAAATTGCTTCAATCGGTTTAATGAACGCAGAGTGAAGTGTGAAGTGTGACGTTGGAAGTATGAAGTGTGAAGTGTGAAGTTGGAAGTTTGAAGTGTGAAGTGTGAAGTTGGAAGTATGAAGTGTGACGTTTGAAGTTTGAATTATGAAGTTGTAAGTGTGAAGTGTGAAGTTGAGAGTATGAAGTGTGAAGTTGGAAGTATGAAGTGTGAAGTTGGAAGTGTGAAGTTTGAAGTGTGAAGTTCGAAGTTTGAAGTGTGAAGTTGGAAGTGTGAAGTGTAAAGTTAGAAGTATGAAGTGTGAAATCGGAAGTTTGAAGTGTGAAGTCTAAAATGTGAAGTGTGAACTTTGAAGTATGAAGTTGGAAGTTGGAAGTTGGTAGTTTGAAGTGTGAAGTGTGAAGTGTGAAGTTGGAAGGTCCAATTTCACACTTCATACTTTCAACTTCACAGTTCATACTTCCGACTTCATACTTCCACATTCACAGTTCATACTTCTAACTTCACACTTCAAACTTCACACTTCACATTTCAAACTTCCGACTTCATACTTCAAACTTCACACTTCAAACTTCCGTCTTCATACTTCCAACTTAACAGTTTCAACTTCACACTTCAAACTTCCAACTTCACACTTCCTACTTCATACTTCCATCTTCATACTTCAAACTTTCGACTTCTCACTACCAACTTCACACTTCCTTATTCATACTTCCAACTTCACACTTCAAACTTCCAACTTCCAACTTCACACTTCCTACTTCATACTTCAAACTTCACACTTGAAACTTCCGACTTCATACTACCAACATCTCACTTCCAACTTCAAACTTCCGAATTCACACTTCAGAGTACTATGTATGAAGTGTGAACTGAACTTGATGTCACCACCGGTCTTTCGTAGAAATAATCTATTATTTTCAAATTCACATTTCATATTCACGTAACAGAACGACAAATTTCTGTGTATATTGTTACGATATTGTGGTTGCAAAGCGAAGTCAAATCATTTAACTTCAGTTTCCACATCTTGAATTTATGCATTTTAAATGAGAAAAGCCGAAACTCAAGTATTTTTTCTATAATTTTCATATCTCTGTTTCTATAGTAACACGTGGAAATCCTCAAAATCGAATGTTTATCAAACAATATCCATTAATTACGCATAAAATTGAATATTCGTTTAAATATTTCATTTACAATCAGCAGTAGTTATCACTTTTACATCATTAATGGTGTTAACCCATTACCACACACCCCCGTTTTTTGACGCCTCTTAATTTGAGAATTTAAGAAAACAATATGGAAAATGTAGAAATTGCTTGTAACAAGCAATTTCTGCATTTTCCACATTGTTTTCTACCCAGAAAGTCAGAAATTTTTGAAAATTTTATCCACTTAAAAGTGCCGACTGCAACTTATTTCGTATTGGACCAGTCGTAAATGTCCTCGTCTGGTAATGGTTTTAAAATAAGAAATAAGTTTAGACTACTGGAAATTGGAGGGGAGGAAGTTGCAAACGACAATTTTAAGCGTTTCGGGATTTGAAGGTTTATGTCAATTAGGATAGAAATCCTTGTTTGAAAATGAGAAATTGCTTGCTATAAATAGATGCTCATTCGTTACGAAATCTTGTGTGCACCGTTTTTCAGAAGTACTGGGAACCAGTCTAGCTTTCTCCGGTGTTATGTGGAAATTGTATAATAGGGTTGATTAAATTTTGCTTTTGGAAATGTAGGAGAAATAAAATAGTCAAGTTATCATTGGTAATTATAATTAAAATAACTTCTCTTTTGCTCACATTTGTTATATTTATACCACAGTCGCTCTAGTTGAACCTTCTTCAACCCTTTCCTTTTAAAAAAAAAGTTTAGACTTTTCCAAATCGACCAACCGCGACTGTCAATCAAATAATATGTCGACCAATGAAACGATTCATTTAGACTGGAAGCTTAGATTAAAGTCTAACATTGGCCGCAATTTTTGGTGAACCATGTTTGCTTGTCGACTTAAACGTCGTAACTACAGATTGTTGGAGCTGCAGTTACTTCGTTTAGGTCGCGAAACAACCATTCTATCTATTTCTTGCATGCAACTGGCCAAACATTCGCAAAATAACGCCGTTAAAATCGAAGCGGGACTTCCTGGCGGAGTCAATGGGCGGGGCAAAGGAGTCAGTGGGCGGGGCCAGCGATTTACCTTCTTCAAAGGGATAGCAGTCGATATCATAAAGTAAAACAATAAACAAAAAATAACAATCTTATATGATATAAGTGCAAAAAGAAGAATTTGTTTATTACAAGCAATTTCTTCTTTTCTCAAATTGTTTTCGGACGTAATAATCAGGGATTGTAGGTGATAGGGTTAACTTAAATTGATATTTAGAATGTAGTGGTAGTACTGGTGTGAAAAATACAAGGAATCCATTGTTAGGTGCTCCAGCCTCCGCGATATGACAGGAAAACTTAAAATTGGCGTTAAGCCCCATCCAATCAAACAGTCAACGGGAAATCCAGCCTAAATGACGTGTCTTTACGACTTTGGAAAATTCCTATGTTTCGATGACGTCATAAATATCTGTGATACGCCTCTAATGAAATGAAGGGGGATAAAAAACATTGTGAAAAAATGAAGAAAATGCTTGTTACAAGCAATTTCTTCTTTATCCACAATGTTTTCTACACAACCACCGACGGGGTTTTGGACTATCTTCCTAGATGATTTTGAAAACGTTGATGGCTGACTAAAACATCATAACTACAGCTTTAATAAGCTGTGGTAACGGCGTCATAACCCATCGTCAAAATTTCTATCTATGTGGTTGTTAGGCTCTGGCGTATTGTGTGTAATGGGCGCAGGGCTCTTCATTGTAATTATATATATATATCTTTATTCAAACCAGAAGGTCATAGACCCATGAGGTATATTAAATGTACAGCACAGTATACAATATGGCGGACATTAAAGATTGCATTAAGTATTGATTTTGATTTATAGCAAATATTACCCACAACAGTCCATTGCTATCTATCTTGTTCGAAACGAAATAACAAAACAGATAAATGGGTTGTTGTGAGTTAAGACATGAAAAAGAAGAAAACCTGTATTAATGCAAATATTAGGTAATTATTAAAACATGTTTTACCGCTTAAGAATTTAATATCGGATTAAACTTATAATAACTAAACCACACTAATACCTGATTTCAACACTTTTTAAGCCTATAAGGTCATTTTTATAATAATTCTGTCACATGCACACTGGCTATTACTTCCATTTACGGATTACAAGACGCACAAATTTAGACAGGTTCAAATTGAACGAAGTAGGAGACTACAAATCGAAGTACATCTACATCGAAAAAAGTCATATAGGGTATAGAGTAATTTGATAAAATGAACAATAATTAGTGACGACCATATATATACTTTTCCAACGTTTTCTTTAAGAGATGAAGAGAATATTTTTTTTGTTTTGTTTTGTTTTCATGGAGGTATGAACCGAAAAACCTAATCACACTTATCTATGAATCCGCTTCGCGCGTATTCATACAGTGTGGTTAGTTTTTTCGTTTCATACCTCCATGAAAACAAAAAAATATTTCCTTCATTTCTTATAATTTAAAAGCATCGAGCGAAAAAAGCAAAACTTTACAAATTTTGATACCTTTTTGTATAGAACTATTTTGTGCGGAATCATACAAAATAGCTGCGTGCTCAAAATTTTGTTCATGGAGATATGAATTGAATTTTTGATAGACGAAACAAACAATTAATTAAGTCAATAATTCCAAATCCGAGATTGCGTGTTTATGACGGATCGCTTCTATCGATCAAAAAATCGACTGATGAATTAAATCGTTCACTTGCGCGCCCGGTAATCTCGGGCTCCATCTCTTTTTGGAGAACAGTACAAAAAGGAGACAATGATACTTCCGATATGGAGCCAAGGACCGGAACTGAACAGAAAAGGTAAGAAAAACAGTGCACCTCGCGTACAATTCGATCTTCTATTAACCTATTATTCATTTTCCCAAAACGTCCAGAGTTTCATACCACATAGAAATGATTATATTATCCGTTGGCGGTGATAGATTTCAAAAATAATTCGGTTTGTGAATAGAAACTTGAATCAAAGTTTGGACATCGGACCCGATCAAACACGAAAATGCAATTACCTTTTCTGTTCAGTTCCGGTCCTTGGCTCTATATCGGAAGTATCATTGTCTCCTTTTTGTACTGTTCTCCAAAAAGGGATGGAGCCCGGGCGTGACTTAGACCGGAAGTGAAAATTGACTTCCAAAATGTATGTATTTATTTTGCGAAATAAGGTCGTTTGATAAATAACCCAAACTACGATAACAGATGTCAGTGGGGATGGCCAGCCATCCGTCATCAGCTAAAGTCGTAGTTTTTTAACCCGTTCTCACTAAAATCGAGCTCTTTTACGCCCCTCAAGATAAAGGCCAGAAAAAAAATCGACTGATGAATCAAATCGTTCACTTGGACCGACGGTGACAATTGACTTTCAAAATGAATCTATGTTTTCTTCTTTGGACATTTATTTTGCGAAATAACGTCGTTTGATAAATAACTCAAACTACGATAACAGATGTCAGTGGGGATGGCCAGCCATCCGTCATCAGCTAAAGTCGTAGTTTTTTAACCCGTTCTCACTAAAATCGAGCTCTTTTACGCCCCTCAAGATAAAGGCCAGAAAAAAAATCGACTGATGAATCATATCGTTCACTTGGACCGATGGTGACAATTGACTTTCAAAATGAATCTATGTTTTCTTCTTTGGACATTTATTTTGCGAAATAACGTCGTTTGATAAATAACTCAAACTACGATAACAGATGTCAGTGGGAATATCCAGACATCCGTCATCAGCTAAAGTCGTAGTTTTTTAACCCGTTCTCACCACTCTTTTACGCCCCTCAAGATAAAGACCAGAAATAAACAACATTGTAGAAAATGAAGCGATTGCTTGTAGTAAGATTACGGAGCCCCGTAGGTGACATTCTGTACATCGTATAAGATAGTATTGTTTTTGAACTTCTTTAGATTTCTTTAGATTTCTACCAGTCTACAATTTATGATCTGGTAATGGTTTAAGTTGGACTTAATTATAAAGACTGTCCATGGTGATCTTTTTATACATAGGATCCATTATGCAGAAAAACCTGCCTAGATGACGTAATTCTGTGACGTTGAAAAATTCAAATATTTTGATGACGTCTCAACTGCTTAATAATTTCTACGCCCATCGAGATAACAACTTTAAAAAAACATAGCGGATTGTGAAGAAATTGCTTGTCACAAGCAATTTCTTCATAATCTGCTATGTTTTTCTATCCAAAAGACAGATTAAATAAATTCCGTCAACCAGAAGATGTTGTCTCCAACTTCTCTTAATAAGGACCAGTCTATCATTTGGTCGTCTTGTAAACAATTGTAACTTTGTGCTTTAAGATATTGACGCTTTAAAAAAGTGTGAATCGGGAATAAAGCTCAATTAAAAAAAAAGTCTAGACAATTATTTATGCAGGGTAAATCTTTATAAATGATACTTCGGAGAAATTCAAAGTAGCTTCGTGCAACAAGTACTATTAATCTTTTGTAACGGGTTATGTTGATTAAACGGCTACTTGCATTACACCACCATGACTGAATTATCCTTTCTAAAATGTAAAGCCTATAGCAATAGACACAAATGTTTGCAGACCGATGAACTTAGTCAAACTATGCTTTGCTGCTAAAGATTAGCCAAATTTTAAATATGTAGGCAAAAAAACATCAAGTGTAGCTAAGACGTTTACTGGCTATATGTAATAACACGCAGTTTACAAAATCTTATAAGAAAAACAAAGGATGTTATGCGACATACGTCTGGTTCATCGTTCAACAACGAAAGCAACGGTAGTAACTTCAATCTATAGATCAGGTTTAGCCGAACAGTAGATGAAGGAGATGTTTCGGGAAAAGGCTAGCAATGTTCACAGACAAACCGCACGAGACCGCAAAATTGGTAGTGCGAAAAGTACAAGCCATGATCGCAAGCATGGAATCTACTTCTAGAAGGAGGAAATAGCTGTAGAAAAGAGACATTGTCTGTAACAATCACTTCATCCTTCTGTAACAAACTTGCCTCATTATCCTTGAAAGGGGCGTAAACAATAAATCATTTCGTAATAGAAGGTTGAACATTTCTAGTTTAATTCTAATTTAAGACCGACAGAAATCGAAACACCTAAACGACACAAACAATTACCGGAAAAAAATAGACAGATTATGTCTTAATCCGTTCTCGTATAATCCCCCATTTTGACCCATCAAAGAAAAACGGTTTTGGAAAATATTGTAAGAAAAGGTAAAATTACGCGTTACAGCAATTTCTCTTTTTCCCGGAATTTTTATCACATTGTTTGATAATCATATTTCTTATTGTCGTATGAAGCCTCTTTGAATTTGGACAAATCCAATATTGTGTCGTCCAGTAATAAGTTGAGGTAAATTTAGGTTTTATATGACGTTTCCCCCCCCCCCCCCCCCAACCGTGTTTTCAGTTCTTGATTCAAAATCTGCATTGTTTTATCTATTTTAAAGTCGCAAAGACTTTCGAGAATGTTTGAAAAAATGGAAACGGTTTACAGCTTTCAACGGCCTCCCTTTAACCCTTATCATGCTGATCCCGGGTTATTCCTGTCAATAGCTGTGACAGAGGTATACACTAGGATCAGCCTGTACAGACATGCAAATTAATCTAAGTCAACATTAACTGCTTGTTCTTTTAGTGCTGGGGAAATATTTGAAAACAAAGTAGATCTAAATTTGACAAAAGCTTAAAATTATGTGAAGAAAAGATATATATATATAGGTTGAAAATACGATATAAAAGAAAACGGAAGAAAAGTACTTACCTTCAAACCTTGGGACAGTTGCACAAGAATAGTAACGAATTCTGTCAATAGGTTTAGTAATATGTCCATTGAAAAATGCCACACACACAAATGCTTAACCCATTCCCAAACAACCACGCTTTTTGACTCCCCCAAAGAAAAATAGTTTTGAAAACATTGTGGATAATGAAGAAATTGCTTGTAGCAAGCAATTCCTTTATTATCCACAATATTTTCTATTAAAAAAAACAAATATATTTTTGAAATTCCGTCACTTTAGAAATGTCGTCTGCAACATCTAGTGTAAAATTTTGTTGTCTGGTAATGGGTGAAAGATACCAGTTCGTATAATAGTCATTAGCATACAAATTGCAATTTGAAAATATCGATAAAAGTGTTACTTGGAACGAGGAGAGTTTCGTTATGTCTATGAAATATCGCTGAGAAATTGTACAAAGGATTAATTTCTGTTTTATAGCGTTTTGCTCCTTAACAGTTAGCCTATGCTTGCGATGAAAAAAAATGTAAACAAGTAGAATTTGTGACCAATGCGGAAAACAACAATGCGAAAAGTATATCAAAATGTTTATTAATGGTATGGTCTTGAAAATTAAGACATGAAGTAGAGTCTATTATTCTGCAAAAATGAAATACAAATAGCAAAATTGCTTAATCGCGATGAAAGTGTTCCGTTCATGAATTTAGTTTTTATAGATAAACGTGCGTAAAGCGAAAATCTTTTTTTTTTTTTTTTTTTTTTTTTATGTGTGTGTGCAAAATTTAGACTGGTCCAAATTGAATGAAGTTGTAGACGATTAGTTCAATTCGACGAAATTTAATATAAAAAAAATCTGTTCGGTCTGGAATAAAAAGAACTCGCTTGCAACAATCGATATCTTCTTATTGCAGAATATTTTCCAAAGCTTTTATCTTGAGTGACGTAAAAAGCAAGATTTTGTGGGATTGGTTTAAAGTAAACGAGCAATGCTTATGAACATTCCTTTATAACATTAAAACATATTTTCTTCACAACGTTCAATAATAAATCCGTACTAATATATAATACCCCGTTTCGATACTCTAAAAGCCGGTGTATTGGAAGACGCTGTGAAGGTTTACATAACTATCAAGTATGAATGGCCCTTCTTTTATCAGATTTGATACACCTTGGATGGAAGCTATTGTTTTAATTATAGACGCGTAGTCTATAAAACTAGCTTGTGTCGCGTCATCTGAAAAGAATTGTGTGGCTACATTCGATTGGCTTTTACATCTCTTTTAATGATTTATTAACCCGTTCCTATACTTGATGAAATTTTAGACCAGTTCAATTTCAAGGAAGTTGCAGACAACAATTATAAGTTTATGAAATCTTTAAAATGTTTGTCTTTTAGGGTAGAAAATATTGTGGATAATGAAGAAATTGCTTGTAACAAGCAATTTCTTCATTCTACATAATCTTCTCCAAATCTTTCATATTGAGGGGCGTTTAAAAGCGTCATTTTGTTGGAATGTTCTTCAGGGCACCGCCAATGGTAGGACTAATGATCATGAGGTCCAGGGTTCGATATGCGGTCGCTACGTATATCCTTTTTAACATTTGTCTCCCACCAATGGGTGGCTAGTCGTAGACCTAAGAGTAATGAGTAGCTGGTTGGTCGGAAAGAATGTAATGGTAGTTCTGGTACGAGAAATACCGGGAATTCATGGTTAGGTGTTCCAGCCACCGCGATATGACTGAAATAATATAAAAGTGACATAAAATCCAATTAAATCAATCAACCAACCATTACTAAGTAATCCCACATTTTGACGCCCTAAAGACGAAAAGATAGAGGGGAAAATTGAAAAAAGGAGGGATCGTATGCAATTTCCCAATTTCTCACAATACTATCTACCCAATGTGGCGCATTTTGCATTTTAACCCATTTGAAGACGGAAAAAGCTCGGACTGGCCAAAGATGAAAATGACATTTCGAAGTGGCTTGATATTGCAGAGGGTGAAACATATATAATTGACGGATCGCGGCTAACAATGAAAGAATCAGTCGGCAAATCGATTCATTCATTTAGACCGGAAGTGAACTTTGAACTACGAAATAGTCCTAAATTAATATGAAGAATTTTTGTTGCTTTGTTGACCTAAACGTGGTAACTACAGCTTGCATAAGCTGTACTTACGATGTTTAGGTCAGCAAACTTACCAAAATGCTGTAGTTTGAATCACCAACCAACTGTTGCATTTTTGTTACATGTTACTAGCTATAAATTTAGCAAAACGATGCCGTTTAATATCAATGTGGAACTTCGTTTCGGAATCAGTGGACGTGGTCAGCGGAGTCAGTGGGCGTGACCAGCGATTAGAAATTCCTCAGGGACGTAAAAAACCTGGATTGTGTGGTAGGGGATTAACCCTTTCCTGTTTAATCACTGGTTTTACGTGCCTGTGATATTACACTTGAGAAAACATTGTGGGGAAAAAAGAAATTGCTTGTAACAAGCAATTTCTTCTTTTCCCACAATATTTTCTACCCTGTAGATTGGTTACTTTTAAAATTTCACTCATTTTTAGTTGTCGTCTGCAACTTCTTTCAAATTGGACCAGTCTGCAGTTTGGAAAAGCAGGAAAAGTTAAACACACTTTGAATAGTCGTCTGCATTATTTTTTAATTAGACTTGTCGGCTGCCTATGGATTAAATGAATCGGTACGAAGTCAAGTATTCATATATTTACATGGACAGCCGGATTATGTCAGTTGGTAGAATATTTGTCTTCAAACCACGAGATCATGGGTTCGAGCCCTGAGCAGACCAAACTAACAAACTAATTGTCTTTCGGACTAGAAGTTCAAACAACCGAAGCCTCAGTTCATTGAAGAACAAGACGGGGCTATCCGTAGTTTCGTCGTGCATACTTGTTCTATCCCCTGTAACATCTAACCGTCTTTTCTAGGGTCGTCGCTCATATGGGCAAGATCCACGGTAGCGATGACATACAATCGAAAGTGCATACATACATTCATGTACTTTCAGGTCATTACCAGTACTCGTTATGTCCTACATTACTTGCAAACGACAAACTTACGCGACAAACGACATTGAGACGATTCAATCCCGTGACCTATTGCCCTAACAATTGGGCTACACGGAAGCACTTAGCCTCTTTCATGATGCCATAATTTTAGACTAGTCCAACTTCAAAGCAGATGCAACGTCTCTTCAAAGTGTGTACGAATTGAAAACGAAATGCCTCAAATGACTTATTGATTGATAGATTGTATGGGGTTTAACGCCACTTTTAACAGTATTTCAGTCATATCACGGCGGCTGGAGCACCGAACGATGGATTCCTGGCATTTTTCACACAAGTACTACCACTACATCATTTCCTAGCATCCAGCTGCTATATCACTTAGGTTTATCCAGTACTACCACTACATCCTTTCCTAGCCTCCAGCTGCTATCCCACTTAGGTTTACGGTTATCCACTCATTGGTGAGAGACTAATGTCGGGAAGTATACGTGCCGCCGCCGGGGATAGACCCCATGACAACCTCAAATGAAACATTACGAGGAAGAAAAAATGCATGTTATAAGCATTTTCTCCTTTTCTCACATTTTTAGCTCGGCTGTTCGAATGATAGAGGAGGGCTTTTCCAGTCACCCGGGCTTCTGCGTCGGCGTCAGTGTCGGCGTGATGCTTTTGTTAAAGATTTATGTGTAAACCTCATATCCCTGTTTCTACCGAAGCTATTGTTCTAAAACTTTACACATTCTTTTGTAACCATCGTTTAATTCCCTAGGCAAAGATTCGTTACTCGGACATGTATTTTAGTAGGGACCTCGTCTCTTTTTCGACATAAACATTATTCGTTAAAGTTTTACGCGATACTACCATGTCTATTTCACATCTCTGTTCCTACATAATTATGCTATTGTTCTGAAACTTTGCACACGCTTTTTTGACCATCATAAAATCCCCTATGCAAAGATTCATTACTCTGAAATTCATTTATTTGAATTCTTGCCCTTTTTTGCCTTAGACACCTGCTTAAAGTTTTGAACTGAAACTTTGCACATGCCTTTGTGACCATCCTATCATCCCTTTTTCTGTTTTCTGTTTTGCAAAATTTTAGACCTTTCCAAATTCAAAGATTTGCTGAATAAATCTAAAGTGAATTTGAAAAATAAACATTCAGTAGGGTAGAAAAAATTGTTTTCTCAATTATGAATTCAAGGGGACGTAAAAACCAGGGATTGAACAGGACTGGATTAACAAGTACTTATTATTCTGACATCCACTGGGTGGAGTTAGACCCTGTGTCGACAGTGAATTAACACTCAGAATAGTCGAGCGTTGTTGTGCATTGACAGCTCTTGTTTCAGATTCTTTTTTCATGTTTCAAAATGTGAGGGTGTAAGGAAGTGGGGGAAGAGATGATATTCAGGCAAAAATAATCTGAGTCCGATTCTTGAGTTTAACAAATTAGCAGAGAACAAAATTTTCGACTTGTCAATAGTAGATGATTATGAATTACTTTCCAAAGGGTGTTTAAAATGAAGAAAGTTGCCATATAGACATTTTCATATTAACTTATTCATTTATTTAGTTTTCCCAGCATTCTTTTCTTACGTTTTATTTCTTCACCGCCTCAAATGCGGAATTAAATGGAAAGGTAAAAGAGATGATATCACAGTGTAAGGAAAAAGAACTACTCTTTAAGTTTAACCCATTACCACACGAGGACAGGTCAAAATTGAAAAAAAGCACAGTAACAATTTCTAGCTGAAAGTCTTTAAAAATATTTTTCGGAGGGTAGAAAACATCGTAGGTAATGAAAAAATTGCTTGTAACAACCCATTTCTTCATTTCCCACATTGTTTTCAAAAGCATTTTAAAGCGTCCTTTGTGGGAATGGGTTAAACTGGAATCTAGGTTGTATATTTTGTCATAAAATGATCATAATATCTATATCGTATATTGATTTTGTTTATATATATCTAGGGTATACATCTATACGGAAGTTTATATCGCAGTCTTAAAACTTTAAGGCTTGACGGAAAAATAATTTTTAAAGAATTTAGATCCAAGCGTAAGCATTTCCTACACGAACACGGGATTTAACGACCCTTTTTTTAACTTGAGAAAAAATTGTGGAAAAAGAAGAAATTGTTTATAACAAGCAATTTCTCCTTTCTCGACAATATTTTCTACCACATACGATGGATTCATTTCATATCACGTGCATATTAATTGTCGTCTGCAATCTATTTCAATTTAATCCAGTCTAAACATTGAAAAAAGGGAAAGAGATAACAAAAGAATATCATTAGTTACAAAGTTGGCGTAAAACCAGTAATAAGCTCGTAAACAAGAAATTATACACTTTGACGACAACTACATGTTCGCAATGAAATCGATATAAGAAATATATTTCACTAAAAAGTGATTTTGGCTATAGGACAAACGAGTGATAGAAGGTGAGTAATACAAAATGCAACGAGCTCGACCATGTCGTGGAGCGGTAATTTGGTTTGATAAACCATCTGTCAATTAACGAATCGCTGACCCCGACCACTCAGCTCCGACAGGAAGTTCCTCTTTGATATTTAACAGCATTATTTTGCCAAATTATGGTCAGTAACATGTAAGAAAAAAGTAAACCAATTTTGTTGCCAAACCAACAAAATTGCTTCATATAATTGTCAGTCAATGTTGGAGTACATAAGTTCACTACCAAAAAAAAGAAATGGTCGATGGATAAGCGATGTTTTGGAGGCAAAAGGTGATGAGATCAATTGAAATAAAAATGAACACGTCAGCGGATAACTGATTTTGACCACGACAAATATGGTATGATTTGGCCGACAAAATAAGAAAATCAATGAATCAAGTGATGTTGGAGAGAATTCGACGAGATAAGAAAATTGACCAACAGAAAAAAAGTAAATATCGTAAGTAGGTAAGTGCTATTTATTGACGACACTGCCTATTTGTTATGCTCCGCTATTAATCCCGACATAATAAGTAAAGCATTTCATGTATAACCGATCGTGAGTCGTCATAATTCAGTATCGCAGTGAGTTTTTTTTTTTTTTTTTTTAGTTAAAAAGTAAAATAGCTTGTTGGCGATCTGAATTATCGTAAATACAGCTTGAATGAGCTGTAGCTACGACGTTTGGGTCTCGAAAACAACAAGATGCTCAGCGCAAACATCAGTCAACGTCGGAGATCAAAGTTGATATCCATCAATGGGTGGATATTCGAAACCGTTGCTCCAGCCATATGACTGAAATAATGTTAAGAGTGGCGTAAACCCTATTCAATCAAAACATCGAAACATCATATGATTACCACACAATCGCACTTTGACTTCCCCTCCCCCCGCCCCCGAAAACATTGTGAGAAAATGTGAAATTGTTTATACATGTAAGTTATTTCTTTATTTCCCTACAATTTTTTTGTCCCATTAAGTATTTGGCAGTTAATTTGCGGTTTTAACACACTGTAAATTGTCGTCTCCAACATCTATAAATTTGGATACGCCTCAAAATGCCCTCTGGTATTTGATTATAAGACAGGTTAACTAAGTATTACAGAAGTCAAATAACGATACTAGTTATCTATCTTTATGGCCGCCGTTCGATCCCCGGTGGCTGCAAATGTCCATTTCGACATTTGTCTACCACCGATGGGTTGATAATCTTAAACCTAAGTGAGATGAACAGCTGGAGGCTCGGAAAGAATGTAGTGGTAGTACTGGTATGAGAAATACCAAGAATCCGTGGTTAGTTGCTCTAGTTGCAGCGATATAACTGAAAGCCTGTTAAAAGTGGCGTTAAATCCTATTCAATCGTTATCTTTCTTTAAAAAGCGGCTTTTGATTAGATTAGATGACAAAGGAAAAGTATCTGCTTTTCCAATAGTTTTTAATGTCATTTTCACTCTAAAAGTTCTTTTGACGTGTTAAACCTTCTGAATTCCCTTAAAATTTAATCTTAGGTGAAATAGTTCCCATGTCCTTCTTTGAAATATCAGAGGTGAAGTCATGGAAAGTACAAATGAAGTAATTTTGGGTGAAGTCGAAAGATGAATTCCGGTTTCGTGGTTTCATGCGGGTTGAACTTCGCGTTGTCTGCACATATCATATTCTTAGACCATTATTTGTTTTTTGGTTAAATGGGGTTTAAAGTCGCTTTTACTAATTTTTCAGTCATATCATAGGCCGGAGCACCTAATAATAGATTCTTTGTATAATTCGCACCAGTACCACCATTACATTCTTTCTTAGCCTCCAGCTACCTTTTGGAAGATATCGTGTACTTCTTTGACTTATTTGGCGAAATGTTTTTGCTTTTCTTGATCAGCCCATTCCCACACAACACAAGTTTAAACTGGTACAAATTGAATGATGTTGCTGAAGAAAAAATTCAAATTGATACAGAGGTTATGAAGTGCAGGTAAACCAGAAATCATTTTATTTATTTTTTTTTTGTACATTTGTCTGGCTGTAAATATTGTAGAAATATACCCTATAACCGTTTCCCACGGCACTTTTAGACGCCCATCAAGAAAAAAGATGAAAACATTGTGAAAAATAAAGAAATTGCTTGAACTAAGTGTTTTCAACACACAAAGTTGAAACGATCTAAAAGTTCATTAACAAATCCTGTCAATTTAAACCAATCTAAAATTTGGCCGTATGGTAATGGGTTTATATCGAAGTGGATTTTCTTGTCGATGGTAATTAGGCGTGGCTAGCGGAGTCAGTGGGCTGGGCCAACGATCCGTCAATGAATTGACCTTTTTCATTTCGTTAGTCGTCATGTTCATTAACTTATCTTTCCCGTTCCATAGGTACTTTTAAAAAATTTAATATAGGATGGCTACTTAAGGTTGGTGTTGTTTAGAATTTTTATATATTATTGTGTAAGTTGTTTCCGTTCGTTTTTTTTTTTGGGGGGGGGGGGGTTGAGAGTATTTATAATTCGTATTTTGAAATTAGTTCAACAAATCAAATTCTCTAGAATCCCATGTCTGCATTATCGAAATTCCAAATCATATATTGGTATCTGTACAAATGTCTGTAAAATGTTGGTTCCTAAATCATAAGCCTTTCTAACTTTGATACTACTAGGTCGATTTTTTTTATTCCAGAATCAATGAAAAGTTGATCAAAATTTGATTTGTTTGTTTGAATGGAGTTTAACGCCGCTTTTGATAATTTTCAGTCATATCGCGACAGCTGGAGTAACTTACAGTGGATTCCTGGCATATCTCGCACCAGTGCCACCATTAACTCCTTTCCTTGTCTCCAGCTGCTATCCCTGTTAGGTTTACGAATATCCACCCATTGGTGAGAGACAGATATCGTATAGATAACTTGCCTCCGCCGGGGATCGAACCCAATACACACCATGTTTGAAGATTCGGAGTCTGATGCGGTATGAACTGCGCTATAAAAAAGAATAAGGAATGTAAACATATCAATCCGTTTTCAAGTCATTTTTATGAACACATCTTTGACTTCAACCTTGACATGCCCAGACAAAAATAACCCTATTTTGGCAGAAGATATAGACTTTCAAACGAGTAAGCAAGTGAAAGCACAAGGGTTCTTACTTTGTACGCGTACATATTCATACTTTGGAGGTACGCGCGTCAAATAGCGCAATCCATGTACTTTCAAAATATAACCGCGCATTTTCAATTTGTCGGGTTTACATGTATGATTTACGCCTGTATGCTTTCTCACTGCTTTCTTAACGACTTAAAGTGGACTTGTGTAAGAACAAAAAAGTATGGTGTACCGTTTAGGTGAGAAAAAGAAAGTATGATATACCGTTTGGGTTCTAACTGTACATAGATATATTATTGAGTTACCACAGAACTATGATGGACTGTTTTCAATCATCATTTCACGCCGATGTCACACCTTCAAGCTTTTTCTATTCGCATTTCATCCGGCTAAAACAGACGCGCCATGGCGATCTCAATTTGCAGTATAAATATGTAAACATCAGCCTATTTATAGGACTGTCCGGGCAAACATATTAAGACAATCGCATGTCCATATGAATGTCCTGGAAAAGACTGTGTAGATATTGTCATATCTTAAATAGTTGTCTAGGCAAAAAATTGTAGACATGTCTACATCACTGATCTTCGTTGCCGTTTTGTAAAAATATGTTTAGACACGCGAATGTATGTATCGAGGGCTTAGAGCAAAAACATAGTATGGCTCTATACAAAGTATAGAGCCATACTATGTTTTTGCTCTAAGCCATCGATATGACTACCCAGGGATAAAGTATAGAAACTCTCCCAAGATGGCGATAGCCGTGTGAGCTATAGGGGACATTTCACACGTTTTTCATTGTGGAATCACTAAATTTATCCAAAATCTTAGGCCTTCGTGTATAAATCTGGGAAGTAGATTTGAAATTGAAAGATCGATGACTTGATCACCTCCAACATTACAGTTTAGCTGAGGTTATAAACAAAATGATCTTTTTTTCTGAATATGGTGAGGAATATAAAACAAGACAAACTTCAGAAGTTGACCGGCTTAGTAAATGTTGTAACTACTGCTTAATTAAGCTGAGGTTTGGACGTTAATATCTCAAAACCAACAGAAATTATTGACATAAATGTAAGAACGCCAACATTCACTTCCTGTTTAAATGAAGGACTAGATTGGTCAATCGATTGATTGATTGATTGATTGATTGTTTGATTGATTGACAGTGGCGATCCGTCATTCATTACTACCGCTCTGGTGCTTATAGTTTACATGTATATGACAAGGTATATCCTTCAGTAACGTCTAAGGACTCTATGACATTTCCTCGGTAAGAGACATTAACCTCGTAGATACAGAGTATTCCAGCTGCAGTAACGACGTTTAGGTCTCCTACTTTCGACATTCACAAGGTTATCTCGATTCTTATGTTCATACACAACTTAACTCGGACGGTAATTGGGAGTCTTGGCAGAACACCATACCTGTTCCTCTTCATTAAATCTTGTTAAAGGGGAACTTTTGTAAAATTTAAAGCTCATTTGAGCACATAATGCTCGAGATAAGCTTTCGTGATTCGCCTGTCGTCCGTCTTCCGTTTATCTCTCTGTCTGCTGCAAAAAATCCCTTCCTCAAGTAACTGATTGATTTCAACCAAATTTCAAAGATATGACCCTTATATCAAGCTCTTTCAAAATAGTTAAAGGAATTTGAATCCATAAGGAACTCTGGTTGCCATGGCAATGAAGTGAAAAAAAAAACTAAGAAAATGGTCTTTTCCAAAAAAAAAGTATAGAGCTTTGAAATCTTGCACGATATAACGTGTTTCGGTACTCTACCAAAATATTTGAAACTATGACTCTTGGATTAAATATTCCTACGTTGTCGGTAGATTTTACATAGATTTGGCAGATTTTATATAGAAACAAAAAAGGAAAATATCAGAAATGTTCTACTTCTAAAGCTTTTGAATTTTGCAAGCAGATTGGCTTTCGGTACTCTACCAAAATGCTTCAAATTATTTTGCTAGGACCCTATGCAGTCGGTTCTGATATTTTAAATAGAGATATAGGTACTCTTTTAAAATGTTCTCTTCCTTAACCAAAGGGCGTAGATCTTTTTAATTTGCACGCAGCATTGCCTTATGATTTTTATCCCAAATACTTCAAATAGTTGTTCTATGTACAACATAGCACTATGTTATAGGTTCCGGTAATTTACACAGGGAAAAAAGAATTTTCCGACCAAAACAAAAGGACTGAACTCTAACAAAATATTTCAAAAAATGGTCTCGGATCAACATAAGCCCTTTGTTGTTGGTTCCGGGATAGTACAAAGAGATCAAAAGATGGAAGTGTTCAAAAATTATTCTTTGTCCAACCTAAAAGACCTTCAGCTTTCAAATTTTGTACCCTGTTTCAACTAAAGAACCTCTGCAAAACTAGTTAAAATTATAACTCTTGGATCAACATTAGGCCTATGTTGTAGGTGCTCGGAATATTTTACAAAGAGATAGCGAAAGATGTCTTTAAAAATCTTCTCCCCCAAAACCAAAAAAGCACAGAGCTTACAAATTAAGCATGCAGAGTAATCGTACGGTGTGCTACAACAATACCTCAAAATATTACTCGAAGGTCATCATAAGCGCTATTTTGTGGATTCGTGAATTGTGCAATGAGATAAAGAAATCTTCAAAAATCTTGCTCGAAACCAAAAGGACGAAGAGCTTTCAAAGTTAGCATTCAGGATGACCTTATTGTCCTCAACACATATACACAAACTCATAAGTCTTGGATAAGCACAAGCCCTATGCGGTAGGCTCAAGGATTCTAAATAAAGGTACAAGAGAGTAAAAGGCCTAGATCTTTCAAATCTTGAATGTTTATCCACATAATGGTACTCTTCAAACGTTTACTCTTCGATCGACATAAGCCCTATATTATTGGCTCTTGGTCTTTGCAAAGAGATAAAGAAGGAAATCTTTACAAATCGTCTTCTCCCTAATGAAAGGCTTGATCTTTCAAATTTTGCATACAGAAGCATTTTAATGGTACTCCAATAAAGTTCATGTAACCGTTAATGCGGGATTTATATCAGCATATAGTGTGTGTTAGGACCATCATTACCCTCTTGTTATTTTACCAATATAATCTATAATGACAGTGACATTAAGAACTGCTTGCAATTGCACTGTCTGGGAGAGCGAGTTTATTCTGCCGACCAAATATAGGATCGCTGGCTCCACCCACTGACTCCGCTGACCACGTCCTCTGATTTTGACAGGATTCAAATTATCAAACGGCGTAATTTTGCAAACCTTACATCACGTACCATGTTACTCAATTAGAATGGTTATTTGGCGAAGTAAACGTTGTAACTACAGCTTGATCAAGCAGTAGTTACTGCTTTCAAGTTGCAAAAACCAACAAAATGCTTCACAACTGCTTGAAAACGTTATGGCCAGTCAATTGCAACAAAAATGTTAAATTCTTAGTTGTTGACCCACTGGAGTTGTTTCGCATCATTTTGGCGGCCTTTAAGAAAAATATCTATGTACAAATTGTGGATTGTCAAAAATAGGTGATACTCGAAGTGAACAATAATCTAATTCTAAATTTCTTCTTTCAAAAACGAGTGTTCTGATTGGTCGAAAATAATTAATTATTTAAGAGATGAAGAGAATATTTTTTGTTTTCAAGGAGGTATGACCCGAAAAATCTAATCACACTGAATGTGAATTAATGTGAATAGGTTTTTTGGTTCATACCTCCATGAAAATAAAAAATATTCTCTTCATTTCTTATAATTTAATAGCATCCAGCTAAAAAAAGCACAGATTTACAAATTCCTATACTTTTCTGTACAGGACTATTTTTTGCAGAGGCATTCAAAATAGCTGTGTGCTCAAATTTTGTTCATGAAGGTATGAATACAAATTTCGACCAATCAGAACGCTCGTTTTTTATAGACGCAACTAAACATTAAATTGTACCTAAATGAACAAAGATTTCTGCACGCAGGTGTGTTCTGTATGCTTCTGCACAAAGTAGGTCCCTACGAAAGGTTTCAAAATTCGTTAAGCTTTTACTTTTTTCGCTCGATGCTATTAAACAATAAGAAATGAGGGGAATATTTTTGTTTTCATGGAGGTATGAACCGAAAAACCTAACCACACTTCGCTTATTCAACAGTTGATTAGTTTTTCTCAATTATTCAGTGGCGTGTTGCTGACATCTGTTAGATTAAATATTTTGGTAGACGAGGACGACAAGGTGCCATAAACCTCTTATACTACTATAGGGACAAAAATATATGTCCAGTCAAGGCATATATCACACTTCCGTAGTTCCCCTTTAATCCCATTGTTGTTCTATTGTTTAAAAGCTAATACAGAAATAGACCTGAATGGCTAATCATTAACATATGAAGCACACGAGAATACTCGTTAACTCTTTTATAAATATCTTACAAAAAATCTTCTACTTTTTTAATATAAATCTTGAGAAATAAATTAATCTTTAGCTGGTATCGCAATAAAACTGTGGAGGATTTTCAGTATAATCATGATTTATTGACAATCATTCGGGGGGGGGGGTTCTTTTCAATTTTTTGTTGTTGTTGTTGTTGTTGTAGCTATATGTTTAAGAATATTCACACTGGAGAATATGGGGTTTTGGCCAAAAACGATGAGAAAGGTATTAAAAAACGCTTTTCATCCTTTCTCTCTATGATTCTATCCTATCTGATAAATACTATCAACTTAGTGGATCCCGGCTCTTTGAATTGTCGTCTGAAACATCTTGTAATTTTGGCAAGTCTTGAAATTTGTCGTCCGTTAATTACCATAAGGTTGATTCAAACAGAATGTATTTACAGACAAGACCACTGATCGGAGTGTATTAATTGGGAAAAAAATAATTATCGTACACGACAACAAGCATAGTGTTCATATAAAAGAAGAAATTGGCTGTAACAAGCATTTCCTTCTTTTCTAACAACCTTTTGACAACTATTGTTTTATGCTTCAAAAAACAGGATTGCTTGGTAAAAAATACGCTTATTTATAGATGGACGATAAAGAGGCCGAATGTTTTAAAGCATGAATATTGAGTTGCGTCCCTTGAATAGAAGTGGTGTCTTCGGAAGAGATTAGTACATGTATCTAGTCAAATGGTATCACTTTAGGGTTAATATCACTCTACAGCTATTGATAAGTTTATTCTATTATTTATTTTATTTTTATTTTTTTCTTTATATAATTTTAAGAAAACATCTAACCAATCCTGACAAAAATTGGTTACTTGTCGACGATCCTTGTCGATTTAGACTTCAGGCGAAGATCGATCACCTTTACCTACAGGTCTTTGTAAAAGTCTTTGCGAAATGCCACTTGTGGTGCTACATGCATCTCTACCGCCATAGCACAATTCGTAGAGTACCAGACTCCCAATCTTCAATCATGGGGTGTCATAGGTTCATTCCCCGGCGGCGGCACATATTCTTTGAATCATTTGTTTCTCAACAATGGGTTGATAATCGTAAACCTAAGTGGGACATTATCTGGAGGCTAGGAAAGGATGTTATGTTGGTACTGGTTCGAGATATACTAGGAATCCATTGTTGGGTGCTCTGGCCTCCGCGATGATTGAAAAATTATTAGAACACATTCAAACAAAGATAAATGCTCTGTCACCAAAATTGTAAGCAACAATAGGTAAATAGCTCAGAAATTCAAAACCCTCGATGATTTGCAATACAACAATTCTTTTTATCATAATCAACTTTCCATAGGACATAATAGAGGAGTGGCTGTTTTCAGGTTGTCTGAAATTGCTAAACCAAGAGCGAATTGAATATAACTATCTTTCAGTTGATAAATAAAGTTTTTACCTTAGGAATATAAATCTTTGTGCAAATGTAAGGCATTTACACAATTTAATTTGAAATATGGTGTAATTTCTTAAATCAACGCCATCCAGGCTTTTTACAGTTACTTCTCTATTAAATCATAGTGCGCTTTGTCATGACATTTCCAACCATTACATGTGTGCGCAAAGTAAAGACATCAGCTTAGTCTGATCAGAGTCTTCACTATGCACTCCGTAAGAAATAAATAGATACTGGCTTCGTTAGACCAATTGACAAATCGCTGGCCCCTCCCACACAGTCTGTTGGCAACGCCCACTGACTCCAACAGGAAGTTCCGCTTCGGTTTTTAAAGGCGTCATTTTGCAAAATTTATGGCCAATAGCATGTAACAAAAATGTAAAATTGTTGGTTTGTGACCTAAACGTCGTAACTACAGATTGAATAAGCTGTAGCTACGACGTTTAAGTCACCAAAACAACAAAAGAATGCTAACAAAAATGAAGGCAAATGTCGGAGTTGTAACCTCAGGTCTGGACTGAATTAGTGTTCGATTGGTCGATTGATTTCTTTATTGACAGTCGCGATTTGTAAATTTTCTAAATGCCCAGAGTGACTGCACAGGCTACTCCATTCCGCGCTTCAAGCTCATATGGAATAATTATACTTTCACTGAAAGACTCCAGCTTTCTCTTTTTCAAACGTGTAGGAAGGCTACCGCTTTCGAAGAATGGAACAGAAAGGAGACTTTGCGATCAAATTTAAATCGAGACTGTTTTTGTGTAGATGCCTTCTGCAAATCAACATTGAATAAGTTAAAGGAACAGGTCACACCTTCAATATGACTGTTAGAAAGGATAATTTGGGTTTGCCGGGCCCGCCAAATGGCTCCGCTGGCCCCACCCACTGATTCCGCTGACCCCGCCCACTGACTCAGCTTCCCCCGCCGTTTGACTCAGATGGTCACCCCCACTGTGCTACGATAGGAAGTTCCACTTCAATATCTAGATGCGTTATTTTGAAAAAAAAACTCATGGTTAATACTGTGTTACAAGAAACAGTAAAATGGTTGATTGGCGACCTTAACGTCATTACTTCAATTATGATGTTTAAGTCGCCAAACCCACAAAAATGTTTCACATAAATATCGGGCAATATTTGAGTTCAGTGTTCACTTCCGATCTAAATGAATTGTTTTATTGTTAGATTAATTCATTCCCACACAATCCCTCTTTTTGACGCCCCAAGTAAACAGGTCTGGAAAACATAGTGTAAAATGAAGAAAATGCTTGTTTCAAGCAATTTCTTCATTATCCACAATGTTTTCTACCTCAAAAGACAACGGTTTTTAAAATTTGATCAACTGAGTTTATACAAAGCTACTATTGTTCGATTGCGACGAAAACTTCAAGAGTCGCACTATAACTCTCATAATTCGGATGTCTTCACGTCCCTGAAAGAGAGGCAGTGGCTTAAGCCCTCTGCTACCAAATTCTACAGCACAGTAGGCTGGGCACGGCTATTAAGTGCCTTGTCCATGAACACAACAGGTGATATTAGCAGGACTCGAACCCGCGATCATCAGATCTCGAGTCAAGCACCTATTCCACTCCGCAATTGAGGCACTTCAAATTATCCCCTGCAATTGACAAATCGCGGTTGTCAGTCAAGGAATCAACCGACCAATCAAATCATTTATTTAGCCCCAAATTTCGCTATCAATTCCGCTATTTGTCTCCATATTTGTTGACCTTTTTGTTGGCTTTGCGATTTAAACGTTTTGGTCGACAACCAACTATTCTGCTTTTTTGTTACATGCTTATAGCCATAAAATTTTCAAGATAACGGGTCGGTTGGGGCCGATGATTCAACGCATGGTGTCATTTCGAAAACGGCGTTATGTTTCGCAGAATATGATATTTCGATACACCCTTCTGTTTTCGCAGGATGTCTAGAAAAAGATCAGCCTGCACTTATGTGCAGTCTGACTTTTGTCTAGATCTCCTGCTAGTACCTTTAAAGCCAGAGTTGTAATTGAATTGTTATTAACCAACAATAACAGCTTCCTGAATTTTAAGCCCTTTTATATTACTGGATTTTGTGTTGAATTATGTGTAAAGCGACGAGTCGTTTAATGGTCTAAGGGAAGTAAATCATTTTCCATAGACGACCATTATAACATATTCGCTTATAGCTCTGTCCAAGAGTTTGCGAGAATGACCAGACCTACTTTAAATTAAAGAACATCCATTCATACATCCAAAAAAATAAATTCTAGTATGGCATGATCCCTTTTCTCTATGACTTTTGACCCCATTTTTGAGATGACCCTCCCTGTACAGCTGTTTCTATGGGCAATTCTAAAAAACGTACCCGCTTTTAAAACCCGCCAGTCATTTGCCAAAATGATTCAAACCGTTACTTTTGACTTCATACTTTTTCAAGGGAACATAAAAGGTCCTGAAAAAAATCATTGATTTTGAATGTCAATAATATTGTCCAATCAGAGGCCACCTTGATCTTGTGTTGATATGAACCGGAGTTTCCCTATACTTACCTGACAGATGACGGGAAAATGATTTACTTCCCTTAGACCTAATACATTCGGTATTCAATGATCGCTCATTGAACAAATCAAAGTACTGAAAGTACTGTAAGCAAGCAAAGCATGGTTTGATTTATAAAATAAATTCCCTTGTTGGATAGAAAACATATGGACATTAAAGAAATTGCTTGTTACAAGCAATTTCTTCATTGTCCACAATGTTTTCCAAAGCTTTTTACTTGAGATGCTTAAAAAGCGGAATTGAGTTGGAATGGGCAAAACAGCATGCTTTTGAAAGAGTTCTCTACAATTTGAATAGAGTTTGCAATATTCCTTAAATACATAAGAACTGCTTTTTATGGCGTAGGCATTTCATGGAATTAGTGGTTAAGCCTCCTGCCCACTGACTCCGCTGCCAACGCCCACTGCCTCCGATAGGAATTTCGACTTAAATATTAAACGGCGTTATTTTGTAAAGATAATAGCCAGTAACATGAAACACAAATGTACCTTTGTCTATTGCGACCTATACGTTGTAGCTACAGCTTATTCAAGACGACAGACTAAAAGAAATGCATCTCATAAATATCGGCGAATGTTTGAGTTTGAAGTTCACTCTCGATCTAAATGAATGATTTGATTGGTCGATTTGTTCTTTGATTGGTAGATGCGATCCGTCATTTGGATACGAGACGAGACGTGCTGTTCAATTAATCGCCAGCCGACAATTTCAAGTTGGTGGATTTTTTTTTTTTCAGATAGAAAATATTGTGGATAATGAAGAAATTGTTTGATACAAAAAGTTCACTACATTCACATGTTTGCAATGTTTACAGCAAATAATCAGACGAAATAGAGGAAATGCATTTTCGTCACAAATAACCATGAAAGTTTTTAATTACTAGCTCCTTTGGCCTAGGGCAAGCGAGCTATTATCATGGCGAATTGTCTATCGTGCGTCCGTCCATCAGTGCTTGTTCCCATTCGTTAGAATATAAACTTTTTGAATGTGAGCGTCATTCCGTCCGTTATGGCGTAAATCGTTTTCTTAAAAAACCTTCTTCTCAAAAACTTTTGGTTAGATCTCAACTAAACTTTACAGGATTGTTCCCTAGATGGCCCTCTTTGAAGTTCCTTCAAATAAAAATGCTGTATGAGGAACACGATGCTCATCCAAAACCCAAAGGCTTATTCAAATGAAAAAAAGCCCTATCGGTCGATTAAAGAATTAAAGAAGGAACTCTTGAAAAATCTTCTGCTTCCAAACCAAAGGTCTATTCTTTAGAGCTTTGATATTCGGTATGTGTGATAACATAATGGCCCTATAAGAAAATACGTCGAATTATTTGCTCTAACTTGAAGTTTAGACCTATATTGTGCCATCCCTTTTTTTACAGAAATACAGAAGGAAGTCCTTAAAATCATTTTTTTCAAAAAACATAAAGCCAATGACATTGATATTTGGAATGTAACATGACCTACTGGTCCTCTAATTAAGTACTACAAATTATAGGTCTTACTTATATTGTGCCAAGCCTGTCTTTACATAGGAATAAGAAAGAAACCTTGAAAAATCTTCTGCTCCCAAACAGAAAGGTCTAGAGCTTTTATTTAATGTTTAGCACTTGAGAGGACTTAATGGCCCTCTATCATAACATTTCAAATGATTGCTCTAACTTGGAAATTAGTATTTAATTGTGGAGTCCTAGGTTTAACCTAGAAATATTGAATAACGAAATCTTGTCCAAGGCTGAAATGACATCTGGAATGGTTCATCAACTTATGACCCTCTACCATATTGGTCACAAATTAAATTTGATTGAAAACCTTTTCCCTGCTCTAACTCATAAGCCATTTGAACTAGGACCTTCAGAACTAATACACATGTTGTTCATGACCAAAGGAGATGCCCTATCGTTTGCGGGATTATGAAGGTCAAAGGTCAACTGTACTACTTGAGTGGTAAAGTTCTGTTGCGGGGATATTAGTCGGCTTTGTGACTTTAACTTTTGCCATATCTCCTACGCCTGCTAGTCATGAAAATCATTCTTTTATGGTTATCATCAATTATATTATAGTATTCCTCCCCTTCCGAGGAACTATGTAGATTTAATAATACTTTATATTCCCCAGAAAGTTACTTTAATATTATGTCAACTTAAACCATTATGTCAATCATTTGGTATTGTGAAATGTATGTTGTGGGTTGGCATATTTCAGCCAGGTGAGCGATAAAGGCCCTCTTGGATCTCTTTTTTTTTTCTAATTATTACTTGCATACCATATCTTCGAATCTTGTCAAAATTCTTCTTATATGAACAATACAAAAACCCATGATAATAATCATTAATTTGTTTTCATTAAAAACCAAACCAATGTAGGTTTATATGACTATTTAATATATTGCAGAGGTTTAGTTTTCTTGGAATGGTTGATCAGATGAATGAATGAATGGATGGATAGATGGATGGATGGACGGAAGGACGGACGAATGAATGGATGGATAAATAGATGGATGGACGGACGGACGGACGGATGGACGGAAGGATGGATGTATGGATGTATGTATGTATGGATGGATGGATAGATGGACGGACGGACGGATGGACGGACGGAGATATTGACTGACGGATGTATGGATGGAGGAAGGCAGGAAAATAGGAAGGAGGGGAGGATGGAAGGATGGAAGAAAGAAAGGCTTTGAATGTTTTAGCCTGAGATTTGAATTAACAACCCTCGACTTTTCTCGGGTTAGCGTCCGCCAATCTTTCCAACCAAGTCAGATCGTTTTCTTTTTTCAAAGTTAGTAGAGCTCGGTGGATAATGAATCATCCCTTTATGATACATAAAGGTACATATATGCATATATTAACCAACACAATGACATTTTTGGACCCCCCCCCCCACACACACAAAAGGAAAGCAGTCAGGAAAACATGGTGTAAAATGAAGAAATTGCTGGCAACAAGTAATTTCTCCATTTTCCACAATGTTTTCTACCCAGAAAATTGAAAACATCTAAAAGTTCATTACCTTTAAAATGTCGTCTGCAAGCCCATTCAATTAGAACAAGTCTGAAATTTTGCCGTCTGGTAATGGGTTATACTTACTGCATATAATAAAGAATGCATTCGACTTGTGTACCATAAGGCCCATGGTCCCATTTTGCATGCACTCACATATCAGGTTTGTATGGTGGAACATTTCTGCCACAAGATTAGAATGAAATCTACATTTTCTAACTCTAGATCTCGTAAGCTGTTTGGTGTAAAAAAGAGGATAGTCATTTGCTTTCGTGTTAGATCGAATCATTTTTTGTTTATTGAACAACAACAACGGAGGTAATGGTGAAAATATAGAGGATAATTGTTTCTTTCAGTGTAAGATCGATTTATCCTTCATTGAGTGAAAAACAAGGGCGATATTTTCACGAGAGGCGAAGCCGGGCGTGGAAATATGCTTTTAGTGTTGACGAAATGAAAGATAAATCGATCGTTCTTGTATAAAAAAAAGAAATGACAAAATATGATACACTTGGTGAATTTTTCTAAAAGCGCGTCGTTTCGCGCGTGAATTACATAGCATCCTTATGACGTCACGAATGTCTTTGTCTTTCCTAGGGAACGTTCAGTAGCGTGCAGTCTTTAATGTACCAAAACAATAAGTTTAACATTTTGATAATTTTACTGTTTTCTGTTAACCTACCAAGACATCTCTATAATCTACCGGAAAGCATAAGAGAAAAAGGTTTTGTTGTCCGCGAAATGTACGACTTGTCTTCTTACACAAAAACAAGCAATTATTATATTTCCTTGGTCAAATAAAAAGAAACAATTAAGAAAACTTTAGCCTAAAATCCTTTAGAAGCGCGTCAGTACTTACGTGAATTACAAGACATCATGACGTCATCAGCGTCTTCGGTCCCGCTTAGATTACGCTAGATGGACAAAATCTGTCAAAACGGTCAAAAACGGTCAAAACTTAAGGCACTTTTCCACAAATACTCCACCGAGAACGTGAATCTCGAAGCGAAGAATTAACCCATTACCAGACGCCAAAATTTTAGACTGGTCTAAACTGAAAGGAGTTGCAGCCGACAATTTAATTTTTTTTTCTTTCTTTTTTGAATTTTAGATTTTTCAATTTCTTGGGTAGAAAATCTTGTGTAAAATAAAGAAATTGCTTGTTACAAGCAATTTCTTAATTTTATACAAGGTTTTCTCAATTGTCTTTCTACAGGGGCGTCCAAAAGCGTCATTGTTCGGAAATGGGTTACAGAAGAAACTATTGTACATCTTCATGTATATACTTTGTCAAGACAGGAGAATTTTTGCCATAACCTCTCCCAGAAAAGGTTTCATTTTGCTAAGTAGAAGGCCTTGTCATCCAGATAGCTTTTTGAAATTTATGCGATAATTATCTCGTACCTACTGGCAGAAATATGCCACCATAGATCTTTAAGATTTTGAAGCAAAACTCATTATAAATGCGAAATTTAAATATGCACAATAGGGAACCTGAAAAAGGTATTCACTCTGATGATTTTTTATGTACATTACGGATTTTACACAGGCTGCAAAATCTGCACAACGTAAAACAAGTTTTATTTGTATTAAAAGAGTGGATCAAATGAAAAGGTTAAAAAGGTACATTCGATTTTTTTGTTTCATTACTTTCTCCCTTATGCCCTCTTTAGTTCCATCTGTCTTTCTTATTTCTCTCATTATTTCTTTTCTACCCATTTTTACTTTTGTAATATTCTATTGATTCGCTTAACACAAACACAGAGATACAGAAAGACATAATGAGACAGAGAGATGGAGAGAGAGAGAGAGAGAGAGAGAGAGAGAGAGAGAGAGAGAGTGAGTGAGTGAGTGAGTGAGTGAGTGAGTGAGTGAGTGAGTGAGTGAGTGAGTGAGTGAGTGAGTGAGTGAGTGAGTGAGTGAGTGAGTGAGATAGTGAGTGAGTGAGTGAGATAGTGAGTGAGTGAGTGAGATAGTGAGTGAGTGAGTGAGATAGTGAGTGAGTGAGTGAGTGAGTGAGTGAGAGACAGACAGACAGACAGAGACAGATAGACAGAGAGACAGAGGGACAGAGGGACAGAGGGGCAGAGGGACAGGTATAGAAAGACGAGGAGAAAAACATGAAAAGAGAGAGATCGGCAGAGTATCAAAGAGAGAGGGAGAGGGAGGCGGATAGAGACAGTTAAGTAGAAAGAAAGAAAGAAAGAAAGAAAGAAAGAAGGAAAGAAAGAAAGAAAGAAAGAAAGAAAGAAAGAAGAAAGAAAGAAAGAAAGAAAGTAAGAGAAAAAAAGAAAGAAAGGGGTGATCGTTCTTAACAATAGTCGATCAGCTTATTCCCCAACTAGGTGAGCCTATCATTCGCGGAATGTGTTTATTAAGTTTCATAATGTCTTGAACGGTATGATTGAGTAGATTATATTGTACAAATTGAGAACTAAACAAACGATTATGAATTAAATTGACGGATCGCCGTTTTTAATAAATAACGATTGGCCAATCAAAGTATTGATTAAGACCAGAAGTAAATGTTAACCTCCGATATGTATATAAACTTTTTTTCGGTTTCAAGACTGAAGCGTCGTAACTACATGCGCAGCTTATTTCAGCTGTAAGTACGAAGTTCAGGTCGTCAATCCACAACTGACCCTTGGTTATTTGCCGCTGACCATGTATTTTGCATACTAGCGCCTTTTTAGCTATCAAAGCGTCAGCTTTGAAAGCTTAAGTTAACAGACAAATTTTTTAGGTCTTTTTAAAGTTCATCGAGTGCAAACTGGCACTAGAGGCTTAACCACCAAATCCATGGAATGCCTACGCAATAAAAAATAGTTCTTATATATTTCAGGCATATTGTAAACTCTATTCAAATTGTAGAGAACTCTGTTAAAGGCGTACCATTTAACCCATTCTCACTCAATTCCGCTTCTCAAGAAAACAACTTTGGAAAACATTGTGGACAATGAAAAAATTGCTTGTGACAAGCAATTTCGGCAATGTCCATAATGTTTTCTAACCAACAAGGGAAATGTTTTCCAAATTCAACCATGCTTTGCTAGCTTACAGTACTTCCATTATATCTTGGCCGAAATTTGATTTTTAGTTTCTTAAATCCAAAACAGGCGTTCTAATTGGTCGAAAAAAAGCATTCCTCAATGATCAAAATTTTGACCACGCAGCTATTTTGTATGCTTCCGCATAAAATAGTTCCATACAAAAATTTATTAGCATTTGTAAAGTTTTTGCTTTTTTCGCTCAAAGCTTTTAAATCATAAGAGATGAAGAAAATAATACTTGGTTTCGTGGAGGTATGAACCGAAAAACCTAATCACGTTTATGCATGAATCCGCCTCGCGTATTCATACAGTGTGATAAGTTTTTTTCGGTTCATACCTCCATGAAAAAAAATTACTCTCTTCATCTCTTAAAAGTCAATGAGCGTACCTACGATTTGTCAATTCCATGATGTTCGTAACTATACATATTTCAGGAAAAATGAAGCAGTCTGTATTGATCTTTGTACTTGGACTGTCTCTGATGATGTTGGTCGTATTTATTTTGCTGACTAATACGTTCGGTTCTACGTATACATTGATGGCGGTTTACAAACAGTTTAATCAGAGAGAAGGTATGACATCGAGTAAATAGGAAACTTGTGAGATCGATTGCCTCGCCCGATGACCTCCAAAATTGACCAATCGCGACTGTCAATCAAGGAAATCAATCGACCAATGAAATCATTTAGCCCGCCATTTTGGTTAACATTTTTGTTGACTTAGCGACTTAAACATTGCATCTACAGCTTATTCAAGCTTTAGTTACGACGTTAAGGTAGCCAACCAACCATTTTGCTTTTTTGTTTCATGCTAATGGCTGTACATTTTGTAAAATAACGCTACAGAAAATCGAAGCGGGGGCCAAAGGTGTAAGTGGGCGGGGCCAGCGATTGGTCAATTATGAAGTTCGACTTGGGCAAAAAAATGTGTTTTTTTTTAAAATGTGTTGTCCAGAACGTAAGATAAAAGGAGATGATCTAAAAATCGAACTGCAGCTTGGATAAGCTGAAGTTACGACGTTTGAATCACAAGAACTCACATAAATGGTTGTCATAGATGTCACAGGAAAAGAGCCTTATGAAAATTCAGTTGAAAAATCTATCAAAAGCCCTCGTTAACACTCTACAGTCAGCCGTTTTCATCAGCAGTGTTCATAAGATTCTCTTCAAAATTTCTCAGAACGATTGTACCATCATAAGGATTGTTCCTTTCTAAAGTAGGTCTGATATCAAGTATCACGGGAAAAGGGACATTATGAATATTTCATTGAAAAATCCTCTTTAACATTCTAGAGCCAAGAGTTTTCAACAAATTCTCTTCAAACTTACACAGAATGATTGTACCAACATAAGGATTGTTCCTCTCAAAAGTGGGTCTGACCCTACCAGTATCACGGGAAAAGAGCCTTATGAAAATTTTATAAAAAATTCTCGTTAACACAATGATGTCTCCAGATTACACCGGATTCACTTCGAACTTTTACAGAATGTTTATGCCATTTTAAGAATTTATCCTTGAGAAAATGGGTCTTATCCGCCAAGATACATGGGCCTTTTGAATATACAATAAAATAATCACTCGTTATTGCAATAAAGTCCACACATTACATTGGATTTTTTCATTCTTTCACAGATTAATTATACGGTTGTTTGGGTCTGATCAATCAAGTAACATGGAAAAAGTGGCTATATGAAAATTTAATTAAAAATCCTCGTTTACCCATTAAAGCTCACAGCTTTTATCGGATTTTGTTGGAATTTTCAGAGAAGGATTTAAGGTCATAACAACCATTCTTATCGAAAGGAGCTCTAAACTTCAAGAAACACGGGAAAACGGGCCTTATGAAAATCTTTTTTACCAAGTCCAGAGTTTACGTAGGATTTTTTCAAACTTTCACAGAATTATTGTACAATAATAACGATCGTTGATGTTGACATTAGACCTAATCAGTCAAGTATCACAGGAAAAGGTGCCTTATGAAAAGTTTCAAAATCCTTGTACCTCAATAAAGACAACAGTTTTCATTAGATTCTCTTCAACTGTTCACAGAATGATTGTATTGAAATTTTTAGAGAATGACTGTACCTTCATTAGAATTGTTCCTTTTGAAATTTGGCTTATTCTGTATGGTATCATGGGTAAAGGGGCCCTATAAAAATTTCATTATAGCATCCTCATTTACACAATAAAGTCCACGGATTACATAGATTAATTGTACCATCATGGTGATTGTTGATTTTACCATCATGGTGATTGTTGATTTTAACAGATGATCTGATCCGTCAAGTATCACACGAAAGGGGGCCTTATTAAAAACGTCTTTAAATATTATAGTTAACACAATGATGTCCCTAGATTTCAGTGGATTCACTTCAAAGTTTCACAGAATGAATGTACAATCATAAGGATTTTTTTTTTTTTTTTCAGAATTGAGTACAATCCGTCAAGTATCTTGTAAGAAGAGGCCCTATGAAAATTTTAATTTAGATATTCTACTTAACATAATAAAGTCCCCATATTTCATTGGATTCACTTTAAAATTTCAAAGAATGATTAAACCATCCTTAGGATGGTTCTTTTTGCAATTCGATTTGATCAGTCAAGAGCTATGGAAAACGGGACATTATGGAAAATCTATTACAGAATGGAATCCATAGTTTTCATCGAATTCTCTTCAAACTTCACAGAATAATTGAATATTCCACCGAGTTAATCCTTTTTGAAATGGGTAGGGCCAATAATGTATCGCGAGAAAAGGAGCCTTATGAGAATCTCACTGAAATATCTTTCATACAATGAAGTCAAGAGTTTTTTATTGGATTCTCTTCAAAGAAACATGGACTAATTGTGGCATTGGAGACACAGGAAAATGGGCCTTACAAATTATCATTCAAACCATTCTTGTTTATGTGATGAAGTTCACAATGATCATCAGATTGTCTTTAAAATTTCAGAGGACGATTGTAGGGTAGTAAGGTAAGTTCCTTGGAAAATGAAGTAGGACCACCAGAAAACACAGGAAAGGGGGCCTTATGGATTTTTTTCTCAAAACAATCCTATTTATGTGATAAAGTCCTCAATTATTATCTGATTATGTTGAAAATTTAACAGCATGGTTACAGGGTCATAAGCAAACTTCCTTGCGGAAATGGAGTGGATCCGTCATGAGACACGGGAAAGGGGTCTTAAAGATTCTCAAAATGATAAAGGGGATGGCGTCAAATTTGTTATTTTTATTTCATGCATTCTTCTTTAAGCAATTAACTTCCTTTAATATCCGATTTCTATAACGGAAAACTTGATAACCAGTAGAGCATCTCAACTCCTCATGGGCTTCTTGCTAATTGACCAAACGCAGCTGTCAATCAAAGAATGGTCGACCAATTAAATCATTCATTTAGATCGGAAGTGAGTTTTTAATCGAATTTAACTACAGTTTATTCGCCAACCAACAATATACATTTTTAATACATGTCGCTGGCCATAAAACTTGCAAACCGATGCCGTTTAATAACAAGGTCGAACCTCCTGTGGGCGGGGCCAGGGGAGTCAGTGGGCGGAACCAGCGATCCGTCAATCGGCAGCCGTCATCTATCGATTACGACATTGCTTTTGTGCCTCTCCGTTTTTTCTGTAGTTCTGTCGTTCTTTTTATGCAACTTGTGATGCAGTCGGTAGTTAAACGTGATTATGAAAAACAAAAACATGAAATTATACAAATTGTAATAAAAGAGTAAGTCGGTCACGAATTCAAACTAAAGAATCTTTTGTTGGCACAAAGAGGGATCGATAGAACATGAATAGGGGATATTGAATGTGCGGTCATGAAATGCCGAATTTATTAAACGAGTAGTTTATAAATAGATAAAAAGCAATTTATGTCGAGTTTTTATCTGTTTTGGACGATGAGTATAATAACTTCGGAATTTTTTAACACAAGTTTGTTTGTTTGTTTGTGTGTGAGTGTTTTTTTGTTTTTTTTTATTATTTTTATTTTTTTATTTTATTACTATCATATATTTTTTCTATCGATAATATGACCTTTATTTTTGAAATTTTTAAGAATTCTTCGATATGAAATTCCGCGAAAAATAAATTGCAATTTGAAAATGACGTCATTACATTCCCTGTGACGTAATTTTAGCGGTTACAAAAATGTGCTTCCATACTAGGCTTCGAAATAATTTGAATACTTATTACACTAGTGTAGTTTCACTAGTGTAATATCAAAAAATATTCAAAGGGTTCATTTCAATACAGGGCCGAAGGTCATATAATAAATGCGAATTATTCTTTTCATTTAGCGATTGATTTCATACCCTCGAATTCAGAAAGATGCTCGCATTTAACGCGATATTAGATGAAAAGCCCTTAGACAGGTGTTCTTTTTAAAAAGTTGCAGACGACAATTCGATGCTTACGGAATTTTAGATTTTTTCAACTTTCTGGATAGAAATCATTTTGGAAATTGAAGAAGTTCCTTGCTGCAAGCAATTTCTTCATTTTACACAATGTTTTCCCATTTTTTTTTTATTAAAGAGCGTTTAAAAGCGCCACGGATTAAGACTACTGAAAGTCAAAATAAGTAATTTTTACGATTATAATTGTCTTTTTTATTGTAATCTTTTAATCAATTTGTGTGTGTGTGTGTGTTTGTGTGTGTGTGTTTATTATAATAATTTTCAGCTCCAAAATTTATGTATTTTAACTTGCCACACATTTCGCAATGACTCTTCTTGAGTTTAAAATTAAATTTCAAAAGATTAAATTTCCCTTTAGCTACCGTTCGATCCCCGCAGCTGCAAATATCCTTACCGACATTTGTCTCCCACAAATGGGTGGATAATCGTAAACCAAAGTGGGATGAACAGCTGGAGATTTGGAGAGAATGTAGTGGTACTACTGGTGTAAGAAATACCAGGAATCCATGGTTAGGTGCTTCATCCGCCGCGATGTGACTGAAATAGTGTTAAAAGTGGTGCTATTCCCAATGCACTCATTTAATCAAAAATGGTTTTCAAAGCCTTCATTTTAATGTGGTATGCGACTAAATCTACATTTTATTCACTTTTCTTTCTTTGTAATTTTCATTTGCATATCTCAATTTATCTAGCAAAAGAATCTCAACGTGATTCGGTTACATAAACCACTTCAAACTGGATAACGCGGGGAAAATTCAAAAGACCTTTTATCCTAGGATAAAACAGACCCTTTTATAAACATACCAAATGATTGGTTGGTTGATTGAGGTTTAACGCCTCTTTTAACAGTATATCAGTCTAATCGCGGCGGCTGGAGTACCTGTAACACTCGATTCCTGGTAATTCTCACACCAGCACTATACCACTACATCCTTTCCTAGCCTCGAGCTGCTATCCCACTTAGGCTTACGATTATCTACCTATTGGTGAGAGACAAATGTCGGAAAGGATATGTGCTGCCGGCATACCAAATGAGGCATACGTGGATAAAATATTGTCATAACTTTCAAGTGGCATTAAGGTTTTTTCTTTCTATTGCTTGACATATTCTGATTCTGATTCCCAAGCCCACCCACTATCAGTAACTGTAAACAAATAGATAACATAGACAACATCGAGAGGTAATTAAATACCCTGGCTTAAAAGGGCTATGAGGGCATGGTAGCATGGTAGCAACATAAGGAGAGCATGCCTGATTTCATAGCGTGATGAAGAATTTGGCTCGCTGATTTTAACGGCAACAGAAAAAAAGTCTTGAAGATGAACCCCGCCTTGACAGGTCACAAACTGGCACCTTAAAGGACATCATTAATAAATCATATGAGCCCGTGCGTGACATTTCCAACCATTTCGCAAGTGCGTGACTCGCAGTTATTGAGCATCTTTGACAGCCTTTCGGGGCAATTAGAATATTCGCTGATTGTTTAAAGAAGCTTTGGGTCAGCATCTTTCTACAGAGCGCAGAGTGAAGACTCTGATCAGACTGTGCGGATGCACAGGCTGATCTGAGTCTTTACTTGGCGCACCTCTGTAATGGTTGGAAATGTCACGCATGCGCTCATATATGATTTTCGCAGATCGGCGAATTATACAGCGGCGCATTGCCACACGAGTAGTCGTCTCAAAGGTGTTATCCGTAAAGAAATACAAATGACAAAGATGTCTGCTATATCATTCCCAAATATTCTCAGTTGTGATCGAAAACAAGCTCAGAGTAACATATCCAGGAAAACTTCGAAATCTTTCACCAGAATCCGAAGAAATGTAGCTATTGATGAAACATGGGTTTCATTATTTCGAATGAGGAATAATACTAGTCTGAAAAGTGGAAACACTCAGAACCATCGCCCCTGACCAAGTCAATAACATCAGCTGGAGAGGTAATAGCCAGAGTTTTCCGGGACGCAAAAGATGTGCTGCTGTTCGATTATATTGAAAAGGTCACACTATTACTTGGAGATACCATGATGGCCACATGAGGCAGCTTCGTAAATAAAGTCAAAGCGAACTAGCTAGCTGTCCTGAGATGCGCTGTTCCATCTGGATATGCTTCAACGCAAGTCAAATGTTGGCATGGCTTCTTTTCAGGAATGCGGTTTCTCATTGGTTTAACACTTGCCTTTTATCACCTGATTTGGTACCCTCACAATCACTTATTCCCCAAGATGATAAAGAACTCAGCGTTCGTTTTTTTTTCGCACTTGATACATTTTTGTATCCAAAGCTGCTATTTTCAAGGGAAGTAATCGAAAAACTTCAAACCGTAAGACAAAAAGCGTAACATTGAAAAGTTTGAAAAGTGACTAGGCTAAAAATTATATTTGAAAAAATATGTAGTTTAAACCGCTTCTCTCTGCCTTAGACAACAAAATGTTAACCAGCCCCCGTATGTTTCATAGATATCACAAGGTGTACATGTGTATAAGCCGAACTGGTATAACCCTAATGGAAAGTCGGGACGGGATATTGTATACGTTAGGGAACCCTTATAAACCTATTTACATCTTGTGTTCCTTATAATTGCATACAGCTTTAAAATGCTTAAGTCTGAAATTTCTGTAACAGAAAAAAGACGAAAAATATCTTGAAAAAATCAAATACAGGTAAACTTTTTCGAAAACTTGGTAACATGTACATGTTAAGCCCTATTCCTTTTACTAATGTAAGGTGAAAGCAGGTAGGATAAAAGATAAATGGAATATTATGTTATGATATAGATACAACGTCTTGTATTTGCTTTGCGATGCGAAGGAAAATTTTGATGTTTCACGAGAACAAATGGTCGAGTGGAATATCAAAATTTCCTTCGCATCGAGAGGCAAATGCAAGATGTTGTGTCTCTATCGTAACATAAAATCCCATTTATCATATACCTACATTTTTTATTGAATAAATTCTACGAAATGATGAAAAAAAACTGTATTTCTGTGAGTATTACTTCCGTCTGATTATGTTTATGCGCGTTATTACGTCATCTATAGAATGAAAGTGACGTAATATTGGAAACCATATTTGACACTGTCAGGAACGGATTTTTAATTTTCTGACTTGCAAGAATTATTTATAGGTACATGATAAAAAAAAAAAACACTATCAACATGCTCGATAGGTCTCAATGTTCGACATGAACGGTTTGGTGATGAAAAGTAAGTAAATTTGTATTTGATTGTGTTTATGTTCCACTGCGTTTGTAGATATCGTGTGTCATAATGTCTTTCCGCCAAGAAACGAATCTAATATGTAGCGAGTGTAAGTATAAGCCGAGAAACACAAAACTGTTATAACGTGTGACATATGAATCAAAACTAACATGTTCAAAGATACCTAAATCTTTAAACTGAAGTGTAAAAAGGGTCACTAAGACGAATGCAGACAATCTTATCTACTTTAAAGTTTGAGAAAACAGCAGATCTTTAGAAGAAGGACCGAAATTCGAAATTTGAAATCTCAAAGGTACTTTGTCATCTAAAGAAATCTTTTTTCGCAGTAGTATTAAACCAAATATTCTTTTTAGTGATAAATCAAATATGCGGCTGAATTAGACGTTTGTGAAAGCGTCCAATAAACTTATGCCAGCAAAGCAAAGAAGTACTAAGTGGCTTTATTTCGTGCTTGCAGAAGGGGCTATCAATCTGACCAGCTTCTGTGTTTTCGATGTATTTGGAACAGTGAATGAGAATTCAACAACACAATATGATACTTTTGGCCATTAGATTCGAATGGTTGTTAATAAAAGAAAAATAAGTATTATATTCGATCAGGATTTCTTGAATAAATAATTGCATATTCTTAAAAATCTTAATTCGACAGTGTATTTGAATACATAGCGTTTCTTTCGACGACACTTTAAACGACACTTTTAAATGACTACTGCGTGCTTTGCTTGCATATATGACAACCTTTACGGTAAATTTGATAATAATGATTGGCGAAAAAATACACATTTTATCTGTCCCCATTCTTATGTACTTTATTGGGTGTTTTTTGACGGATCGTTGCTGTCAATCAAAGAATCAATTGACGAGTCAAATCATTCATTAAGACCCGAAATGAACGTTAAACTCCGTCATTTATGTGAATAATTTTTGTTGGTTTTGCGACTGAGTAAAGCTGTAGTTCAGTTTCTAGATATATACGTTCATTTCGATATTTGACAACAAACAGTGCAGTAGATTTGTCACTATTAAATACCTACGAATACGTGTTGTAAAATATATAAATTCCATACTTACACAATGGGACTCCGTATTTGTTAGTGTAAAATACGTTCTATAAAAGGCAGTCTAAAATGACGCCATTTTAATTCTGTAGATGAGGTCATAATGCGAATACACGTAATCAGAATAGAATCATCAGGAAATTCGTGAAGAAATACTCTGTTTTCATCATTTATCGGTCTTCATTTAACCCATTCCAACACAATGGAATTTTAGACCAGTCCAAATTGAAAGGAGCTGCAGACGACAATTTCAAGTTGATGGAATTTTGAATTTTTTCGACTTTTGGGATAAAAAACATTGTTGATAATGAAGAAATTGCTTGATCCAAGCAATTTCTTCATTTTCCACAATGTTTTCTAAAGCTTTTTGTAGAGGGGCGTAAAAAGGAGGGATTGAGTGGGAATGGGTTAACGAAGCATATAGGTATTCAATAAATGAAATACTAATTAAAGATAGTGATACAACACCTTATTATAGCTCACCTGAGCACAAAGTCCTCGTGTGAGCTTTTGTTTCTCTCCATTCGCCAGGCGTCCGCCAACAATTTTGTTAAACAACATCTCCTCGCAAACAACTGGGACAATTTTAACAAAATTTGGCAAAAATGTTCATTACATGCCCCGCCCCTCTTTCAAAATAGCTAACGGAATTGAAATCAATTGAAAACTACGGCTGCAATGGCTACAAAAGTGAAGTTTGAATGAAAAATCTTTAAAAGTCTTCTCCTGACCCAGGAGGTCTATAGCATTGATATTTTTGCATGAATCATCGGTACATTAATCCCTTTCAAATAGCGAAAATTATTATTCTTGGATCCCCTGGGGGTATATAGAAACAAAGAAAGATTTTTAAACAACACCTCTTTCCAAACTATCAAGCCGATTCAAACCAATTTTTGTAGAAATGCTCCTTTAGAAGATAGCTAAAAGACTTGAAATTTGTTGAAGATTCTGGTCGCAATGGCAAAAAAGTGATATTAATTTTTTTTTTTAAATGTTCTTTCCTGACCCAGAAGACCCAGAGTCTTGATAGTGTGCATGAAACAGTAGTATATTGACCTCTTTCAAAATAGCTACATTCATCACCCTCAGGTCCCTAGGGGCGGAGTAACGGGGGGGGGGGGTATACAGAAACAAAGAAAGGTTTTAAACAACATCTCCTTCCAAATCACTGGGCCAATTTCAACCGTATTTGGCAGAAATGTTCATTTAGTGGCCCCCTAAAAATGGCTAAATAATTAAATTCAGTTGAAACTCCGGTATCATAATCCAAGCCTTAACATTGAATTTGATTATTGAAAGAAACAGAGCCTTTATCTTAGATGAGCGCACCGAGGACAATAGCCCTGTTGTTTTTGCTTCTCACCAGTTGTCCTACAATCATATATGGAATATAACAACGGTTTCTTTTGTATGCGTTGTTATCCTGTGTAGGAATTTTTTATTGGATGAGACCGAAGGTCGAATCCAATAAAAATACCTACACACGATTCGAGAACACGATAACAATGCATAGAAAAATATTCCTTTTATTATATACCTTTAAGGGTATGACATTATCGTGTGTAGGAATTTTTTATTGGATGAGACCGAAGGTCTCATCCAATAAAAATACCTACACACGATTAGGGAACACGATAACAACGCATAGAAAAATATACCTTTAAGGATATGACATTAAGAAAATTCTTTTAAATGATTAAGAAATAACCAACTTTCCGAAATAACCCGAACGAAAATACACAAAAAAGTAGTCAGTATTTAACGTATTCGACGAATACGGTTTTTTGGTACATGCCGAATATTGATTTTTTTCTGTCGAGTTGTATTTGATAGCCAGATTTTAATCCATATCTTTTATAGGTATGTAATTATAACCGATGAAGTTCCCTTATGTTTTGAGCTCACATAGGTCAAGGTCACAAATAAACTTCGATTGAAAACCGTTCCGTTCTCTTGTTCATAAGCTAATCGACCTAAGACTTTGAAACTTTATTTACATCACCCAAGGAGGTGGTCTATTGATTTGGTATCTTAGGCCAAAGCTCAACTTTGCTACTTTGAGTGACAAAATGCTGATGGGGATATTAGTTCATTTTACAAAGAGTCTAGTTTCTACTTATCACATATGACAAATATTTTAACACATTAATTAATTCTTTATTAATTCATTGCCAGAACCCTTGGAATTTCAACATCGAGTAAAAGCTTGTAGCCCTCGATGACGGTGTGTATGTACATCAGTACTTCCTACCGTCCATTTGACGGATTCAATCTGACCCATAAATTTTACAATTATGAATATGTTGATAGATGATTTGACAGAACTGTTTTTCGCCAAAAGTTTATGTGCCATTTGAAACTTTTTCATTGGGATCATGGACATATTATCGGGACCATACTTCTTGCATTTATGGATAAGTATCTGGGCAGCTTAGTAATTGGTTTTCATAAGTAGAAGCTCCCACACCTACTCAAGATCATACGTGAAAAATCACATTTGCCCTAATTCGCCTTCGACTTAGAAACATAATCATACCTGAATCAAATGATGCGCATAGTATAACGGGAGGCTGAGATAAATGTTATATTATATCGTCAAGAATTGATCATTCGATATCAGATATGAAATGATTAATCTTGTCCAAGCATGTAATGTCAAAACTTTACTTGGCCATGGCACAGTTGGTAGCGCGATGGACTCTCAATCATGAGGAACAAGGTTCAATCCCCGTCACCGCAAATATTCTTTCTGACATCTGCCTCCCACATATGGGTGGATAATCGTAAGCCAAAGTGGGGTGAGCAGCTGGAAGCTAAGGATATATTGGTAGTCCTGGTGTGAGAAATACCAGGAATCCATGGTTAGGTGCTTCAGCCGCCGCGATATGACTTAAATACTGGCTTAAAACCCCACTCAAACAATCAAATTATATTTTCGTTTGAATGGGGTTTATCGCCACTTTTAACAGTAGTTCAGTTATATCGCGGTGGCTGGAACACCTACCTATTTCTCACACTACTTCTACCACTACATTCTTTTCGAGTCTTAATCTGCTTTTCTCATTTATCCATATTTTCGTGTGTGGGTTTATCGCTA